>CM060950.1:333905130-333985130 GCA_030765055.1 Mantis religiosa
GGGTGAAATTTTACACAAATTTATCAAAAATTGATAAATAAATTGTTTTATTATAACAGAGCTCTTAACTTCATAAAAGTCTACTTTTGCACTTCAGATTTGAGCTACCAAATACATGAAAGTGTAAACAGACAGCTGTACATGATGACCCAAATTCATATAATGTCTTCTAACATTTGTTTCAGTACTTTGCTATAATCAAAATACTCCACACAATACAACTATTGACTAATATGTTTCAAAATTTGTATTTACCTCCAAACATTAAATAAATTAGCCATTACATTTCCTCTAAAAGTCTCATTTTCTGAAAAAAATTATTTATTGAAAAATCAATTTTGTTAAGTTCAGAGGCAATATTTTTACATCCATTAGGGGTAAACGTAAATATTCCGAAATATTTGATTTTCTTGTAAACGCCTAAATTATTTATATCATTAGTTTAAATATGTATCTTAAGCAGCATTTTAATTACAGCAATTAACTGACAGATTAAATTGAATTTATAAATTAAACTTTTAAATTTAAAATAAGCATATAAATTGGAATTTTGAATTACGGCAACCAAATTACTGTAATGATGTATAATACTCCACAAATATAAACAAGTTATCTATCTCACATGCTGTGGATTTTCCAAACTTCACAAATGTATTACCATAAATTTAAGCAATAGTGAAATGCCAACGCTGTGGGATGGCAATAAAATTCTGTTGTCTTCGGACAAACACAAACAGTGAAGAAGAGAAGATAGTTGCAGTTTTGCAGTTGATAAAAACATAAATGTTATAAATTCAATCAGTAACAAAAAATATCACACAAATGATTAGCACCACAAAAAGTTACTTAGCTCAAATTATTTGTCATAAGGAAATTTACATTTTTACTCAGCAGGATTTTGTCTATTGATATTGACATCCTATATTAATGGCTGCTCTTCTAATACGAGTTCTCAGCATCCCATTTGATATAAAGTGTGGAATACTGCGTAATTTTGTTCAGAGGCTTCCTGATTAGGCTTGACGTTCATATTTTGCTTATCTCTTACAGCTCACAATTTATGCAAACTGGAGGGGGTGTCGTAAAGTTTTAGCTATCACCCGGTAGATTTTATGCTTGAGTGATGAACATTTTTCTTTGTCATCATTGATCCCTGGCGACATGATGTTGTTAGTTTCAGTGATTTGAGTCTTTCTGCTTCTTTCCAGTGAGTGCCAGAAGTGACTGAGGTGTAACATGGAGAAAATTGAGGCCCGTAGTGTAACCAAGTGAAAGGCAAAACTGCCCGGAAAATTCATGATGAGATGACGGCTGCTTATGGAAATGATTGCCCACCATATGACACTATTGAGAGGTACTCGCATTTCTCTGATAGATGAGCCAAGAGCTTGTAGACCGTCAATGACAGACGATGTTGTTACAGTGAAGAAAATGGAGTGTTTTATACTGGAAGACATATGAGCAAGCATCCAAAAAATCATGAATGAGACACATCTTAGTACGATAGCGTGTGAAAAATTATTCATGACCAACTGCACATGTCTCAGGTGTGTGACCGGCGGGTTCCACGTTTGTTAACCCCTTTCCAAAAGCAAACACGGCGTGACATTTTCAACACGGAGTGTTGGTGATGATGGAACAGGATGATGATTTTCTTTGATCGTCTGGTAACAATGGATGAACCCAGAATCTATCAGTATGATCCAGAGACAAACACCATGAGTATGAAGTGGAAACATGCCGATTCCTCCCTCCTAAAATGGCAAAGGTGCAAAAGTCAGCTGGGAAGGTCATGCTTTCAGTTTTTAGGGACTGTCGTGGATTCAACCTTACAGGTTATCTTACCAAGCGTCAAACCATCACTGGCAGATACTACTGCAATCTTCTGGACAGATTTTGGGCAGCTCTGATTAAGAAACAAAGTTTTTCTCCAAAGTTTTTCGTCTTCTGGCTGACAATGCACCAGCTCATTCATCTCAAGCTGCTGTTGACAAAACAAGGGAATGTGGCGTTGAGACCCTACAACATCCGCTTTATTTACCCGATCTCCCATCAAGTGACTTTTTCTTATTCCCGGAAATGAAGAATCCGTTATGTGGTCGCCGATTTGACAACACAAATGACGTCATTAATGAAGTGGAAGAGCAGTTTAAAGCAAATTCTGCATACTTCTACAATCAAGGTATTCGGAAGGTCAAGAAACGCTGGGAAAAATGTGTAAATCTGGATGGGGACTACGTAGAGAAGAAATAACAATCACATATCAATACAAACTCTCTATCAGATTTTTATACCGTGATAATTAAAACTTTACCATACCCCTCGTATATAGAGAGTCAAGAGAAGATTGCAGGCTATTCCTAGAGAATTCGACACAGAACTTTATTTGTCATGAAAATAGTTTATATATGCAGTATATTACTAAAATAAGTAATAGGGTTTTCAAGGAAATAAAGATAAAGAAACTGTTCCATTTAGCTAATGGATAGTTCACTGAAGATGTACTTGAAAATGTTCATGCCGTATCCTTGGAAATTTCTGAATCAATATTCGCATTTAACCGATTATTTCTTTTTGAGTGATGCTATTCATAGACTCCGAACCTTTTCTGAAAATAATTTTCTGAATTAAGGAAACCTTAGAACATGTATTTTCTATTAAGTATGGGCATTGAATTTTTCAATGCAATACAATAATTTCTCTACTTCAAGTACGCATTAGGAAGTAAAAGACCAATAAGTTGCACCTACATGACTTTCTCTACCTTTACACAACATATACTTAACAATCATTTTTCCTCCATTCACTCCATGTTAATCGAGATAAAGCACATTATTTTTGCTATTTTATTCTAGGTGCAAGAGAACATGGGAAGCGATAAGTGATAAGTCAAATTCTTGAAGAGATGTTCGCCATCTGATGGCAATGAAACTCCGGTCCCTTTGCGTGGCCAGAAGCTAAATAGAACGCAATTAACGACTTCCCATTTAAAAAGAATGATTGTTGAGAACTCCAAACAAATAATAAGGAAAATCTCCGAAATGGTTCACTCAACATAACTTAGTCACACAACTGTTTGCTTTAACCGGCTCTTACTGTGTGTAGTAGTTTTTTTCTGTCGCTTACGGTTTTCCAGTTATGCACAGTCATCCAGAACAGGAGGAATTATGAAGGTATTACCATAAAGTTTAATAGTTCCATTTCATTTCTCATGAAAAGTTCATAACCATATGCTATTGGAACAAAAATCGTTTGAGCCATTTTGGAGAATCTCAAAATTTTCAAAAGTTCTATGTCAAAGGTAGTCTCTGTTGAGGGATTTTCTAAAAGGTCTTCCTGTCCCAATCTTGGAAGATACTGAATTTTTATACAAAGCTGGGTAAATAACAAACTTTTCATTTGCAGATTTGTGTTTTACAGACTCACTTTTCCTAAAAAGTTGTTTTTGCGGGAATTTAGAGGACTTCAAGTCGTGTATTTCCACTGAAATCTTGGTACCAAATTTGTTAATAGAATACAATACTTAAGCTAACTGTATGTAAGTTTTAGAGAAAGTAGAAATAGGAATTGTAAGTATCACTAAAAGCCAGAGAGATGTGCGCTCGCATGCGCTACAAGTTAGCTTGGACGCAGTGTATGAATGACGTAGATATACAGCACGACCATCAAATATGCAAATAACTGCCAACAGAGGGAACAGTGAAGCATTGCCTTGCAAGTGTATGTATTATGTGTTTCAAATGGGAAGTTCTGCAGTCCAGCTATTTAGATGGCGTATCACACTCAGCGTTGCCAGCTTGTTACCCCACTCCTTTTATATTTCCCTCTCTCTCGCACACTCATACAACATGCAGGTATGCTTGGCGCAGACGTAAGGGTAAGCAAATTATATTTTACAAACTTTTACAATGATGCAGTTGCCAAAATCAAAATTGGAAAAAGCATTTTCGCAGATTATACATATTTTACAATACTATAGCTATAATTATAGTTTATGAATTTTCTGTTTGTCTAATCCAATGGAACAGCCAGTGGCTCATCCATATCGCTGTCAATATCATTTCGTTAAGATACAATTCGTCATTGTCACTGTCTTCATCGAGCGAGTCTTACAAATTTATGACTATAAGTTCCAAAATCTCGTCACGTGGTATTTCTTTCTTAAAATCGTCTTCTTGAAGGTTTTCTGCATACCTCACGCAGTTTTCCCAGTCCTGTTGTGTTATCTTGTCAATTTCTTCGCGAACAAGTCGTTGAACGTCAGTTTAAAAGTATTATTTCTGTTTGCAATCCCCCTTTTTATTTGAGCCCACAGCAACTAAATTGGATTATATTGGCAGTGGAAAGGTGGGAGGACCTCGTGTCCCGTTTCAATTGCAAGTTGATCCAACTGATTAATAAACTTTTTCTGTGTTTTTAAACGGAAGTACTCTTTGCAATAACTGAATTTTAGTTTCTGTTTCCGAAAAATTTTTGAAGAACATGTACACCTTAAAACTAATACTTCTAGCCTGACTTCACAATACCTAACTTTTTGACTCGCCACTAAATTCACCTCGAGAAGCCATTACACTATTTAACTCTTACTATACTATTGTGTAAATAACAACTGAATGATATTGATCTGAACTCTCCAGAGTAAGTAAACACTTCTTATCCAGCATTCATTCATAAACATAAGCATACAGCATTCCACAGGCTAACAGGAAATGAAGTGTTTGCTCTTTCTCGAATTTAACACCTTGAATTATTCACAGTAATTCTTTTATCCGTCATGTCAGTAGTTTAAATTTCAGTTCTGAGTAATTAAAAGTATATGTACATATACACCAATGACTTTGAACTCTCTAGAGTAAATAGAGATTACGAACCATTCATAAACAAAGATATAATGTGACCAGACACGTTGTGCCAGACCAGCAGGAAATTTATTGTTTCCTCTCACACGGATTGGATTATTCAGAGTAATTGTTTTATCACGTCATGTCAAACATTTACCTTTCAGTTCTGATTAATTGCACGCATACATGCCAACCAATAATGATATTCATACAGTACTTACGTCGCGCTTTATTCCTATAATACAGGTAATAGTGGTTTATCTATTTGTATTATAAAAACTATTTTAGATAAAATTATGGGGTTTTCATGATTATGTTACGTACATTACTCTCTACCTTCCACGTGGATCAGTTTCGGCAAATTCTGAATTTTTATCTTAGCGCGATTAGTATTTCATACAGATTCATTAGGTTGGCGCTCGTCACACACCACTTAGCGAAAATGCAATACAACACCGCAGGACTCCGATTGGTTGCTCACCGGGTAGTGCTCAAGGACAAACACCTTCCCATTTGAAACACATAATAGACGGAAGTTCAAGGTGTAGTGTAACGCGATTGTTTTGTTTCTTCTCGCTGTACCTGTTATGGTCAGGCTGTACCTACCTGTAGTTGTTTACAATGGCGGGGGATAACTGTACAGTCAATTTGCAGTATACCTTAGGAAAACCTCGCATCTCTCCGGCCTTTAAGTACCACACATAGTCTTAAGTGGGCTTTTTAACATATATTAATAATACTTTCTCAAAATATCTATCTATTGGTAGTGGATAACTATCACGACACGTAAGTATAGCCATAAATAAGTAAAGATTATATTTTAATTTTTGTGTGCCTACTTTGCTTTAATTCAAAGCAGATGCACCCGAAACTTTCTAGAAAGGGGAAATCTTTCTCGCTTAAACCAATGAAAAATAGGAAATTTAAACCTGTCAGCAAACAAACCAAATATAGTTTAGTGAATCATTTGGACATTCATAACCTATTTGGATCTTTAATCCCTTCCGAAATATCCGTTTCTGTATATTACGATGGGTAGAGTCCGTTGGAAACAGGACCACCTACTTAATAAGTATGTACGTATTTTAAACCATTGTTTCTCTCGTTACTGTTGACATATCTGAGATGGTATAGACAATTGCAGCTAGGTTTTCTTGTTTATCAGACACTTAATTTGATATCTCCTGTTGCGGATTATTTATCCAAAATACCCACTATTATAGCATACTGACGTCACTACGTTTTGACCGAGGCTTTAGGAAGGAATTCTTTAAGTGCCTTCGCTTCCTAAGAAAGTTTGCGATACTACGTATCGACTCACATGATTTTCTCTATTTACGTTGTACAGATTACTCATAAAATGCTTATTCGCCTATCTGCGACACACATCATAAAAGAAACGCCATGTTACAGTTATATTTATTCAACAACATAATAACAAAACAAAAGAAAGTATATACATAGAAGAGAAAAGGAAAACGTATACACAGAAAACAAAAGAAAAACATACACACAACACACATCTTCCTCAGTTCTCCACACCTGTACTTCATCTTAATAGTAAACATTGTTTATATATATTTATTTATGTTATAACGGGAATAAAACAAATCAGTTCGCTTAAACGTTTGTTTAAATATTTTAAGAGCCATGAATTCTCTTTGCATGGCTAGGGCATATTATAATTGTTTTGTACGAGAATATAAGTATTTAAACATTAAACCAATAACTAGGAATATCTCGAAAACAGTTACCTCCGTAAAATAAATGTGTTTTTCTTTATAAAATGTGTGCTTGAATGAGATCTGCCTTTCCTTGTGTAAGGACTTTGTCTACCTCGTACAGTTAACCAGCTAGCTGTATGTGATCCAAAATGAGGACTTCACAGCTATTCCCAGAAAATCCAAGACATATATGTCATTTGTCCTGAAAATATCTTAAACATACGGCATTTTAATCAAACTAGTTAAATCCATTTTTTGAGAAAAACAAAATTCTGAAAAATATGTCCATATAATGTGTTATTTGAGGGTAAAGTATTTTGCTAAAGGTTTTCCGTGTCTTTTTTTAAAGATGCTGAGCTTATACCTATGTTTGCTTTTTAGTCGACTTTTGTTTTCTGTCTGTCTGTTAAACAGAGATAGACACCAAAATACACACACATAGAACTGTCCTAAAAGTTCTTTTTCTGGTGGGGGTAAAAGGGTCACAAATATTTATTTTCGGTGAAATGTCCATATCGAATTATTGGGTGATTAGCTACAGTAAGATACGAATCGATCGATTCTTATTGAATGGAAACTGTAGCAACGAACTGTGTTCCAGCCAATGAAGGATGCAACCGCTAATCCCGTTTCGTCCAGTACGAAATGATTCATATCTATCTTCATCCATTCACAAACATCAGTTTACTCCTGTGATCACTTTAGTTGCAATGTCAGTCAGATTATAAAATTGACTGTAGTTTAGGTTTGTTTACCGGCAACTTCTAAATACTCCATGTTTTCATTGGCTGTCAGCGAGTTAGAAAGTCCCAGTTTTATCCTTAAACCGAGACCGCTCGTGCTCCAACTCCCAGCGTCACATATTTGCACATTCCGGCTACTCCACATTCCTCAGAAATGCATTAAAATGCTTATTCTGCTAACACGTTTCACAGATGTGCTCCGGCGTTGGAAAACATAAAGCGTATTTGACTACTTACAAATAATTCCTGTGCACTCTAGCGTTAACATTCTCTCATGTTTAACATTAACAGCGCCCCTTTACTGTTTTATTTGAGTATACATTATCTTACGCTGCCATACGGTGCACTGTCCAAATCCCAATGTAATGAGTGTTTTCAACCGTTCAGCAAAGTGTACTTCGAAATAAGATATATCTACTGGCAGAGTTTGATAAAAATGTATTAAGTAATTCTTGGATTATCTACATTCAACTGTTCTATAAAATGCTCTTTTGTATATTCAGGGGGTCCTAAAAGACTATTTCATGTGAAATCCTGATATTATATTTCAAGGTGGAATGCAGTACCACTCCTACTTAATATATTAAAGAAAGCAATGCTCCTTCCAATGCAATTTTCATCAAATATAAGTACTTAATTCATAGACTTTTAATAAGGAAAAGAACAAGTTATTGAATTGTTAAAATAAACAAACTAAAACAAACAAATTTATAAAGTTATTAAAAACACGTTATTTAAAACAAAAAATTTGGTTTAAAACAAAGAGGTTTTAATGAAATAATGCTTGTTTATTTGAGAGCTTTAGCTTCAGCCATTTCGCCACCTGCGCAGGTTATTTGTGCCACAAGGTCCTCTTCAGATTCAACAGGTGTTTCATAGACAACAGTTTTCATCTGCCCCCACAAAAATAAGTTAAGTGACGTAAGGTCGCGGGGGCATGCCGGCCTGGCAATGGATTCACTGGTGATTGCTGTATGTAGCTGTAAGATAACGGCGTACTTCAGCACCAAAGTGAGCTGTTGCCCCATAATGTTGACACCATATGTCCTTGTGATATGAAGGGGTACAGTTTTCACTAGATTAGGCAGAACCTGTTGTAGAAATAATGTCATTTTAAGGATTTAGTTTGGTCGGCAAAATGTATAGCCGTATTTGGAAGTTATTCATAATACCGAACCACACATTGACACCAAATCTCAGCTGATGTGACCTCTCAAATGTAGCATGGGTATTTTCGAAGGCCCAGACATGTGAATTCCGACAGCTAAATAACTGCTCATTGAAAATTACTTCATCTTTGAACATGACATGTGATGCAAACAGTACTTCGACTTCAATTTTGTCCAGGTGCAACTGACAAAATTGCTGTTGTAGAAGATAGTCCTCAAACATCATTGTATAGAACTTTTCAAGGAGAAAAGAGTGCAATAATATTTCCTGCAGAATTCTTACCACAGTGCTACGACTTAGGTGTAATTGTCGAGCGACGGTGCGAGTAATAGCTGCAGGATAGTTCTCAATGCACCGTAACACATCTTTCTCCTTCTCGTGAATCTGTACAGAACGTGGCCGTTCTTAACATTCTGCTCCTCTATCCAAGGAGAAATGGCTGGTGTCTTTGCGAAAGTACGTAACACCAATGTACTCTGTGTGTTAACCGCAATGGATGGGCGTTCCAAAATTTCCTTTCACACTATCTCTTCAAGCGCTTAAACGAAGCACCGCAGCAAAACACTTTCCTAGTTTTTAAAATAATATTATATATAGCTCCCAAAATTGGACCGACAAACTTTGGGACAACCTGTGTTTATTAAAAATGAGTGAGCTGGGTGACGTAGCGCATTTATTCCACATTCTAATAATACATGACAAGTTTTTAAACTTAATAATATGCTTACAATTGTAATAAATATTTCGCATGATGAAGAGGCCATGAAATGTTACAACCAAGAGAAACGGACTGAAAAAATCGATCATATATACCAGTCTGCCGTTCTTCTCCTGTAAATTTTCCTAACATCAGTGTTGGTTTTTATTTAGATGCCTAATTTAGAAGCTGATTAAAATAGACATGTGCAGCGAATTTGGAAATACACGGAGGAATTCCGTAAAGTATATCAAAAGTATCAGCATAGCCGCAAACATCATGACTCGTCCTCCACTGAAGGTTATGCAAAACGTGACGACTGTCCCCCGTTTTCACTTCGATAACAAACTTTCCTAGAGTAATATATTTAGTAATAAGTTCCTTTTTCTGAAAGATGAATTTGGGGTAACTCTAAGCTTTATGGACCTTGGGCTCATTTGACCAGCATTTAATTCATCGTCCAATATAAGTAATTTGGAGAACGTTAAAATAGAAAAAGTTGGAATGGTAATAACATTCTTAGGATTCAGTAATATTGTCGGCTGTAAATTGGCTTCACTTTCCAACTAACCGCTTTAACATTTACCTGCGTTATGTAGGAAAATTGGCACTGGTGGCAATGTAATCGGGGCATTTAGTTAATAAAATACCGTGTATTTCTAGAATTCGCATTTTTCCCGTCCTTGTTTACAGAAGCTCGGAAATGTGATGGATTATCGGAATTTGTAGTATCCAAAAAAACTGCGCTCGACTTGAATGGATACAAAAGAAGTTTGCAGAAACTTTCCACCAATTATAATTTCGACCAATAAGATTAAAAAACAATTTAATTCTTAAAACCTCAGCCGGCAACTTACTTCAATAAGATCATTGTTAGCATCCATTTAATATATCAGCTAAGTTAACTGGTGTCTATTATCAACCATCCCGCATATCGGAAGAAAAGAACTCATTGTTTAACACTTTAACAACAGACTCTAGATTCTACGGAGAACGGGAATGCACGTTAAGGGCGACGCGCATTACTTGTCATCAAGCTTCATTTGTTTTCCTAAAATAATTAATCTTGAAATAAAATGGAACAACTCAAGTGAAATTATTTAATCAGCAAACGAAATTTAAGACAGCAACGATAGACTTTATCATATAAAACACGCCATATATTTAGATTTTTATGCGGAGGTATCTAAAATTCCATTAGATTTCCAAACCCCCTTATTCTTTCATCATTTATTCCAAATACCAATACCTCCATTATCGTACTGTATCGTACTTTCGCTATATGACTTAAATTTCCTTCGTATTTCGTATTAATTGTGTGGCACCTTTCGCTGAAACATATCTTAACTGAGGAATTTTACATACAAAAAAGAAAGTCGGTTTGCGTTCCTTTGCCTCTGTTCCTTTGCCTCTCCTTTTGATACCCTCTCATTATTTGTAAAGAATTTTAATCCTGTTATGCAATTTAATAGTTTTGCAAAAATTATGCGGTACAATTAGCGTTTCAGGTACAATTTTCTTTTGTATGCAATAACGGAATATTTATTTACAGAACTTCTTACTACATCCTGATTAATGCAAACTCAGCAAAGCATTTATGAATACTAAGACTGAAAAGGATGACGGAGGTGGTAGTATATACAGAGAGCACTGTGATAAATAGATGTGAGATTGTATCATCGTTAACTATAGCCGTGTTTTGAAATGAAATGTGTAGTGTGTAACGCCCGCTTTTACTACATACGGCACCGCAGGCGGTGACACTGATGATACATGAGATGAAGATGTAACACCGGTGGAACGAGATGGTGGGTGAAAGCGGAGATCCCGGGCAAAAGGCACCCCAGCACCTTGTTGTCTATCACAAATCTCACTTTGTAGTCGCCTGTGATCGAACCCGAGCGCCTTGATGAGAGTAGATCGGTCTAATCACTCAGCCACGGCACGGCCCCAGCCGTGTTTTGGATAGGGTAAGCTGGGTAAATGCCCAGAGCTCTAAAACTGCTGTGATGCAATACTCTTTGTGATCCTGTAGCCAAATTACCTTTAGTAAATGGATTTTTTTCTCCAGTGCATCACAAATTAAATATATTTCTGTTTTCCGATATGTTCTGTACCACTTACATATGCATATTAATTCGTTAATTCAAGGGTTCCAAATAACTAACCTCTCTTAGAGTAGCCTCTTTACGGCAGCAAGAATTGTCTTTGCTAACTTTAGATGAATCTGACTGCTGTGCGAGAGGTTCAGGTTCGATTACTGGCTGGGGTTGGAATTTTTTTCCACTAGTGAAGAATGTTCTCTTCCGGAGAGTCTGAAAGTATGAATTAAAGTGTTCATGTGTGTATAAGCACAAAAGCCAAAGGAAATCCACCGCATATGAGCTAACAACATTGCCGATAGGTTATACGTTTCAAAGCTAAAACACAGTGGTATGACCATTGCATTAACTGGATATTATCTTAGTAAGGTTGGTGTAGATTATAATAGATCTGAATATGACTAGAGTAAATAAAAGATAGTGTGTTACCAGATACAGTCGTCACAAGGATACGTTTGCTTCATGTGCCATAGTCTCATTTGGATTTTACTGTTTAAAAGTAGCAATATAGTCGTTATCATTTCGTTTCATTGCGTAAATCAGTGTGGAGTTGGTATTCTGCAAGTCTTCTTATATTAGTGGTGAATTTATCGTTATGTTGTTAAGGACGTGCAACCAAAGGTTTTGCTTATTTTAATTGGTAGCTTTAGTATTTATTTAATCCCTTGTGGGAATATTTTACGGGACACCCTAAAAACATGGCGTTCCCAGGCGCGTGCAAAGGTTATGTTCATGGTAATACATTTAAAATAAAAGCGTGGCCACTTCCGTCAGTGAACTTGCAGTAGATTGAAACTTCATTCAGTCATTTAATATGATAAATTCTTCTGTAAAGTCCAGGATCCCTCTTCCGAGTGACATGTGCATGTATAAAACATTACACCGCGAAATTCTCTCTCTCTGTCTCTTGTATTAAAAAACGCTCCGGTTTTATTACAGCCATAAGAGCAACAAGCTTTCTTTACAAAGGAGTGAACTCATTCCTTCGGGGTAGTTGGAACAACCTGCATATATGTTGGATTCTCTTCCATTTCAAGTGCGAAAATGATAGGTTGCAGGAATAATGTATACAGTTATAATCGATCTATCTTTGGTGGTCTCACGTTCAGCACTTGTAAAAGTGGTCATATATGACCCCTTACCGAACAATCATACTTGTATGAATGTAGAAGAGAGACAACGAAGCGTAGGTACAGTATTAAGCGCAATCTATATTTTTATTTAATTCGTAGTATTTACTATCCCATAATCATAAAAAATGTCGAATTACGTTTAAATCAAATATTTGTTTGTGAACCCTATATAATAACTAATACAATGAACCATACTCCGCTTTGATCCCGTAGGGATCAATTCATATGTAGCTTAGCCAATCAAGAAATTAGAATATTTTCCCCACGAGGAGTAAATGATGTTGGAACTGGTTCCGATTTACTGCTGAAAACACCTTAGTTGGTATGTGAGCATAATTACAAAATGGACTATACTTGGAAGCGAGTTTATCAACAGTGCCTCTGGCAGAAGACCAGTGAAAGATGAGTGTAATGGGTGGATACAGCTTCAAAGTTGCCATAGTTAATTGTAATTGTATGTTCCTTTTCTGTATTTATATTTGATTCCCTTCTCGTAAATTCACAATCTTAGCATGTGTACTCATAGATAATTCAAACGTAGCGTAGAGCATCAGGGTTTTAATGGCATCACTTTGTTTATCACATCATAATCTCTACGATAATAAAGGATAAACTGAGTTACACAGATTGCAGAAAAGAAACCAATGCACGAAAGCAAAATAAAAGTGCTGTAAAGAAATCTACAAAACATTTAGAGTTTTACAGGAATATGTGAAAATCTACTAGGGACAGATTATTAATCTTACTTCTGTCTAACATTTTCTTTTTATCGTGTTTTGTCTCGGACTTCATCAAATTCTGCGCAGGGACAGAGGACATCATTCGCAAAGTGCGCAACATCCTCACAATAAACTCCCATTCGTATCCTTCCGGTCCAGAAGTAGCACTCAATCATACAACTTCTATAATCGGTAGTCACATCCATCTCCTGTGCCGCCGCAGTACATCAACCTATTTACGAAGTCGGAAACGCTTGCAGCCCAAGGTTCACTTCCGCACCTGCCTTTTCAGACAAGAGCCGCACTAAACAAATAATGACCTAATTCAAACCGACTGGCAGTAAAGGACGAATGAACCTGAAGGCTAACACAAGTGGATTTACCTTTCTTGGCTCCTACAGAAATCAAATATGTAAGTTATTGCATTATATTTGGCTCCAAATTGAGCTTTGAACTTGAGGCTGACTTACGTGACCCTAGAGAGCACTCCATTCTTTATTCCAATCATTTTAGTGCTTTATACCTTGCTTTAAAAGTAAATTGTCGTTTCTTTCCCGGGACAATAATTATTAAGTAAAGTAGCATGAGTAAGCCATTACATTACCACATCTAACAAAACAATTATGATCATACTTGAGTTAGTAAACTGTTATCCCTGTAACATTATGATTATGTCACACATACTTGAAAATATTTTATTAATATAATTAATGCACAGGATCGGCAATAAATTAGAACGGCCTATGTTACTCTGTTTGCACCATACCAAGAAGCTCCCCACTCCACTGCATGGGTACACGTTTCTAGTTACAGACGCCGTGTGTTTACATCAAGTTGTGTTCTAATAACGAAGCGATTATAGTTATGTTGGTTGAGTCCTTCTTCGAAGTCTGTCAAGTTCTCTTGTTCCCTTTGCTTTCTAGGGTCAGCTTTGGGAGTTTACAATATATAATTCCCATCACTATGGCCTTTCCACTGTTTCTGGTAGTTACGTCATTTCATCTACAACGAACATATTTAATTTCTTCATTTGAGATCCAACATATGCATGACCCTCTGTGTGTCTTCTTGTCTCGCAACCATGAATCGCAAAAAGTCCTTTTCTTTCTCCTTCTAAGCGTCCTTTATGTTGGCTCCTTCGAGACCAAGTATCCCTTCCTAATTTTTGTTTGGATAAAACCTTAAGTGGTCTTTATTTTATTTTGCCCTCATGCCCACCAATTACAGAAATTCGATGTAAAAAATTAAAAATACAATTGCAATTAAACAGAAAGTAATGAAATAAAGCAATAATTATGATTTAACTACCTAAACTCCTCATTCATAAGGGGGAATTCTATTTTGATACGTCCACTTATCTTGATGTGTTTAGAATACATATTTGTTTCTAACCTAACGTTCATTTCTTCGGTACTAATCTTATATACCAAATATTTCAATTATACTACCATCTATCATCTTTCCCCTCCGGCGGGACGAACTTCGGTCACCGAGCTGGCCTAGTGGGCCGATTCAGCATTCCCGCGGCAGGCGGGATACCGGTTGTACAAGCTTGCCTGAAATAACCTGCTCGGTGGCCTCAAGTCTCCGACCCGGCCTCTTGACTGTACCGGTCACGGCAGGTGGTATGACGATTGTACTAAGCCCACTGCCGGGGAGTTTCTACATGGTAAAGTGTAGGGACCTCACCCTAACCATTGCAACTCCGTCGGTTCGGCCGCTCTCTGTCTACGCTCCTCTCACCTCATTCTCCCTCCCGAGGACGCCACACTTAGGGCAATAGCTACAGTAAATCTAGTCTGTTCGACGTGCCGAATCTCCTCCGAATAATCCACAACAACAACAACTACTACTACTACTACTACTACTACTACTACTACTACTACTACTACTACTACTACTACTACTACCACTAATACTACTACTACTACTACCACTACATCATCTACCATTATTTTATTCGTTTGCCATGGTTGGCCATAGTTTTAGTTTTCATAGTTGATATCTTTTTATGATGTTCCTTAGCCATTTTATTGAAGATAGTAACTAATATTTATAGCTTGTTATATTGAATGTATTAATAAACGTATCGCGAGTAATCTGCACAGTGACTTTTGGCTCGGGTGATATTTCAGCATTGTTTTTCGCTCCATCAATTACGCCAGCAAAAAGTTTATATGAGAAAACTGCATATTTAATTTTTTTTGCTCTTTTTGAAGTACGAAGTCACTTATATGGTTAAAATAAATTTGTATCCTCCAACGCCAGAGTGAGCATTGCGAGTTATCCAGAAATCATTAATAGTAGGGAATAGTTTACAACAATTAAGGGAGGCTATGTCTTGCGCAAATGTCATAAATACCATTACAGTTGGTCATCAGAAAATAGGATTTTTCTAGATTGATGTCCTTTTGCTTTTGTATATTAGCGTATTTATGATTAGAAAGTTAGAAAACCTGAGGTATAACCTCGCTCACCAATTTGATCTGAATTAGCGGTTGACTCACGTAGCCAAAGACAGAACCATATTGAAGTGGCTGATTGCCCACAGATAGATAATTCAAAGGCAATATTGGATGTAGGTCTTCAGGGAATCGTTAAGGTACACGGCTCACTTTTGCTCCCATTGGAACTGTACGGGAGGAGATACTGCAGCCACAACAAATAAATACAGTGCCCTTAGCACTGCGTCTTGGGACCAGGATGTTAATGTGTATGTACTTGGCATTCCAATGTTGGCTTTGAGACTGATTAAACTGCAATGTAGATACCACACCGATAAGTTACCTTCTCTATGCTTCTGTGTGTATTGTTTTACACCATATGCCTTTCTCTACCCAATCTTCTAGAAACTACTCCCGTAAAAGCTTATTAGTTACTTCTTGTTAACCAAATAAACTTCCAATTCCTATTTACACTATGTGTAAAAGTAGAAAAGCCTTTATTAGAAACTTCCCAGTATGATAAAGAAATTACAACAGACTAAACGATAGGTAAACATTTTAAGCTGGTTGCCAAGTGACAGCTTTCAAATTTGAATTATCATGAGGAGAAAAGCGGGTAAAAGGTTTCCCATTTGAGACACTCAAACCAATAAAAAGAAATACTTTGGAACTGGATATTGTAGACCCAAATTGAGTACTTTAGCGAGATACATAATTTTTTTTTTTTTTTTTTTTTTTTTTTTTTTTTTTTTTTTTTTTTTTTTGTCCAGAATGACCATTTAACCTCTTAAGTTTTAACAGATCTGTAAAAGGAATTCCGGATTGATCAATATTTAACAAGCTATTTAGGGCATATTCAAGATATACAGTTCCTAGATTTCATATATAATGAAAATGTGAAAATATCTTTAAAATACGGCATTTTAATCAAAATTGTTACATCCCGCCCTTGAGACTGAAAATTTCAACGTGTAGGTTATTTCCGGTGATAGACTCTTTTTGAAAATATTTTATCACGTTCTTGGAAGAATAAGTTGTATTGTTTTCACACCACATATGCGAGTGGGCCTTCTAATATGAATGCTTTTTTTTTTTTTTTTTTTTTTTTTTTTTTTTTGCTTTTTTTGCTTTTCTTTGGTGTCTTTAAACGTCTGTACTTCCGATGAAATTTCGGTACCAAATTTTTGGATGGAATACCATACTTCTACTTACTATAGAGAAGTAGCAGAGGATACTGAATTTGACCTTATAGGTGTGTACGAATATCAACATTGCGCCGTAGCACAACTTTAGGAGCGAGCGAGGGAACAGTAATGCGTGAATGGAAATAGTTCGTTACTATGTTACTTACAGGATGTTAATGAACTGCACCGAAATAATTTAAGAGATTGCAGACGTGACTAATATAAGAAAGTTGAGATAGGCAATGCACGGTCTGTAGCTAAACATAACGCAGTTAATTGTGTTAAACCTGACATTAGATGTAGATAAGTTGATATTTAAACAAGTTAGGTGAAATTATTTCATTATAATGTCTTTAAAACTGCTTCCTGAGTATAGAAATATCGATTCTTAGTAGCATATTAATGGCGTTCTCAAGATTTAACGCCTCAAAGATCTCTCAAATCTCGAACTAATCACATACCACTTCGACACTGAACAGCGATTAACTGCCTGCCTTCTTGCATTATGTAGCTTACTCTAGTTATGTTCCTATAGGTGTTCTGGCAGCTCAATCTGTAAAGCTGAAAACTGGTATTCCAGAGGTCTTTGGTTCGGTTTCTGTCCTATAGTTGATTTTCCTCTCGTCTTTCAATACGTAAATTCTAATGGGCAGTAATAGAATGAATCGTAACCGAATCTGATTGACCAGTGCAAAAACCCTTCTCTTAGACACAGTACGACAGTCATTCCTTTACAGCTGTCAACTTTGCATTAAAACGTAGATCACCATTTCGAGTAGTTCCTATAAACTCCAAGTAGCTTTATGTAAGTTTGCTCATCCTTTAAACCACCGCCCATTTGGACGTACAGCATGTGCAAGTATTAAACATTTTCAACCTGTTTCAACAGTATTCAAACTTTGTTAGAAAGACTTGCTATTAATTGGATTGACAAGCTGAAATTATCCATAAAATGTATAAAAATGTTTATTCCACAACTAAAAACTTAGACAAAATATTAGAAAACAAAGATAAAAAGTGACAAAACGTGAAGGAGACTCGAACTCAGGTATCTCTCACTGAAAAGCTAATATCATTACCATACGACAGATGTAGTGCTCTAACATGACCCAAAAATTTCTTGACTTGTGGACTCAAGTATTATCATCATTAGCCGTCGCGTACTGGCACTTTAGAAACTTATAGCCACAACTTCCACATTTCAAACAACATGCCGTAAGTCTCCTAACTCAAATTACTTGTTTAGGACCTCCACTTGCTCTAAAAAGTATTTCGGTGTATTTCATTAACATCCTCTATATTGTGACTTTGTGGGTTCGTGAAATGAAAAGTCCAATTTCACCACTCAAAAATGTTCTTTATTTCCACCGACTTACAGTTAAACACTTGCCAATTACGCAGAATTGCGTACTGCACACAATTACAATTCACCAGTTCGTCCGTTACAATTTCACTTGTACTCGCGATTACATCAACTCCGATACTCATACACAGTTACGTACAGTCTTCCGTTGCACAATCTGTTCGTTCATTAACACGTCACTGACTAACACTGCCTTCTTACACCAAGAACTGTCACTCACTCACACTAACTGACTAACTGACTTCACTTCGCTCCGGCAGCCCCTTTTTACAGGAATATCGCAGCCTTCTGGCTTTCACAGGAAGGTTCCAGTAGATGAAGGATCCCGCAATTTCCAGAACGCAGGTGAAAGAGAAACAGACCGCACAATCATGTTTTTTCTCCCCAGCCATCCCTGTCACCACTATAAGACGGACGAGGGGGAGGCGTGGCTAACACGGACCTCCCCTGTCTTCCGCTCTCAGCTGCTTCCACAGGGTGTTCCAACGCCCGGGTGACACTGCTCCCTCCTCAAAGCTGTTCGCCCCGAACAGCACCATCGTAGCGTGCCAGGTGGTCCGGGTGTACCACCAGCATCTGCCCGGAGTCTGAGCCAGAAGTAGCGCTGCCGTAGTTTGTGAGTCATACGGTTCGCTCCCAGGTGTCCTCCTGAAGTACCGGCGTGCACTTCCTCCAAGACTTCTGGGACCTTACTCCGGGGGAGTACCAACTGTTCTCTCTGCGCCTTCCCATCAGGTGACTCCCATACCCGGAACAGCACGCCCTCTCTGGTCTTCAACGAGTCCCATCGGGCCCAGTACGACTTGTAGGTGGCGCTCCTCGGTGCGATGTCCTCCCAGGTTGGTCTCATCCCTGCCTCCACTTCCCTCAAGAGTGGCCCCAAGACTGCGTCCGCCAGCTGCTCCCTCCTCAGGCCTGCGCTATCCCAGCCCTCAGCAGGCACTGCCACAACTACTCGGACTGCTGCGGCACGCTCCTTCTCTTCCACTCTTGTGCGCTCATGGCCGTCCTGGATCTGCGATAGGACACCTCCAATGTAATGGTCGCTAGCGTCGGTGTCCACAATGAAGGCGCCACCCGGTTGTGGGAAACCCAAAATTGGAGCACTGCACAGGGTCTCCTTCGGGTGCTGGAAAGCGTCTTCGGCGTCCTCCGTCCACACATAAGGCCGGTTTTCCTCCGTCAGGCGGGTGAGGGGTTTTGCGATGTTGTCGGTCTTTTCCTCTAAATCATTAAGGTGGTCGTCTACTTGACCCATCCGCTTGCCCAGATTCGTGACGTCATCCCTCATGCCGGCCAATCGTTCCACAAATTTGGCGGCGAGAGCCTCGTTCGCCACCTTCACTTCCGTGGTCAGTTCGGCCATCTTTGTGGTCATTGTCGTGGCCAAAATTGTTGTTTGCCGCTTCTATTTTCGTTGTTAATTCGGCCTTCATTTCTTCCATCTTCTCGGTGATGTTGTCGTTAGCCGTCTTCATTAGTTTCAGTTCTGCGGCCAGGTAGTTATTTGCCGCTTCCGTCTTCTCTGTTAACTCGTTCATCTTCGCCAAAAGCATTTCCAATGCGGATTCCATGGCTGAAATGTTCGATGATGTTATCTTCCCGCTTCCTGACACCAGTGTGACCTTGTGGGTTCGTGAAATGAAAAGTCCAATTTCACCACTCAAAAATGTTCTTTATTTCCACCGACTTACAGTTAAACACTTGCCAATTACGCAGAATTGCGTACTGCACACAATTACAATTCACCAGTTCGTCCGTTACAATTTCACTTGTACTCGCGATTACATCAACTCCGATACTCATACACAGTTACGTACAGTCTTCCGTTGCACAATCTTTTCGTTCATTAACACGTCACTGACTAACACTGCCTTCTTACACCAATAACTGTCACTCACTCACACTAACTGACTAACTGACTTCACTTCGCTCCGGCAGCCCCCTTTTATAGGAATATCGCAGCCTTCTGGCTTTCACAGGAAGGTTCCAGTAGATGAAGGATCCCGTAATTTCCAGAACGCAGGTGAAAGAGAAACAGACCGCACAATCATGTTCTTTCTCCCCAGCCATCCCTGTCACCACTATAAGACGGACGAGGGGGAGGCGTGGCTAACACGGACCTCCCCTGTCTTCCGCTCTCAGCTGCTTCCACAGGGTGTTCCAACGCCCGGGTGACAATATTATCGCTTATTTGATATATCCAAGTAATGAGTAGGGTGAATAAATACAGTAATTCAACTTCTAAAACATTTACACATAACCTTAAACATTTTACTTCCATTTATTGTCACGTGGTACTTGGTACTTCCCCGAGTCAGTCAGTGAAACAATGCTCTTCCATTCGTCCTATTGTATAGCGTGTTCGCGCGTGAAGTCAGTATGATGGGGTACTTAGTTCCTCAGAGTAGTGTGCAGACATATAAGAGTGGAAAAGCTCTAAAAAGTGATGACAAGACTACTATATTAATGTGTTTAACTTTTCCATTCAACGTTATGGGTTTATGACACCCTCGCTCCGAGTGACGTCAGAAGCAACTGCTATGTCTGTGAAAACCGTTTCAAATGTGAGAACCGAAATTAAATAAACAGGAACTTTAAAACCCCTAAAATTGAAAGGAAAGAGCCATTTAATATTTTAGGGCGACTGAATGATTTTGTTAAAAGTGTTACTCGCTTTAAAGTTGGTACTTTCTTTTTAAACAATGAGCCTCCTGATGTAATCAGGAATGTGCTTGAGTAAGGTTTTGCTCACAAAATTATATTGCCTAACTTTTATTTAGCAGTTTATTCAATTAGTTTATATAGTTTATTTAGAAAATATGAGCCAAATGTTTTTCTTACCCTACATAGCTGCAGTAAAAGATATGACGGTTGCGATAAAGAGCCAGACCGCTGATGGCACGTGTTCGCTGGTGGACTGATACAAACAGCAATGATTATCCCACTTTAATCCCGGAGGGACTATAACTAATCTACAGACTTTCATCTGTTGATTCATATAAGAGCTTTTTTTCCTGCTCTGATATCCATTAACCATCAGGAAGAAATTATTTTGTAGTTTCTAATAACATTTCACAGTCCTTGTACCTATAGCTACACAGAAAGCATTCGTGAGATAAATGAGGCCGAAATAAAGCTTTAAAAGTGTCAGGCTGTTGCAGCTTGGGTGCGCACCACAGTACTACAGAGTATCACAGAGCTCGGCATTGGTTTGCGCAAAACCCTACACAGACAGACCGACACTCTAAACAGTCGGCCGCGGCACCGCTCCCTAAAATGACCAGGTTATAAAACCTCAATTACAATAGGTTCAGTTAAACTGAGACTCATCATTTCATGTATCATGTTAAAAATCGAACAAATATATACGTGCAAGACGTGCTCTGTAGTTCTATGTTGCCGCATACGGTAGTGCAAGAAGGGTTGCCTCGTCGCTGCTGTTTAAAGGGCAAATGAACGTACATACAAACGAAGCTAAACTCAGCAATGCTGCTATCTGCGTGCGTTTTCTTCTGGTTTCGCTCTCTGAAGGTCGCTTGGCCGTCTGTTGTCAGCTCTTACAGTCAAATGGATACCAACCCCAATGTACTCAAATGAAGAGCACACAGATGTGATAATGATGTATGGAGAGACGCATCTCAAGCTGCTGAGGCCCGAAAACTGTATTAACAACGTTCTCCAATGAGACGTCTACCTTGTGCACATGCTTTTATACATACAACGATGCGTTTTTATAACCGAGGGATATATCCAGGTACAGCAAGTCATGGAAAGACCAATCTGCGACACAAATGATGCTTAACAGTAAAGTTGTGCTATTTCGTTTTAGTTTTATTATTATATTATGGGCCAATAATAATAATAATAATAATAATAATAATAATAATAATAATAATAATAATAATAATAATAATAATAATAATAATAATAATAATAATAATAATAATAATAATAATAATAATAATAATAATAATAATAATAATAATAATAATAATAATAATAATAATAATAATAATAATAATAATAATAATAATAATAATAATAATAATAATAATAATAATAATAATAATAATAATAATAATAATAATAATAATAATAATAATAATAATAATAATAATAATAATAATAATAATAATAATAATAATAATAATAATAATAATAATAATAATAATAATAATAATAATAATAATAATAATAATAATAATAATAATAATAATAATAATAATAATAATAATAATAATAATAATAATAATAATAATAATAATAATAATAATAATAATAATAATAATAATAATTTTCTATATTTTGTAATTTACGTCCACCAACGTTAAGTCATATCGGACTATTAAGTGGGTGAAATGGTGCGCAACTGAGTCCGCTCGCCTGCCTCGGTGGCGTAGTGGTAGCATGTCTGCCTCACTTTCAAGAGGTCCCCAGTTCGAATCTCGGTCAGGGTGAGTTACCTGGGTAAGGTTTTTCCGGAGTTTTCCCTTATCCTGAAGGACGAATGTCGGGCAACTCTAAGCTCCATGGACCCCGTACGCATTGAGCATCATTTCACCCACTTCATCGTCCGATATGACTGAATGTCGGAGGACGAAAATTATAACAACAGAAACTGAGTCCGGGTTCCATGGAGCTCAGAGCTACCCGACAATTGTCTTTAAGGACAAGGGAAAAACCCAGAAAAGACCTTATCCAGGTAACTCACCCTGACCGGATTCGAACTCGAGAGCTCTTGAACGTGAGGAGGACACTCAACCATCTACGCTACCGAGGCTGGCAATAACAATGATGATGTTTACTTCTTTGTAATTTACGTCCTCCAAATTAAGTCATACCGGGCGATGAATGATATTGATGAAGTGATGCTCAACTGAGTCGGGGTTCCATGGAGCTTAGAGCTACCCGACATTCGTCTTTAAGGACAAAGGAAAACCCCAGAAAAACCTTATCCAAGTAACTCACCCTGACCGAGATTCGAACTCGAGACCTCTTGAACGTGAGGTAGACACGCTACCATCTATGTTACTGAGGCAAGCAAACAATGATGATGGTGATGATGGTGATGATGATGCTGATGATGATGATGATGCTGATGCTGATGATGCTGATGCTAATGATGATGATGATGCTGATGATGATGCTGATGCTAATGATGATGATGATGGATGATGATGATAATGATGATGATGATGATGATGATGATGATGCTGATGATGCTGATGCTAATGATGATGATGATGCTGATGATGATGCTGATGCTAATGATGATGATGATGATGATGATGATGATAATGATGATGATGATGATGATGATGATTATGATGATGATGATGATGATGATGATGATGATGATGATGATGATGATGATGATGATGATGATGATGATGATGATGATGATGATGATGATGATGATGATGATGATGATGATGATGATGATGATGATGATGATGATGATGATGATGATGATGAACCTCATCGCAGTGAGCAAGTTCTCTAGTGACCAGCTAAGGGACCAGTTACTTTATGTAGGTGTTGGTTTTCGCGCTCTGGTCTTACGTTTAGTAAAGTCTGCTCTCTGTTGGAATCGCGTCATACGACATGCTTAGACAAACCTATGGGCGTCCGCATTATTCGGGACTAACCAAATTCGTCGAAGAACTGCTTTTTTGGTCCAACTGGTATACATAAAATATTAAGAAAGTATTCCCTTTTACTGGGCAGAGAAGACCTCATGACAAAGTTCGCATCTTTATCTTCTTTACTCTGTACAGTGCCCAGACATACATAGGTAGTCGCATGGGTTGTTGTTTAAAATATCTCGTTGCTTTCTCTACTGCTTATCTATAGTCATTTGAGGAAGCATCGTGTTGCAGTTAAAATTCTATATAGAAGTTTAAACCAGCGAATACATGATGTAAGATCCCCTGAAACCAAAACAGCAGTTTTAGAGGAAACCTTCGTATGTGTGTGAACCGCCCTTTACCTATCTAGCTTTATGCAACCCGAAATTTATACCCTAAGATGAAAACATCGAGGCCCATTGTATTTAAGGGAATTCTGTAACATGGATGAGTTTGATTTCCCATTTACTGCGATAATTAATATGGCAGATGTTATGGAATCGTTATTAGTGCATTTGGAATACACAGCTGAAGCTAACGAAGAATTTTGACAACAAAGTATATGCTGTGACAAATACCTCATACTATTTTAATCTCTGTCGACTTGAGATGTTACAAGGGCGT
Organism: Mantis religiosa; assembly: GCA_030765055.1. Taxonomy (NCBI): domain Eukaryota; kingdom Metazoa; phylum Arthropoda; class Insecta; order Mantodea; family Mantidae; genus Mantis; species Mantis religiosa. The sequence continues at coordinate 333,929,505 of CM060950.1, forward strand.
TAAGGAATATTAGTATTAGCTTGTCTCATAAGTAAAATCGGTTTTTCGATTTTGTGTTTTAGAAAATTTACTGGGTTTCTTTGGTTTCGAAATGCTATTTACAGGATACCATGGCTAGTGTATGGCATGGCTCGTATTCATTGCGAGCATGTACCGGTCCTCAGTTGTTAATAAGCAGTCAGAAAATGGAGATGAAGTTTGAACTTAGAGTCCTTCTAAAACACTACTGGAAACAGGATTATAAAGCCGCTGCCGCAGCTCGAAGAATATGTGAAGTGGAAGGAGAAGGTGTCTTTAGTGAGCGTTTGGCACAACAATGGTTGCAGCGTTTCAACAATGGAACCGCAAACACTAAATTTTCACTTGTGATGAAAAATGGGTATATTACCGAAACCCTGATGGCCTGAAACAGAAGCTTGAACCCCGTCAACCTGCCAAGTCATCGTTAAAATGAATCAGTTTGATCCCAAAGTAATATTTTGTGTCCGGTGGAATTTTGAAAGTGTAATTCACTGGGAGTTTGTTCCAAATAGGAGGGCGATTGATGCGGTTCTTTATTCTCAACAAGTAGAACGAGTTAATGAAATTTTGAGACGGAGATATCAAGCATTAGTTAACCAAAATAGAGTTCTGTTGCAACAGGACAATGCAACATTTCACGATGAACTACAGAAAAAATTTAGGAATTGGGAGGACTTGAACTGCTACCACACCCAGCATACAGCCCTGATCTCGCACCGTCAGATTATCATCTTTTTCGATCCATGGCCCATTTTCTACGTGGAAGAAATTTTGATAACATTGAAACAGTGCAAGTGGGTGTCACCGAAATCTTCACATTAAATACCAGAGACTGGTACCATCGTGGGGATAATATGCCTTGCTGAAAAATGGCTCAATACCATAGAATCTAATGGTCTATACTTTGAATATTAGTTAAATTATTTCTTAAAAACGACATTGCGCATGAGACAGTATCTATATAAACGTTTAAATGCATTAATACACCTCGAATTATTTGTCGGTAAAAGAATTGGAATTGAATGTATTAAAATGTTAAGAGTGCACTGTTATTTCCATTGCTATTAGAACAATAGGGCTCAAAAAGCAGACCAAATATTTTGTGCTTAATCTGCCCACTTTTGCTAATACTCCGGTGAACATGCTGGTACTGATTTTAAATGAGATTGTGATTCAGATAAGCTTAACTTTAGTGACTGTATGCATCTATAATAGGTTTGTAAAAATCTGTACTAAGTTTGTGTAAAACGTAGCTCAGAAACGTTATAAAATGACCTTTATGTAAAATATTAGAGCCTTCCGATAAAATACGAGGTCACAGAATGGGCTTTTCGTTTTCCTGGCGTTTATTTCGGCTTAGATCCAGTGTTTCTATCTCCTAGAGGATGCAACTACATTCATCCTGGAGCGTCAGCGCAATAAATCGTCTGACCGCCCACATGCGGTGAGTAAGAGTGACGAACTAAGCCCAGGTGTCAGAGTTGATAGTGTCGACATTCTGGTAATTAAAACGCAAGTCGATACCAATTTACTTGACCTCATTGTGTTAACAGCTGTGGTACTCAAACCCCGAGAAATGTCAAGTGATAGCTATGGTTTATCTCGCCCACTCCTACAATTTACATCAATGTAGGTATTATAACTTCAGATTTATCCGATGCCAATTATGATGTTTTGTGTACTAAGAACGAGCTTATGAACTATTATATAATTTAATGAAGTATAGAAACCTCATGCAAAAGTATTATGAAATGCTTCTCAAACTTATTTATCTCTGAACCGGATGCGTTTTAAATTGCGTATGAAGGGAGAGATGCACATCTTTTGTCTCAATATGTATAATTGGAACCATAGGGCTCGAATGCACTGAGGACAAAATGCGTTTCGACCTTGGTGTATATAAAATTTGTTCTAAGGACACAGTAAAAATGTTGCATTTTATTTACTTTTAATGGACTACACCGAAACTGTTTTGTTTTGGAACTTTGGGGTTATTAACAGGATATAAGGGTCACTGGAATGATTGAATGAATAAGGGGATGATAACTGGATAACTGGATTAGTTCCGAGGCGACTCGGCATTGTTAATCACACTTGTTTTATTGTACCTGTGCCTCCCTGTGGGGCATCCCAGGGGAGGAAGGATAAAATGACAGGAGACACAGGACGGCCGTCCCAAAGATCACGACAGTGCAGAAGGCAGGGTCCCCACATTTTACTTAAGATGGAGGCTTCTCCCGGCAGGCCAGGACAACGGACATCCCAGCCTACCATGGTTCGGAAACTGTCACACCACGAGACTTGAGTTCGGAGACCGGCAACCATTGTACCGAAGGAGGAATTGGTTCACTCAGAGCATATCATCCTACCATGCAACGACGAGACTCCCGCTGACGCTTCTACCCTGAAAGAAACCACCAGATGGGAGATGATATGAAACGATAATGAAGATGAGGAAGTAATTAACCTACGCAGCATTCGCTTGGCGACCGGGAAAACCCCATGTGTCAGGCAGGTCAGCCATCGAACCCGGTCCTCCCGAATTCGGGCCACAGACGAAACCGCCTGAGTCATTCTGCCCGCTGAGTAAGGGGAAATGTAAACCTTTCCGAAAATAGTAAACATTTCTTAGGTGAGACATTTTAATCCATCTTGAAAGTTTGTCCGCCTAGTATTTATTTGTTTACAGTGGTAACAAGTCAATTCCTTTGTAGATTTCATTTCAGAACGCGGTTATAGCGCTTGGGTTGGCACTTCGTAAAGTGAGGTATATGTTCACATTGGGAAGATAAGTTCGTAATTCCTGCTAGTCGCAAACAGGAGGGTAGTGTGTACGCAGGGGCTGTATGCAAGTGCATGGCAATTATAGTGATGAATGAACCAACTGATTGAAAATGTCTACAATTACCTTTTCATTCGAAAGTGTCAAATAGACAAATTAAATGGAACAGTGGGGCGGATTACAAATAACTATTCAACTTATACTGAATATCTGTACAGCGGGAGACGATAATACTTTAGAAGATACGCTGGAAAAGGTTCTGTGCATAATGGTGGGCACCCTGCCTGACTAAAATGATAGCGAGATTATATATCGGCAAATTTGAAACGGAAAGTGTAACTCATTCGGCCATACAACATACAACATACTCGTTAGGCCATTGACAGTGTTATGAACCGAAATGGGGAAAGTACCAACGGAAGGACTAACAAATCGAGAATATGGCTGGCTACGTAGCTCAGTCGGTAAAGGACCTGCATGTAGTGCTAGGGGTCCCGGTTTCGATTCCCAGCGGTGGGGTTGGGGAACTTATCGATTGTGTTAACTTGTAATCGTTGGGTTTTAATCATTAGATCACGCACACATTCGCACCCTCATTCATACTTCCAGTCTCTGGGGAAGAAGGGGAATTAAATTCCTTAGAGAAAAATCCCCATCCCCATCCGGGAATCAAACCCCGGACCCCTAGCACGGCAGGCAGGTGCTTTTAAATTTATTAATAGACAACTTCTGGTTAAACGCGGTTTTACTGTTGTCATACGTCCATAAGCGGCCGTAAGTGGCTATGTCTATTTCATTTTAATTTCGTGAGTATTTTTTCCACTTTTATTTGTCGACTCAGGAAATCTACGAAAGAAAACAGGAACTTTGACCACAATACTGGATTTGAACCTGTGACCTCCCGAATTTGAACGAGAGTGGCACCATCTATGTGTAGCTATGAAAAGAAATTGAAGTTCTTAGTTGCGATATGGACCACTTCGTCCAATGAACCAGCTTGTTTATTTCTTCGCATATTTAGTTTTTTCCATGCTGCAGAAATGTAACTTCCTAATAGCTCATACATATAAGATCATAAATATAAGATTATTTAAAATGTTAAAAAATTATTAAGTACATAATATTTTATGAAGCATATTCCACTTTGGTAACAGTATTTGGTTTCTAAATATGAGTAATTAAACAGTTTCTTTTACATTTAAACCAATCATATGACATGACTAGGTACTAAACCATATTGTTAGGCACAATTACGTTTACATTACAATTTTTGCGGAGTTCATTTAAAAGAACTTACGACAAATGACACTGTTTATTAAATAGCAAGATTGTTACAAGCTCTTTCTGTGCTGGATGTTATGAATATTTTGCAAAATATACAGTCATTCTAGGGAAAAATTGTTAAGTTTACAATGTGTTATCTTTTAGCTATTACATTATTTTATGTACAAATGACACAGAATCGGCTGCGCCCTTCATGGTATATTATGTCGAAAAATAGTCTTAGATCCCTAGAATTAGTCGCCTAAAACACGTTTTCTGTGAATAAGAAGAAAACCTTATGCAGATTTCTTACCTTAAGGAGATTTGACCATCTGACCTCTTGAAGGTTAGGCGGACAGCTGTGCCCGAAATAGAAGGTTAACATGTTACAGAAAATTCTTCAAAATGAAGAGATCTTCATTACCTCTTCGCAGAAAACTCTCCAGCATCGGCATGTTTTATTTTTCACACAAATATCCTAAAACATATGATGCTTCAAATATTATCAGCCCCTTATATTTTTGAATGAAAACTGAAGCTTCGATTTAGCTGAGCTTCGGAGAGTGAGCGGGAATATTTACACGAGTTAAGATGTCTGTTTAAGAGCATTAGGTTAACATCTCCAGTATCTATTGTAAGGTAAGGATTCCGGGCCGTTTCTGTCGGCGTTAGTTCCCCGGGCACTGCCGGCCATTTCGTGCAGCAGAGAGTGGCCTGGAGTTGGTTCAATTATAATTTAAACTCCCCGGTAAAAGTCGCTCTACTAAGTGAATACTTTTTACGATCATTAGGCTCTTAAAGACTCATCTACCTCTGTAAGAGACGTTGCAGTAATAGATTTTGATATAAAATACCGATTGTTGCACTTCAGTCAGACAATGATGGTTGCTAAGACATAGATTTCTCAACTACAGGATATTTACGATTTAAGACTCATCAAGAATTCCTGTGAGACTGAGGGCTCTTTTTCATGTTTTCGTTAATTTTTAAAGCTCGAAAATTCCTTAGGCCTGGACATTTTACCTATCCTTCAAAAATTACATTATCCATTATTATATGAGTCGCCCATGCTGCCAGATTTAAGGATCACACAGTAAATCACAGTATTTTTTTGAATATTTGGTGCAGATATTTACGTCTCCATACCGCAATATCTTCTATGTCCATTAATACTGATTTCCGCCCTTGCCATTGAAATTTCAATCCAATACCAATCGACAATCGATGGAGAGCACTTCGTGGAAAATTAGGCAAGCCTGTATCAGAATTTACTGCATGCAAAACCTTATTTAGAGTCGGCAGTTCATTTCTGAAAAAATAGTAATGAACTTTACTGTGCATAGTACTTTTCGTCAAATCGTCGTATTTCTCCATACGCTGCTTGCATTTACGCGATTTTCCCGATGTTCTTAGAGCTTCGGATGCTTGCTGTTCCAGTATAACACTATGTACACTACTTGTGGAAACACCAAGGAGTTCATCAGATTCTTTCTCAATGTTTTTATAGACGATTCCGGGTTTCTTTCTTTAAGCACCGCGAGACAATGCGCGATCATTCGCCTCTCGCCAATTTTTAAAGGTTTGCCTGGATTGTGCTTCATTTCGGCTGAAGCAACGGTCTGCTTCAGGATGAAAAGCTTACTGATTTTAAATTGCATATTCATAAGTGTTCATCGGCTTATGAGAGACACGAGATGTACAGGAAACACTGTTAAATATCGGAAGAAACTCCACACTATAAACAATACATCTTAATGAAATCTATTGCATAAAGTAAAACTTCCCAACACATATTTAGTCATACACCAGTTCGTTATAAACAACGCAACAGCTTAAACAGACATTCATCTTTCAGGATAAGGGAAAACCTCCAACGTTAAGTCACATCGGAGGATGAAAGAAGTGTTGTACAAAAGAGTTCAGGGTACATAGAGCTTAGAGTAGAGAGACATTCCTCTTTTAGGATGAGGGCAAACCTGATCACCTAGACGGACATTGGAACTGGGACCTGTTGACACACTAACACCACACAAGAGAGACAGAGTTGAGGGAATATAAACCCAAATCGCTAAGTATAATTACATGTTAAGGAAACGCTGTTGAATGAAGTCGGGGCACACGAGGCAGCGGTGATGTGACCCTAGAGCCGTTCAAGAATAACAAAGTGTTTAAATATTAATATTGGAGAAAACTTCCTGTTAATGTACACAAGTATTTATTACTGCCTCATCAAGCTATTTTGTTTAAGAGTATCTTTCCAACAGATTATTCAAGATAAGTAATAGTTTTAAAAATTAGTTTTCAATAGAACCTCAAGATCAAACGATATGGTATCACGTGGTATAAGTCAACTAAGCACTGAAATTGGTAACAGTACTAAATTAGTTAGTGAAGTTCTTGAAATAGGCATAAATATTATTGATCAGACAGTAAAACACAGTTTTGGTTGAATATAGTTGCTGAAACCTACTTCCCAAGTACATATTATTATACACTGAATAGAATTATCATTGGACGAAGTGGTCCATATCGCAACTAAGAACTTCAATTTCTTTTCATAGCTACACATAGATGGTGCCACTGTCGAATTCGGGAGGTCACAAGTTCAAATCCAGTATTGTGGTCAGAGTTACAGTTCTGTTTTCTATCGTAGATTTCCTGAGTCGACAAATAAAAGTGGAAGAAATACTCACGAAATTAAAATGAAATAGACATAGGCACTTACGGCTACTACTGCCCCTCAAAATCCAACCTATGCGGTCCTCGTCCCGAGGGGTGGGCAACAGGAAGTAGGGGACTGACTGTTGGGGTGATGTACGGTGGGGACTTGGTGTACCCCAGGACCGCTACGGCTGCCGAGAAGGCCCATCAGTAACCCCGAAATCTGGCAGAAGAGGCTCTGGTAATTTTCCCCAGGGACCTACTACGGTAGGTACGGGATTGGCGATCCCGGGGTCCCTAGCCACTAACCCTCATTTCATCCCCTTCACCTCCATCAACTGTGCCACGCTCTGCTACTGCGGATCAGTATGCATCACCTTCTTCCCCTTCTAGTTTTTTATTATAATTATTAGCACTTAAGGTCTTAGGTTTATAACTCCTGTCTCACCAGCAGGGATCTCTCCTATCTCCGTGGTTCTGTCCCACGGTTTTCAGCGCGGCTTCCGACATGTGTGCTCTCCGGAGGTATCAAAAGTGAAGGTTTAGCGGACCCTTCGCACTGCCCCTATGTGTAACCTTAGGTGCGGAGCCCGTCCACACCGTCAAGTACAGCCACGAAGCTCCTTGAGGGCCCGGTCTGTGTTAATCTCCAGACGGCCGTGTTGCCGTTGGGTTAGTATCACGGACCGGACGTGTTACCGCTGACGGAACCCCGGTGTAATCAACCACAAGTCCCCTGAATCCGCGTCTGCCCTTTACGCGCAGCGCGGCCTAAAGTGGGGAGCCACAGGCGGTTATTCCTGTGGTAGGGGCATAAAGCCGGGGTGTGCGTGGTGAACGGTTTACCCATACGGACAAGCAGTGGATATTGAAGGGTAGCTTTTCTGAGGTACAAATGAGATCGGTCATGGGTGAGGTCCCCATGACGGCACAGACCGTGAAGATTCGGTGTCTTTTTTCTTTAACCCCCGGATGGCAGGCTGACGCCGACGGTTCCGGATGGGGGTCAATATCATCATGTCTCCGCGCAAAACCTCTTTCACCGACCCTTTTCTGGTAATGACCTTGGCTTGTGATGGCAAAACGTTTAAAGGTATAAGTCCGTTCTACATAAAGAGAGAATTAGATAAGATCAGTGGCCCTGTCAAGAATGCGACGCGCCTCCGAGATGCCACCTTACTATTGGAGAGCTCAAATGCAGACCAATCTCGTAAACTGCAAAAGGCGACTTTGTTGGGCTCCTACCCGATCCGGGTAGCCCCACACAAAACCCTTAACACCTGCAGAGGAGTAGTCACCACCTTCAGCTTGGATGGTCTTGCGAATGAGGAAATAGTAAGTTGCCTCTCCGATCAACTCGTTTGTCAGGCGCACCGGCTAACTCGAAAACAAGATGGCAAGGAGTACCCACTACGTAGGTTTTTCTTACTTTCGCCGGGACTAAGCTACCCGAGTACATCTATTGCGGCTATGAACGTGCTAGCGTCCGCCAGTATGTCCCGAACCCCATGCGCTGTTTCCAATGTCAGCGGTTCGGACATACAAAGGTCACATGTACCAATCCTGCTCTTTGTGAGCAATGTGGCCTACCGAAGCACGACGATCCAAACTGCAGTCGAACACCTTTTGCGTGAACTGTGACGGCAGTCACCCCTCCAGTTCGCGACAGTGCCCTAGATTCATGGACGAAAAGAGCATTCAGGAGCTACGTGTAAAGGAACGCCTGACTTTTCCAGAGGCACGACGGCGCTTTGAGCAATTAAAGCCTGCTACTACTACTGGATATGCATCAGCAGCTCACCGTACTCCCAACACCACTGTTGCTGTTCAACACGTCCCTGTCGCCCACGCCTCCACGCAGACTGACTTTCTAGCCGTTAAACCCACGTCCCAGACTGCTTGTGTATCCACCAGCACAGCCTCCGTCTCAGCCGTACAGACTCCAGCCACCAAGCCATAACCGAGTAACAACAATCCAGTAGTAAATGTGAAAAACCGATCCCGGCCACACCATAGATTGCGAAGTCGCTCGCCTTCTATTAGATCCCGGTCTCGTTCTACGAGCCGTAGGAGTTCTGACTCCCGAATATCAGCGGAGTCACAGGAGGCTAACGATTTTCGAATCGTAGGGCCCAAGTCAGCCAAGGTCAAGAAAAAAGTTAAAACGGCCCGTTAAAAACTCTTCATGGAAATAATCCAGTGGAATGTCAATGGTTTTCGAGCTCGTGCTCAAGACTTACAACATTTAGTTTCTTAAAGGTCACCGTCAATTATTTGCTTCCAGGAAACTCACTTACATCCCAATCACTCGTTACACCTTCACTCTTTTTCGGCATTTAGAAGCGATTCTCTTGCAGGTATGCGTGCAAGCGGTGGCGTTGCTACCTTAGTGGCGCCTTACATTTCCGCCATCCACGTTCATCTCACCACACCATTGCAAGCTGTGGCCGTCCGGATACAGCTGGAGAGCATCAGTTTTACCATCTGCAACATGTACCTGCCGCCGCTCAGTATAGTTACAGAGCGGGATCTTCTAGCTCTATTGGCTCAGCTCCCCTCACCACTACTCCTTTTGGGAGATTTGAATGCCAAGCACTCGCTCTGGGGATCAGACACTGATGACGCCCGTGGATGCCTCCTCGTAGACGTCTTCGATAAGTCTGACCTGCTTCTGCTAAATACTGGTGACCCGACATTCCTATCATCCGCTTATGGTACACATTCCGTACTAGACCTTTCTTTCTGCAGTCCGTCATTAATACCACTACTTGAGTGGTCAGTACTCTCCGACCTCTTTGGCAGTGATCATTACCCCATTAACATTCATTTTTCTGGCCGCCAATGTGTACCTTCTCGACATACTCGCTGGATTATTTCCAAAGCTAATGGGGGAAAATTCCATTCCCTGATAAACCTTATCGATGATGGTTTCGACACCATCGATGAAATGGCTGAATATTTTACTTGCTCGACCCTGCTCGCTGCAGAATACAGCATTCCTCGAGGTTCATCTACACCACGTCGTATCCCTGTACCGTGGTGGTCTGAGGAAGGCAGTTTGGCTGTCAAAGCACGCAAACGTGCTTTGCGCGTTTTTCAGCGGCAGCCGACAGAAGGGAACTTCGTCGCCTTCAAACGTTCTCGCGCTAGGGCACGCTTCATACTGTGCAACGCAAAGCGTAAATCTTGGGAAGCCTATGTCTCTTCCCTTTCCCGGCGCAGTTCTAACCAACAAGTATGGTCAGCTGTTCGGCGGATGTATGGCAAGTATCGCCGGACGGTAATTCCCGGCCTTGCCATCAACGGTTCCATGTGCAACACCGAGCAGGACATAGCTGAAGCCCTAGCTACAACATTTGCTGCTAATAGCCAAACTGCCCGCTATGACGCTCTCTTCCTGCCTATTAAGGAAAAGGCGGAACGGGTACAACTAAATTTTAATAGTGACTGCACCGAGCCGTACAACCAACCTTTTACCGCTGCCGAGCTCGCCCATTCTCTAGCGTTAGCAAAGGATTCTTCTCCAGGTTCCGATGACGTATACCGACAGATGCTACTACATCTTCCATCTGAGGCGCTATGTTTCCTATTAAACATCTATAACCGCATTTGGCATGAGCGGGTTTTCCCTTCCTCCTGGCGAGAGGGTATTGTCATCCCCATCCCTCGACCCGGAAAGGACCGCACACTTCCATCTAGCTACCGCCCCATTTGCCTGACGAGTGTCCTCTGTAAGACCTTCGAGCGAATGATAAACGCTCGGTTAAATTGGTGGCTAGAAAAACATAACCATCTGTCCAACTTGCAATGCGGTTTTCGTCGCCATCGCTCAAGTGTCGACAACCTAACGCGCCTTGAGGGGTATATTTCCGATGCCTTTCTACTGAAACAGCACGCCGTGGGCGTGTTCCTCGACCTGGAGAAGGCCTATGACACCACTTGGCGGTACGGCATACTCCGTAACCTTCATAGTTACGGTATGCGTGGTCATCTACCCGAGTTTTTATGCAATTTTTTAAAACTTCGCCGTTTTCGTGTGCGCATAGGAAAAACAATATCCCAGGAGCAGATACAGGAGAACGGTGTACCTCAAGGGTCGATTTTGAGCGTCAACCTTTTCGCCGTAGCGATTAACGGCATCACTAGTGCCGTTCGAAGTGGAATTCCATCATCCCTCTATGTTGACGACTTCGCAATCTATTATAGGTCTGCCAACATAGATCACATTGAGCGCCAACTGCAGCTGACCATTACCCAGCTAGCAGCTTGGGCGCTTCAAACCGGCTTCCGTTTTTCAGCTGCGAAGACGCAGTGTATCCACTTTCACCGCCTACGAGGTATTCACCCGCCTCCTGATCTTTATTTGAACGGCACACCCCTGCCATTTGTCTCGCACCTGAAGTTCTTGGGCCTCTACTTGGACCGACAACTCAATTGGGAGCACCACATTCGTCACCTTCGAGCCTCTTGCGATCGTTCTCTTCGGGTGCTGAAGGTATTATCTGGAGCATCTTGGGGGGGGGCGATCGCACGGTAATTTTGAGGCTGTACCGCTCTCTGGTTCGGTCCAAGCTGGACTATGGCAGTTTTATTTATGGCGCAGCGACCGCCTCTAAACTTCGCCTTTTAGACACCGTGCATCACACTGGCATCCGCCTTGCCACAGGAGCTTTCCGCACCAGTCGAGTCGACTGCCTGTATGCAGACTCAGGCGAACCTTCACTCCATATTCGTCGCTCGCTGTTACTCTGCTCATACGTGTCGAAGTAGGCAAGTTATCACAATCATCCTTGTTTCAACCCAGTTCTGTGTCCAGATTTAGTCCACCGTTATATGCCCCCTGGTTCTCGGACACGCCCCGTGGGAATACGATTTCGGGATCTCCTACATTCCCATGGCCTCCGAATGTCTCGCGTGGAGAGGTCGTCCATCTGCCCTTATCCTGCATGGCAGCTCGATCGTGCGCGGTTCGATCTAACTCTTTCAAAGAACCCTAGACTCGCTACTCCACATTCGGTGTTCCAACAACTTTTTGCCGAACTACTGGGCCGTTACCCTAACTATGTTCCGGTCTTTACAGACGGTTCTAAGTTAGGTAGCACTAAGGGTTGCGCGTTCTTTATTAACGGTGAGGCTCATAAATTTCGTCTTGTGGACTCCACTTCGGTCTTCTCAGCAGAGCTGTATGCCATGCTCTATTTGCTCCTTTTTATTTGCAAGTTAGCGTCTGGCTCTTTTATTGTCTGCACTGATTCTCTGAGTGCTCTTCAGGCCTTGCAACAGCACACTGCCGCTCACACCCTCGTTTTAAAAATACAGGCCCAGATCTCGCAAATGCTCAGGCGCGGGTACAATTTTGTTTTTACTTGGACCCCAGGTCATGTGGGGATTTCCGGAAACGAGGAGGCGGACGCGGCTGCAAAGTCAGCTTGCCGTTTGCCCCGGAGTTTAACAACTACTGTGCCATACCAGGATGTGCAACGTTTTTTTCGTCGCCAACTCCTCTCTGCTTGGCAGCACTCCTGGACAGCTTTGGAAGGCACACAACTCCGGGCAATTAAAGAGAGCGTACAACCCTGGCTAACTTCCTGCAGGGATAACCGGCGAGCCGAGGTGATACTCACCCGGCTGAGAATTGGGCACACACGAGCTACTCATGGTAATTTGTTGAGAGGGGAACCGGCCCCAGTGTGTGCTCCGTGTGCCGTACGCCTCACCGTGCGGCATATTTTACTCGATTGCCCACAGTACGCCCGCGTTCGCCAGTCGTTGGGCTTGGGAGCTAACTTGCTCAGTATTTTAGGTGACGACCCAGTGGCCGTGGATAAGGCACTGCGGTTTATTTTTAAAATCGGTTTTAATAAACAAGTATGACTTGTGTTTAATATCTATTGCTTTTAGAGATTTTAAATTTTTAGTACTGGGACGAGTTTTAATGTGTTTTTAATAGTTGAGTGTTTATATTTTATCTTACTTTTTAACTTTGTGTAGCTTTTAGATTTTAGTGTTGGCTTAGGGCCCAAATGATCTTGTTGTCGACGGACCCTAAAACACCACACACTCACTCACTCACTCACTCACTCACTTACGGCTACTTATGGACGTATGACAACAGTAAAAGCGCGAATAACCAGAAGTTATCTAATAGTAAATTTAAAAGCACCTGCCTGCCGTGCTAGGGGTCCCGGGTTTGATTCCCGGATGGGGGTGGGGAATTTTCTCCAAGGAAGTTAATTCCCCATCATCCCCAGAGACTGGAAGTATGAATGAGGGTGCGAATGTATGCGTGATATAATAATTAAAACCCAACGATTACAAGTTGACGCAATCAATAAGTTCCCCAAACCCACCATTGGGAATCGAACCCGGGAGCCCTAGCACTACATGCAGGTCCTCTACCGACTGAGCTACGTAGCCAGCCATAATCTCGATTTGTTAGCCCTTCCGTTGGTACTTTCCCCATTTCGGTTCATAACACTTTTAATGGCCTAATGAGTTACACTTTCCGTTTCAAATTTGCCGATATATAATCTCGCTATAATTTTAGTCAGGCAGGGTGCCCACCATTATGCACAGAACTTTTTCCAGCGTATCTTCTAAAGTATTATCGTCTCCCGCTGTACAGATATTCAGTATAAGTTGAATAGTTATTTGTAATCTGCCCCACTGTTCCATTTAATTTGTCTATTGGACACTTTCGAATGAAAAGGTAAATGTAGACATTTTCAATCAGTTGGTTCATTCATCACTATAATTGCCAGGCGCTTGCATACAGTCCCTGCGTACACACTACCCTCCTGTTTGCGACTAGCAGGAATTACGAACTTATCTTCCCAATGTGAACATATACCTCACTTTACGAAGTGCCAACCCAAGCGCTATAACCGCGTTCTGAAATGAAATCTACAAAGGAATTGACTTGTTACCACTGTAAACAAATAAATACTAGGCGGACAAACTTTCAAGATGGATTAAAATGTCTCACCTAAGAAATGTTTACTATTTTGGGAAAGGTTTACATTTCCCCTTACTCAGCGAGCGGAATGACTCAGGCGGTTTAGTCTGTGGCCCGAATGCGGGAGGACCGGGTTCGATGCCCGTGGCTGATCTACCTGACCCATGGGGTTTTCCGGGTTGCCAAGCGAATGCTGCGTAGGTTAATTACTTCTTCAGAATTTACGTAGCGCCATTTCATCTCCACTATCGTTTCATATCATCTCCCATCTGGTGGTTTCTTTCAGGGTAGAAGCGTCAGCGGGAGTATCGTCGCTTCTACCCTGAAAGAAACCACCAGTGAGATATTTTAATCCATCTTGAAAGTTTGTCCGCCTAGTATTTATTTGTTTGCAGTGGTAACAAGTCAATTCCTTTTTAGATTTCATTTCAGAACGCGGTTATAGCGCTTGGGTTGGCAGCTCGTAAAGTGAGGTATATGTTCACATTGGGAAGATAAATTTGTCATTCCTGCTAGTCTCAAACAGGAGGGTAGTGTGTACGCAGGAACTGTATGCAAGTGCATGGCAATTATAGTGATGAATGAACCAACTGATTGAAAATGTCTACAATTACCTTTTCATAGCCCCACATTTTATCTTTCCGCTTCATATACCACATAGATGTGTTCTGTATACAATATACAAATTAGACAGAAGACAGGTGAAATTATACCCATTAACTTATTATGTTAAATTAAGCTGCGTTTTATTTAACAATTACTAAAGGACACTGTTACTATATAATATTTTTGCATTCCTATACCAGGCAGCTCTCTCGCAAAGAGGTCTGTATCGAGTTGAATGCTGATTAAGTCATTTTAGTTTCACAAATGAGCGATATCTCAATGAGGAGTGTTGTGTTATACTTTCTGTGAACTTCCAAATCCGATTCTTAGGTGACTATGTGATCGCGCAGACGCAAGACGTCTTTGCAAGAGACGTTTCTGTTCCTATGAAGAAGGGAGAGCAAATCATTCCAAAATATTGAATAATTAAGCCTCAATAGTTGAGGTTTAATATATATTAAGTTATATCAGACGGTGAATGAATTGGGTAAATGATTCTCAAATGAGTCCAGGTCCATGGAGCTTAGATTTACCCGGCATTCCTTTTGAAGGATAAGGGAAAACCCCAGAAAGAAACCTAATCTATATAACCCACCCTAACCGAGATTCGAACTCGGGACCTCTTGAACGCGAGGCAGACATGTTAGCATCTACGCTATCGAGGCGGGCTATATATATATATATATATATATATATATATATATATATATATATATATATATATATATATATATATATATTGTTATTTATAGAACTATTCTCGCAAAAAAAATTAGAATTCACAAAAAGCAGAGTATGGAAAATAAATCAGTAGTAACGTAAACATTTCACAAAGAGATTTTTCATAGTTTAGTTCCGTACCAGTCACAATGTGGCTCTTTGATAAATTCCTATTAGCAGCAATTTACATGGAAACAGCACTTGTAAATAATTGGTGTGCTGTCGCTAATACGCTCTTATATATTGTTATAGAGTATCATCGGTGGTTTTGGAGTATTGTCTTACACGTTTGCTATATGCGAGAAAGTTGATACGATATTTTACATTCACATGATGATTGCTTTAAGATGGGAATTGTATAATTTGGAAAACACTTTCTCTTAGATTTAGAGTTTCTAAACTATGCATTTCCAGTACAACCTCTGACCTGAATTTTTGGGTGGTAATTCCTTCTCCAACTAACATGGGAGTTCGTGATAGAGAAAAATGATATGTCAATGCTAAAACAAAGTCCAACAGGTATAATCGGTACAAGGTTGCAGATCAAATGCCCGCGTGTTTAGTCAGTAGAATCGATCACAGCGACACTCAGTGGAAGTGTTATGTAACACAAAGTACACGTAGCAGATTACAGATGACGCGCAAGTTATAATTGCTTTTCATTTATCAATTTGTCTTAATTATTAAGAATGCTTTCAAAAACGTGAGGATATTAATGTTTCTCTTTCGTGTGGGACATGAAACAAGCTTGGGTAGTAACAAGTGGGAGCAATATTACATATATACGTCAATATAGTCCTGACAGAAAAACAGTATTTCCGAACAAAGTTCTATTAATACTTATATAAGTTAAACGTATTCATTCATCATTTACATTCTCATTCCGATTCACACTGAGTGCTCATAATGTTTGGAAATAACCGTGGGATATCTTAATATAGCTTAATTTGCTATGATGAAACTTCATAAATTAGATGTCAAAATAACACTGTTGTCGTGTGATATCAGTTTATCATGACTTGTTTTGTTACTTACTATTGATATTAAGTCGTTGTTTATAAATATTAGAAACAAAAGCATCATTTCGTCTCTATGCTTTACAGAGACGCTTTGCTTCTGATTAATCTAGGACCACTTGTTTCTTGATTTACTACAGTCCATCTCGAGTCGGGATAAATAAATATATATATAATTATATATATATATACATATTGTTATTTATAGAACCATTCTCGCAAAAAAAATTAGAATTCACAAAAAGCAGAGTATGGAAAATAAATCAGTAGTAACATAAACATTTCACAAAGAGATCTTTCATAGTTTAGTTCCGTACCAGTCACAATGTGGCTCTTTGATAATCTCCTATTAGCAGCAATTTACATGGAAACAGCACTTGTAAATGATTGGTGTGCTGTCGCTAATACGCTCTTATATATTGTTATAGAATATCATCGGTGATTTTGGAGTATTGTCTTACACGTTTGCTATATGCGAGAAAGTCAATACGATATTTTATATTAACATGATGATTGCTTTAAGATGGGAATTGTATAATTTGGAAAACACTTTCTCTTAGATTTAGAGGTTCTAAACTATGCATTTCCAGTACAACCTCTGACCTGAATTTTTGGGTGGTAATTCCTTCTCAAACTAACATGGGAGTTCGTGATAGAAAAAAATGATATGGTAATGCTAAAACAAAGTCCAACAGCTATAATCGGTACAAAGTTTCAGTTCAAATGCCCGCGTGTTTAGTCAGTAGAAACGATCAGAGCGACATTCAGTGGAATAGTCATGTAACACAAAGTACACTTAGCAGATTACAGATGACGCGCAAGTTATAATTGCTTTTCATTTATCAATTTGTCTTAATAATTAAGAATGCTTTCAAAAACGTGTGGATATTGATGTTTCCCTTTTTTCTGGGACATGAAAGAATCTTGGGTAGTAACAAGTGGGAGCAATATTACATATATACGTCAATATAGTCCTAACAGAAAAACAGTATTTCCGAACAAAGTTCTACTAATACTTATATAAGTTAAACGTATTCTTTTATTATTTATATTGTCTCAAACGAGGACTTGGCGGAGTTCCATGAGCTTTCTGCCGGGTTCGCCGAACTAATTCATCGCTCCCTCCCCATTCTGAGGCGCTGCAGGGAGCAACTGACAGATCCCCGCATCCCTGCTCTGCAAAAGCACAGCATTATGCAACAGACTGCACGGCTCCTCTTCCCTGACTCCAGCTCGTAAATGGCGTTGAGAAGAACTCAGCGAACATTGAGAGCCGCGTTCTGGAACGCAAACGGAGTCCGGGAACAGAGACCGGGCATCTTTGAGTCTGTAAGTGACCACGGGATTGACCTCCTTATGGTATGCGAAACGCATCTGCATGCTGGTATACAATTTAACCTGCCAAGTTACGCCGTCCACCGAGCCGATAGAGTCGGCCGGCGGGGCGGCGGTACAGCTATATTCATCAAAAATCACATCACCCATACTCCCATTACCATCCCCCCGCTTCAACACTTGGAGGCGACCGCCATAAGGCTCTCCTTGGGCGGTTCAGACCTAGTGCTTGTGGCGGTGTATGACCCGCCCAACCATCCCTTCTATGAAGCGGATTACAGGGCACTCCTCAACCTAGACCACCGAGTGTGCATAGCCGGTGACTTCAATGCCAAACACCCAGGATGGAACAGCCGAACCCAGAATGATAGGGGAAGGAGCATCTACCGCTTCATCTGCGGAGACCCAACCCTTCATGCGCATGGCCCGCGGGGTCCAACGCACTTCCCGCCTCGTGGCAGGGCGGACGTCATAGATTTCGCAATCACCAAGAACATTCCATTTCATCTGGACCTCACGGCGGTGAATGCTCTGGATTCTGACCACAACCCAGTTTTGATCAATTCAGACGTTACCGTCGCAGCTCTGGCAACGGCTGACTGGGTGGATGAAGTCGACTGGGATGCCGCCATTCTTCACATCCAAAACTCCGTGGAAGCCTGCCCTCGAATCGACTCTGTGGAGTCACTCGAGGCGGCAGCCAGGGAGTTCTCCACATCCATCCTCAACGCGGTCCGTGCTCACACACACCGCATCCCAATAGACACGCCAAACCCCACAGATATCCCAGGACCCATCAAACAACTCATAAGGGCTAAAAACGCCGTAAGAAAGCTGTGGCAGAGATTTCGCCATCCCAGGATAGGAGAAGTACACCAGAGGTTCAAATCCCTGGCAAGACGACTCCTAAGAGCACACCGCAAAGAGGCCTGGGAAAACATGTTAAGGCAAACCAATCTCCAGGAGAGAAAACCATGGCGAATAGTCCGTAGCCTGCGGAAAGACAAAACCGTACACCAGCACCCCCTACATAGCCCTAGAGGTCGACTCGTCTACGAGTCGAAAGAAAAGGCAGAGGCGCTAGCAGATTATCTGGAGGCTCAATTCCAACCCAGGGTAGAGCCAATGGACGATGACCATGCTGACCTCGTGGAACAGGTGGTGGAGGACTTCCTAGAAGCTCCGCCCCCTGACCACGAGGAGTTCCACATTCCCATCGTTACCCCTAGAGAGTTAGCAACCACGCTTAACTCTCTAAGAACCAACAAAGCACATGGGCAGGACCGTGTGACAGCGGAAATGCTCAAGCACCTTCCACGAAGAGCCGTGATTAACTTAACCCGGGTTTATAACGCGTGCCTATACATGCGCCACTTTCCAGCTATCTGGAAGGAGGCGCGCGTGGTGTGCGTTTTGAAGCCGGGGAAAAATCCGGTTTTTCCTTC
This sequence comes from Mantis religiosa, assembly GCA_030765055.1. Taxonomy (NCBI): domain Eukaryota; kingdom Metazoa; phylum Arthropoda; class Insecta; order Mantodea; family Mantidae; genus Mantis; species Mantis religiosa. Next base: position 333,948,309 of record CM060950.1, read on the forward strand.
CAGTTACCGATCAATCAGCCTTCTCCCAGTTTTATCGAAGGTATTCGAAAAACTGCTCCTCTCCCGGCTCCTTCCTCATCTGGAGGAAAGGGGCCTAATCCCGGAACACCAGTTTGGCTTCCGTTCTGGCCACTCCAAGACCGAGCAGCTACTGCGGGTTGCCGAGAAGGCCTCCCTGGGTTTCCAGGAAAGGTCTAAAACGGTAGCAGTGCTGCTGGACGTGGAGAAGGCATTCGCCACTACCTGGCACGAAGGACTCATTTACAAACTCCTGGAGCATGAAATTCCCCGTCCATACATTTCCTTGGTGGCCGGTTTCCTCGGAAACCGAAGCTTCCGAGTAAAGATGGAGGGGAAGCTGTCCACCGAGCGGCCCATTGGCGCTGGAGTACCGGAAGGCAGCGTGCTGTCGCCGGCGCTCTTCGCAGCTTACATGGCCGACATCCCAACACACCACAACACCCAAACCTGTCAGTATGCGGACGATCTCATGATCTTCGCAGTCAATAGAAATACACGGTACAGCTTCCGGCAAATCCAAACCCAGCTCCGGGCCATTGGCGAATGGAGCGCAAAATGGCGAATGGCAATTAACCCGGAGAAGAGCTCTGCTATTCTCCTGGCGAAAACCATAGCCAACCGGTTGCAGCAGAACTTCGTTTTACGGTGCCGTCGAATCCCTTGGGTGCAGACGGCGAAGTATCTCGGGGTGACGCTGGACCGTAAGTTAACTTACGCTCCGCACGTCAAGGGCAAGGTCCAGCTGGGGCACGTCGCACTCCGGAGCCTATACCCTATCTTCAGATCAACCATGCCAATCCGTCTCAAACTCCAACTGTATCGGGCGATCATTCCGCCTATGATTCTGTACGGCTGTGAGATCTGGGGAACAGTGGCTAATACCACTTTCGTCAGACTCCAGACGCTGCAGAACAAGGCACTACGCATCATCTACGATACAGGCTGGAGATTCCCAGCTCATATCCTACATGAGCACTCCCAGATCCCGTACATTGTCGATGTCATTCGCGAGAGGGCACGATCAATGTACGAGAAAATCCAAATGCACCCCAACACTTTAGTGAACTCCCTGGGAAGGTATGACCCGAGAGATCAAAGACGCTTGCCGTCCTTCAGACTGCCGAGAGACGTCCTGGGACCCCTTGGGTAACCCAAGGAAAACCCCAGATGTCTCTGGGAACAACTTCTACGCCAAAGGACCAAGCGCTACACAACCCGTACCCAAAACGGAGCAAAAAACTAAATCGTGTCTCCCAGAAAGGGAGAACGATTAAGTGCAGCTGCCCACGACAAAGAGGGGCAACCCATTCCTAACCCTTTAAAACAAAATTTCAACAGCCAACAATTTCAAACACCCAGCAGAACATGGATCTACTAGTTCATTTCGCAGGTTAAGCCGCAAAGCGGCTAGGTACTGCGGCATATGACACCCGGACGGGGAAAGCCCCGCCCGACTAGGACTACCTCTGGACCTCTGGATTATTTATATTCTCATTCCGATTCACACTTAATGGGCATAATGTTTGGAAATGACCGTGGCATATCTTAATATAGCTTAATTTGCTATGATGAAACTTCATAAATGAGATGTCAAAATAACACTGTAGTCGTGTAATATCAGTTTATCATGACTTGTTTTGTTACTTACTATTGATATTCAGTGGCTCTTTATAAATATTAGTAGCCAAAGCATTATTTCGCCTCTATGCTTTTCATAGACGCTTTGCTTCTGATTAATCTATGATCAATTGTTTCTTGTTTTACTACAGTCCATCTCGAGGCGGGCTAAGTGTATATATATATATATATATATATATATATATATATATATATATATATATATATATATATATATATATATATATAATTATTGTTACTTATAGAAACATTCTCGCAAACAAAATTAGAATGCACAAAAAGCAGAGTATGGAAAATAAATCAGTAGTAACGTAAACATTTCACAAAGAGATTTTTCATAGTTCAGTTCCGTACCAGTCACAATGTGGCTCTTTGATAATTTCCTATTAGCAGCAATTTACATGGAAACAGAACTTGTAAATGATTGGTGTGCTGTCGCTAATATGCTCTTATATATTGTTATAGAATATCATCGGTGATTTTGGAGTATTGTCTTACACGTTTGCTATATGCGAGAAAGTCAATACGATATTTTATATTAACATGATGATTGCTTTAAGATGGGAATTGTATAATTTGGAAAACACTTTCTCTTAGATTTAGAGGTTCTAAACTATGTATTTCCAGTACAACCTCTGACCTGAATTTTTGGGTGGTAATTCCTTCTCCAACTAACATGGGAGTTCGTGATAGAAAAAAATGATATGGTAATGCTAAAACAAAGTCCAACAGCTATAATCGGTACAAAGTTACAGTTCAAATGCCCGCGTGTTTAGTCAGTAGAATCGATCACAGCGACACTCAGTGGAATAGTCATGTAACACAAAGTACACGTAGCAGATTATAGATGACGCGCAAGTTATAATTGCTTTTCATTTATCAATTTGCCTTAATTATTAAGAATGCTTTCAAGAAATGGAGGATATTGATGTTTCCCTTTCGTGTGGGACATGAAAGAAACTTGGGTAGTAACAAGTGGGAGCAATATTACATATATACGTCAATATAGTCCTAACAGAAAAACAGTATTTCCGAACAGAGTTCTACTAATGCTTATATAAGTTAAACGTATTCATGTATTATTTATATTCTCATTTCGAATCACACTGAGTGCTCATAATGTTTGGAAATAACCGTGGGATATCTTAATATAGCTTAATTTGCTATGATGAAACATCATAAATGAGATGTCAAAATAACACTGTTGTCGTGTGATATCTGTTTATCATGACTTGTTTTGTTACTTACTATTGATATTAAGTGGTTCTTTATAAATATTAGTACCAAAGCATCATTTGGCCTCTATGCTGTTCAGAGACGCTTTCCTTCTAATTAATCTATGATCAATTCTTTCTTGTTTTACTACACTCCATCTAGTGGCTGAGCAGAAAACGTGCAGCTGCAATTAAAATCACAGTCATCCACCAAAGCTTCATGATAAAATATAATGTTATATAACCTATCAATATTAATTCTATTTAGTGTATAATATGTACTTGGGAAGTAGGTTTTAGCAAATATATTCAACCAAAACTGTGTTTTACTCTCTGATCAATAATTTGTATGCCTATTTCAAGAACTTCACTAATTTAGTATTGATACCAATTTCAGTGCTTAGTTGGCTTATACCACGTGATACCATATCGTTTGATCTTGAGATTTTATTGAAAACTAATTTTTAAAACTATTACGTATCTTGGATAATCTGTTGGAAAGATACTCTTAAACAAAATAGCTTGAAGAGGCAGTAATACATACCTGTGTACATTAACAGGAGGTTTTCTCCAGTATTAATATTTAAGCACATTGTTATTCTTGAACGACTCTAGGGTCACATCACCGCTGCCGCGTGTGCCCATACTTCATTCAACAGCGTTTCCTTAACATGCAGGTATACTTAGCGATTTGGGTTTATATTTCCTCAACTCTGTCTCTCTTGTGTGGTGTTAGTGTGTCAACAGGTCCCAGTTCAAATCTCCGTCTAGGTGATCATGTTTGCCCTCTTCCTAAAAGAGGAAGGTCTCTCTACACTAAGCTCTATGTACCCTGAACTCTTTTGTACAACACTTCTTTCATCCTCCGATGTGACTTAACGTTGGAGGTTTTTCCTTATCCTGAAAGATGAATGTCTGGTTAAGCTGTTGCGTTGTTTATAACGAACTCGTGTATGACTAAATATGTGCTGGAAAGTTTTACTTTATGCAATAGATTTCATTAAGATGTGTTGTTTATAGTGTGGAGTTTCTTCCGATATTTAACAGTGTTTCCTGTACATCTCGTGTCTCTCATAAGCCGATGAACACTTATGAATGTGCAATTTAAAATCAGTAAGCTTTTCATCACGAAGCAGACTGTTGCTTCAGCCGAAATGAAGCACAATCCAGGCAAACCTTTAAAAATTGGCGAGAGGCGAATGATCGCTTATTGTTTCGCAGTGTTTAAAGAAAGAGACCCGGAATCGTCTATAAAAACATTGAGAAAGAATCTGGTGAACTCCTTGGTGTTTCCTCAAGTAGTGTACATAGTGTTAGACTGGAACAGCAAGCATTCGAAGCTCCAAGATCATCAGGAAAATCGCGTAAAACGTAGCAGACTACAGATGACGCGCAAGTTATAATTGCTTTTCATTTATCAATTTGTCTTAATTATTAACAATTTTTTCAAAAACGTGAGGATATTGATGTTTCCCTTTCTCTGGGACATGAAAGAAACTTGGGTAGTAACAAGTGGGAGCAATATTACATATATACGTCAATATAGTCCTAACAGAAAAACAGTATTTCCGAACAAAGTTCTACTAATACTTATATAAGCTAAACGTATTCATTTATTATTTATATCCTCGTTCCGATTCGCACTTAATGGTCATAATGTTTGGAAATGACCGTAGCATATCTTAATATAGCTTAATTTGCTATGATGAAACTTCATAAATGAGATGTCAAAATAACACTGTAGTCGTGTAATATCAGTTTATCATGACTTGTTTGGTTACTTACTATTGATATTAAGTGGTCCTTATAAATATTAGTAGCCAAAGCATCATTTCGTCTCTATGCTTTTCAGAGACGCTTTGCTTCTGATTAATCTATGATCAATTGTTTCTTGTTTTTTTACAGTCCAGCTCGAGGCGGGCTAAGTGTATATATTGTTATTTATAGAACCATTCTCTCAAAAAAAATTAGAATTCACAAAAAGCAGAGTATGGAAAATAAATCAGTAGTAACGTAAACATGTCACAAAGAGATCTTTCATAGTTTAGTTCCGTACCAGTCACAATGTGGCTCTTTGATAATTTCCTATTAGCAGCAATTTACATGGAAACAGCACTTGTAAATAATTGGTGTGCTGTCGCTAATATGCTCTTATATATTGTTATAGAATATCATCGGTGATTTTGAAGTATTGTCTTACACGTTTGCTATATGCGAGAAAGTCAATACGATATTTTATATTAACATGATGATTGCTTTAAGATGGGAATTGTATAATTTGGAAAACATTTTCTCTTAGATTTAGAGGTTCTAAACTATGTATTTCCAGTACAACCTCTGACCTGAATTTTTGGGTGGTAATTCCTTCTCCAACTAACATGGGAGTTCGTGATAGAGAAAAATGATATGGTAATGCTAAAACAAATTCCAACAGCTATAATCGGTACAAAGTTACAGTTCAAATGCCCGCGTGTTTAGTCAGTAGAAACGATCACAGCGACACTCAGTGGAATAGTCATGTAACACTAAGTACACGTAGCAGATTAGAGATGTCGCGCAAGTTATAATTGCCTTTCATTTATGAATTTGTCTTAATAATTAAGAATGTTTTCAAAAACGTGAGGATATTGATGTTTCCGTTTTTTCTGGGACATGAAAGAAACTTGGGTAGTAACAAGTGGGAGCAATATTACATATATACGTCAATATAGTCCTAACAGAAAAACAGTATCTCCGAACAAAGTTCTACTAATACTTATATAAGTTAAACGTATTAATTTATTATTTATATTCTCATTCCGATTCTCACTTAATGGTCATAATGTTTGGAAATAATCGTGGCATATCTTAATATAGCTTAATTTGCTATGATAAAACTTCATAAATGAGATGTCAAAAGAACACTGTAGTTGTGTGATATCAGTTTATCATGACTTGTTTGGTTACTTACTATTGATATTAAGTGGTTCTTTATAAATATTAGTAGCCAAAGGATCATTTCGTCTCTATGCTTTTCAGAGACGCTTTGCTTCTGATTAATCTATGATCAATTGTTTCTTGTTTTACTACAGTCCATCTCAAGGCGGGCTAAGTGTATATATATATATAAAATTATTGTTACTTATAGAAAAATTCTCGCAAACAAAATTAGAATGCACAAAAAGCAGAGTATGGAAAATAAATCAGTAGTAACGTAAACATTTCACAAAGTGATTTTTCATAGTTCAGTTCCGTACCAGTCACAATGTGGCTCTTTGATAATTTCCTATTAGCAGCAATTTACATGGAAACAGCACTTGTAAATAATTGGTGTGCTGTCGCTAATATGCTCTTATATATTGTTATAGAATATCATCGGTGATTTTGGAGTACTATCTTACACGTTTGCTATATGCGAGAAAGTCAATACGATATTTTATATTAACATGATGATTGCTTTAAGATGGGAATTGTATAATTTGGAAAACACTTTCTCTTAGATTTAGAGGTTCTAAACTATGCATTTCCAGTACAACCTCTGACCTGAATTTTTGGGTGCTAATTCCTTCTCCAACTAACATGGGAGTTCGTGATAGAGAAAAATGATATGGTAATGCTAAAACAAATTCCAACAGCTATAATCGGTACAAAGTTACAGTTCAAATGCCCGCGTGTTTAGTCAGTAGAAACGATCACAGCGACACTCAGTGGAATAGTCATGTAACACAAAGTACACGTAGCAGATTAGAGATGTCGCGCAAGTTATAATTGCCTTTCATTTATGAATTTGTCTTAATAATTAAGAATGTTTTCAAAAACGTGAGGATATTGATGTTACCGTTTTTTCTGGGACATGAAAGAAACTTGGGTACTAACAAGCGGGTGCAATATTACATATATGCGTCAATATAGTCCTAACAGAAAAACAGTATTTCTGAACAAAGTTCTACTAATGCTTATATAAGTTAAACGTATTCATTTATTATTTATATTCTCATTTCGATTCTCACTTAATGGTCATAATGTTTGGAAATAATCGTGGCATATCTTAATATACCTTAATTTGCTATGATGAAACTTCATAAATGAGATGTCAAAATAACACTGTAGTCGTGTGATATCAGTTTATCATGACTTGTTTGGTTCCTTACTAGTGATATTAAGTGGTTCTTTATAAATATTAGTATGCATTTCCAGTACAACCTCTGGCCTGAATTTTTGGGTGGTAATTCCTTCTCCAACTAACATGGGAGTTCGTGATAGAGAAAAATGATATGGTAATGCTAAAACAAAGTCCAACAGCTATAATCGCTACAAAGTTTCAGTTCAAATGCCCGCGTGTTTAGTCAGTAGAAACGATCACAGCGGCACTCAGTAGAATGGTCATGTAACACAAAGTACACGTAGCAGATTACAGATGACGCGCAAGTTATAATTGCTTTTCATTTATCAATTTGTCTTAATTATTAAGAATGCTTTCAAAAACCTGAGGATATAGATGTTTCCCTTTCGTCTGGGACATGAAAGAAACTTGGGTACTAACAAGCGGGTGCAATATTACATATATACGTCAATATAGTCCTAACAGAAAAACAGTATTTCTGAACAAAGTTCTACTAATGCTTATATAAGTTAAGCGCATTCATTTATTATTTATATTCTCATTCCGATTCACACTGAGTGCTCATAATGTTTGGAAATAACCGTGGCATATCTTAATATAGCTTAATTTGCTATGATGAAACTTCATAAATGAGATGTCAAAATAACACTGTTGTCGTGTGATATCTGTTTATCATGACTTGTTTTGTTACTTACTATTGATATTAAGTGGTTCTTTATAAATATTAGGACCAAAGCATCATTTCGCCTCTATGCTCTTCAGAGACGCTTTGGTTCTAATTAATCTATGATCAATTCTTTCTTGTTTTACTACACTCCATCTAGTGGCTGAGCAGAAAACGTGCAGCTGCAATTAAAATCACAGTCATCCACCAAAGCTTCATGATAAAATATAATGTTATATAACCTATCAATATTAATTCTATTTAGTGTATAATATGTACTTGGGAAGTAGGTTTTAGCAAATATATTCAACCAAAACTGTGTTTTACTCTCTGATCAATAATTTTTATGCCTATTTCAAGAACTTCACTAATTTAGTATTGATACCAATTTCAGTGCTTAGTTGGCTTATACCACGTGATACCATATAGTTTGATCTTGAGATTCTATTGAAAACTAATTTTTAAAGCTATTACGTATCTTGGATAATCTGTTGGAAAGATACTCTTAAACAAAATAGCTTGAAGAGGCAGTAATACATACCTGTGTACATTAACAGGAGGTTTTCTCCAGTATTAATATTTAAGCACATTGTTATTCTTGAACGACTCTAGGGTCACATCACCGCTGCCGCGTGTGCCCATACTTCATTCAACAGCGTTTCCTTAACATGCAAGTATACTTAGCGATTTGGGTTTATATTTCCTCAACTCTGTCTCTCTTGTGTGGTGTTAGTGTGTCAACAGGTCCCAGTTCAAATCTCCGTCTAGGTGATCATGTTTGCCCTCTTCCTAAAAGAGGAATGTCTCTCTACTCTAAGCTCTATGTACCCTGAACTCTTTTGTACAACACTTCTTTCATCCTCCGATGTGACTTAACGTTGGAGGTTTTTCCTTATCCTGAAAGATGAATGTCTGGTTAAGCTGTTGCGTTGTTTATAACGAACACGTGTATGGCTAAATATGTGCTGGAAAGTTTTACTTTATGCAATAGATTTCATTAAGATGTGTTGTTTATAGTGTGGAGTTTCTTCCGATATTTAACAGTGTTTCCTGTACATCTCGTGTCTCTCATAAGCCGATGAACACTTATGAATATGCAATTTAAAATCAGTAAGCTTTTCATCACGAAGCAGACTGTTGCTTCAGCCGAAATGAAGCACAATCCAGGCAAACCTTTAAAAATTGGCGAGAGGCGAATGATCGCGCATTGTTTCGCACTGTTTAAAGAAAGAAACCCGGAATCGTCTATACAAACATTGAGAAAGAATCTGGTGAACTCCTTGGTGTTTCCTCAAGTAGTGTACATAGTGTTAGACTGGAACAGCAAGCATTCGAAACTCCAAGATCATCAGGAAAATCGCGTAAAACGTAGCAGACTACAGATGACGCGCAAGTTATAATTGCCTTTCATTTATCAATTTGTCTTAATTGTTAACAATTTTTTCAAAACCGTGAGGATATTGATGTTTCCCTTTCTCTGGGACATGAAAGAAACTTCGGTAGTAACAAGTGGGAGCAATATTACATATATACGTCAATATAGTCCTAACAGAAAAACAGTATTTCCGAACAAAGTTCTACTAATACTTATATAAGCTAAACGTATTCATTTATTATTTATATCCTCATTCCGATTCACACTTAATGGTCATAATGTTTGGAAATAACCGTGGCATATCTTAATATAGCTTAATTTGCTATGATGAAACTTCATAAATGAGATGTCAAAATAACACTGTAGTCGGGTAATATCAGTTTATCATGACTTATTTTGTTACTTACTATTGATTTTAAATGGTTGTTTATAAATATTAGTAGCCAAAGCATCATTTCGCCTCTATGCTTTTCCGAGACGCTTTGCATCTGATTAATCAATGATCAATTGTTTCTTGTTTTACTACAGTCCATCTCGAGGCGGGCAGAGTATGGAAAATAAATCAGTAGTAAAGTAAACGTTTCACAAGGAGATCTTTCATAGTTTAGTTCCGTACCAGTCACAATGTGGCTCTTTGATAATTTCCTATTAGCAGCAATTTACATGGAAACAGCACTTGTAAATGATTGGTGTGCTGTCGCTAATATGCTCTTATATATTGTTATAGAATATCATCGGTGATTTTGGAGTATTGTCTTACACGTTTGCTATATGCGAGAAAGTCAATACGATATTTTATATTAACATGATGATTGCTTTAAGATGGGAATTGTATAATTTGGAAAACACTTTCTCTTAGATTTAGAGGTTCTAAACTATGCATTTCCAGTACAACCTCTGACCTGAATTTTTGGGTGGTAATTCCTTCTCCAACTAACATGGGAGTTCGTGATAGAGAAAAATGATATGGTAATGCTAAAACAAAGTCCAACAGCTATAATCGGTACAAAGTTTCAGTTCAAATGCCCGCATGTTTAGTCAGTAGAAACGATCACAGCGACACTCAGTGGAATAGTCATGTAACACAAAGTACACGTAGCAGATTACAGATGACGCGCAAGTTATAATTGCTTTTCATTTATCAATTTGTCTTAATTATTAAGAATCCTTTCAAAAACCTGAGGATATTGATATTTCCCTTTCGTCTGGGACATGAAAGAAACTTGGGTAGTAACAAGCGGGTGCAATATTACATATATACGTCAATATAGTCCTAACAGAAAAACAGTATTTCTGAACAAAGTTCTACTAATGCTTATATAAGTTAAACGCATTCATTTATTATTTATATTCTCATTCTGATTCACACTGAGTGCTCATAATGTTTGGAAATAACCGTGGCATATCTTAATATAGCTTAATTTGCTATGATGAAACTTCATAAATGAGATGTCAAAATAACACTGTTGTCGTGTGATATCTGTTTATCATGACTTGTTTTGTTACTTACTATTGATATTAAGTGGTTCTTTATAAATATTAGGACCAAAGCATCATTTCGCCTCTATGCTCTTCAGAGACGCTTTGGTTCTAATTAATCTATGATCAATTCTTTCTTGTTTTACTACACTCCATCTAGTGGCTGAGCAGAAAACGTGCAGCTGCAATTAAAATCACAGTCATCCACCAAAGCTTCATGATAAAATATAATGTTATATAACCTATCAATATTAATTCTATTTAGTGTATAATATGTACTTGGGAAGTAGGTTTTAGCAAATATATTCAACCAAAACTGTGTTTTACTCTCTGATCAATAATTTGTATGCCTATTTCAAGAACTTCACTAATTTACTATTGTTACGAATTTCAGTGCTTAGTTGGCTTATACCACGTGATACCATATAGTTTGATCTTGAGATTCTATTGAAAACGAATTTTTAAAACTATTACGTATCTTGGATAATCTGTTGGAAAGATACTCTTAAACAAAATAGCTTGAAGAGGCAGTAATACATACCTGTGTACATTAACAGGAGGTTTTCTCCAGTATTAATATTTAAGCACATTGTTATTCTTGAACGACTGTAGGGTCACATCACCGCTGCCGCGTGTGCCCATACTTCATTCAACAGCGTTTCCTTAACACGCAAGAATACTTAGCGATTTGGGTTTATATTTCCTCAACTCTGTCTCTCTTGTGTGGTGTTAGTGTGTCAACAGGTCCCAGTTCAAATCTCCGTCTAGGTGATCATGTTTGCCCTCTTCCTAAAAGAGGAATGTCTCTCTACTCTAAGCTCTATGTACCCTGAACTCTTTTGTACAACACTTCTTTCATCCTCCGATGTGACTTAACGTTGGAGGTTTTTCCTTATCCTGAAAGATGAATGTCTGGTTAAGCTGTTGCGTTGTTTATAACGAACTCGTGTATGACTAAATATGTGCTGGAAAGTTTTACTTTATGCAATAGATTTCATTAAGATGTGTTGTTTATAGTGTGGAGTTTCTTCCGATATTTAACAGTGTTTCCTGTACATCTCGTGTCTCTCATAAGCCGATGAACACTTATGAATATGCAATTTAAAATCAGTAAGCTTTTCATCACGAAGCAGACTGTTGCTTCAGCCGAAATGAAGCACAATCCAGGCAAACCTTTAAAAATTGGCGAGAGGCGAATGATCGCGCATTGTTTCGCAGTGTTTAAAGAAAGAAACCCGGAATCGTCTATAAAAACATTGAGAAAGAATCTGGTGAACTCCTTGGTGTTTCCTCAAGTAGTGTACATAGTGTTAGACTGGAACAGCAAGCATTCGAAACTCCAAGATCATCAGGAAAATCGCGTAAAACGTAGCAGACTACAGATGACGCGCAAGTTATAATTGCCTTTCATTTATCAATTTGTCTTAATTAATAACAATTTTTTCAAAAACGTGAGGATATTGATATTTCCCTTTCTCTGGGACATGAAAGAAACTTGGGTAGTAACAAGTGGGAGCAATATTACATATATAAGTCAATATAGTCCTAACAGAAAAACAGTATTTCCGAACAAAGTTCTACTAATACTTATATAAGCTAAACGTATTCATTTATTATTTATATCCTCATTCCGATTCACACTTAATGGTCATAATGTTTGGAAATAACCGTGGCATATCTTAATATAGCTTAATTTGCTATGATGAAACTTCATAAATGAGATGTCAAAATAACACTGTAGTCGTGTAATATCAGTTTATCATGACTTGTTTTGTTACTTACTATTGATTTTAATGGTTGTTTATAAATATTAGTAGCCAAAGCATCATTTCGCGCCTATGCTTTTCCGAGACGCTTTGCTTCTGATTAATCAATGATCAATTGTTTCTTGTTTTACTACAGTCCATCTCGAGGCGGGCAGAGTATGGAAAATAAATCAGTAGTAAAGTAAACGTTTCACAAAGAGATCTTTCATAGTTTAGTTCCGTACCAGTCACAATGTGGCTCTTTGATAATTTCCTATTAGCAGCAATTTACATGGAAACAGCACTTGTAAATGATTGGTGTGCTGTCGCTAATATGCTCTTATATATTGTTATAGAATATCATCGGTGATTTTGGAGTATTGTCTTACACGTTTGCTATATGCGAGAAAGTCAATACGATATTTTATATTAACATGATGATTGCTTTAAGATGGGAATTGTATAATTTGGAAAACACTTTCTCTTAGATTTAGAGGTTCTAAACTATGCATTTCCAGTACAACCTCTGACCTGAATTTTTGGGTGGTAATTCCTTCTCCAACTAACATGGGAGTTCGTCATAGAGAAAAATGATATGGTAATGCTAAAACAAAGTCCAACAGCTATTATCGCTACAAAGTTGCAGTTCAAATGCCCGCATGTTTAGTCAGTAGAAACGATCACAGCGACACTCAGTGGAATAGTCATGTAACACAAAGTACACGTAGCAGATTACAGATGACGCGCAAGTTAAAATTGCTTTTCATTTATCAATTTGTCTTAATTATTAAGAATGCTTTCAAAAACGTGGGGATATTGATGTTTCCCTTTCGTGTGGGACATGAAAGAAACTTGGGTAGTAAAAAGCGGGTGCAATATTACATATATACGTCAATATAGTCGTAACAGAAAAACAGTATTTCCGAACAAAGTTCTACTAATGCTTATATAAGTTAAACGTATTCATTTATTATTCATATTCTCATTCCGATTCACACTTAATGGTCATAATGTTTGGAAATAATCGTGGCATATCTTAATATAGCTTAATTTGCTATGATGAAACATCATAAATGAGATGTCAAAATGACACTGTAGTCGTGTAATATCAGTTTATCAGGACTTGTTTTGTTACTTGCTATTGATATTAAGTGGTTCTTTATGAATATTAGTAGCCAAAGCATCATTTCGTCTGTATGCTTTTCAGAGACGCTTTGCTTCTAATTAATCTACGATCAATTGTTTCTTGTTTTACTACACTCCATCTTGTGGCTGAGCAGAAAACGTGCAGCGGCAATTAAAATCACAGTCATCCAGGAAAGCTTCATGATAAAGTATAATGTTATATAATCTATCAATATTAATTCTATTTAGTGTATAATAATATGTACTTGGGAAGTAGGTTTTAGCAAGTATATTCATCCAAAACTGTGTTTTACTGTCTGATCAATAATATTTATGTCTTTTTAAAGAACTTCACTAACATATTTTACCTTTTTTATTTCATAGTGAGACATGCGCTCTACACGTGCACGCAAAGGTTCGGGAATTCTTAATTCCTTGATTAATTCATTACCATTTGAGGCACATTTACCGGGTTATCGTTTCTGCGGTCCCGGAACAAAACTATATAAACGGTTGCAGAGAGGTGACTTACCCGTGAACGGGTTAGATTCAGCGTGTCTCGTTCACGATCGGGCTTACGCAGAGAGTACTGACACAGAATCACGTCGTCTAGCCGATAAGGTGTTAGTAGAGAAAGCTTTGAGACGAATAAAATCTGCCGACGCTTCTTTGGGCGAACGACTTGCAGCTCAACTTGTAACTACACTTATGAAAGGTAAATTGGAAGCGGGCGCTGGTATGCGTAAACCTCGCAGCAAGAGAGGTGGTTTCTTACCTATGCTACCACAATTAGCAGCTCTAGGTGCAGCAGGTGGTTTAGCTGGAGGAGCTGCTCAGATTGCTACAGCTGTGAATAAGAAACTTTCGGATGCAAAACAAGTTGCCGAATTAAAACGTCACAACGAGCGTATGGAATCTTGGGCTCAGGGTAAAGGTCTTTGCCGTAAGAGACGTCGTAAGGGTAAAGGATTTTATCTTCGATCAAAAAACTCGGGGCGAGGCCTATATTTATCCCGGAGAAAGCCCTGAGTGCTCCCGAGATCGATTCGTATGCACGACGTCTACACATTCCACATTTTAGAGGTGTCTACATGCTCGATAAACTGCCTCCACGTCCTCGATACTATGAGAGAATAGTAGTGCATCTGGATACATCGCATAATCCTGGTACGCATTGGGTTGCTGTACGTAAGGATGTTGACGTTGCCTACTACTTTGACAGTTTCGGTGATCTGAGACCTCCGGAAGAGATAGAAACATACCTTTCGGGTGTTAAGCTCCTATATAATACGACGAGATTTCAAGAATTTGATTCTGTGATTTGCGGTCAGTTGTGCCTTCACTTTCTCCTCGATGAGTTACACGATCACCGTTAGTGTAAGTGATACCAGCTTCTCTACATTTCTAAATCCACCATTACATCTGGAACCTAACGGACATTACGAAATAGCTCTATTGAGTTTCGAGACTTTTTACTCGATTCCGAATGTGGACGAGAGTAATAATCTATTCCATTACGTTCGCGATGGGAAAGTCGAACGTATAGTGATTCCACCGGGTACTTATGAATTGGATGATATTGCCAGATTGTTCAAGGATGCTCTCGACATCGGTGACGACTTTATTCTACGTGCTAATAATAACAGCATGATATCAGAAATTCAATCTCCCTATATTATCGACTTTAGTCGTGAGAGATCGATTGCTCCTCTTCTCGGTTTCACCTCTAAACAGAGGGTACCAGCGAACGTGCTGACCGAGTCTAATGCTTTGGTTAACATATTCAAGGTCAGCATCATACGTATCGAGTGAAGTCTTGCAACGGGATCTTTCATCAATGGTAAGAGTGGTCATTCTCTGTATGGATTTTTCACATCGCTACCACCAGGTTATCATATCTCGCAGGAACCATCAAGTCCTATATATCTAATCATCGATACGAATCTCATTGATCATATCGACATTGGAGTGGTAGACCAGAAGGGCGATAAGTTAGATTTCAGGAACGAAACCATCACTGTACGATTGCACATACGTCGTAATGGGTATAAGTTTTAAGAGGCGATGCTACATTAAAAAACATCTCTCGAGATTGAACTCTACTCGATCATCGACCCGCATGCTAATCACGTCGTCTAATCGAAAATTTCTCGCTAACTTAGGCTTCAAGGTTCTATAATGTATGTGTTGGACGTGATCGGGATTCCTACATTCGATGATAAGATCAGTAAGGAGGAAGAACACGTATTCCTACCGTACAATACGGCAGCTCTCGATTTGAACGATGAAATTAGAATTCCATGTCAAGCTGAGGATTTGTACACGCTTCCTAGTAGAAGTTATCTCTACATCGAGGGGATTCTCACTAAACCCGACGGCATCGTCGCGACATCGAAACTGAGTAACAATGCTATGGCATTCCAATTCGATGAGATTCGCCTGGATATGAATGGAACGACTATTGATAGAACTAGGAATCCGGGCATTTCATCAACGATGCGTAACTATGCCGCACTGAATAAAGTGGAATCGAATCGTTTACTAAATGCTGGATGGATCTATCCAGGAGGTGTGGTAGGCATCGTGAATACATCGAATGGTATCTTCAATGCTATCGTTCCTCTTTCGATGTTGCTGGGTTTCGCCGACGATCACAAGGAAGTCATACTTAATAGCAAGTTTGAAATTACTCTCATTAGATCTAAGGATTCTAATAATTGTATCATTGGAAACGATCCTACAACCATTAAACTAACTAGACTCGAATGGAGGATGCCCGTACTTTGACTTTCAGATTGTGAACGAGTTGATAAACTCGTCAAATCGGATAAACCTCTACACGTCGCATTTCGAACCTTGGACCTTCACACTCAACCTGCTGTACCTCAAACTAAAGCGTTCACATGGAACATTGCAACCACGACTAAACTTGAAAAACCACGTTTCGTCATAGTCGGTGCACAAGTGGACAGATTGAATCATCTCGCTAAGGATGCTTCTCTATTTGATAATTGTAATATCACCAATCTGAAACTTTGTCACAAGAGTGAATCTTACCTATATCACGATATGAATTTGGATTTCACCAATTCGAAATTTGCATCTCTGTATGATCAATATTCCAAATTTCAATCATCCTACTATGGAAAGGAAAATTACCCTCTTTTGAAAAGGAATGACTTTCTGAAATATGCACCGCTATTCGTCATCGATTGCTCTCATCAACCTGAGGATACTGTGACGGGGGCAGTGAACGTCAGATTGGAAGTTCAAGCATCGTCAAATTTTCCTACACAAACTTCATTATTCTGTTTAATTATTCATGATAAATTATTCACTTATAAACCATTAACTCATGTTGTACAATCTATCATATAAATGTAATAAAAAACAAACATTACAAATTCAAATTATCTTTTTATTGACTTTAACATACATCTCCAATATCCTTTTCCTTGCACTCCTGCTTTTTGCATCATATGAACATAATGAATTATGAATATCATATAATTGATATAAATTTCTTTCAATATATGGAATTAGTCTTTTAAGTCCATTAAATGCAGTACTATTCAGATTTATACTGCCCACATTTAAACATGTATTCACAAACGTTATTTCTTTCAGGTTATTCATGCATAACATTATATTAAATGCATAAATTATATTTTCACTGTACGGTGCACATGGATGCTTACCATCTTTCAGATACGTATCCAAAACACACAAATTTGACATTATTACCTCCTAATCCTCTTTTGTAATATACACAAACGTATCGTCATATGAGGCTTTATTGTAAAGGGATGGGAGTTCATTGTATAATCCTATGTTCACACGAAAGTTAATGCTGATGGAGATGTCGTTATCGTTCATGCACACACTATTTACCATCACTCTTCCTCTACTTCTTCTGCGAAGGGGGTGAAGGGTTCGAACATCATTAAAATGAAACTGTCTTGATCGAACGTCTTCTTGGCTTTGACGATTCTCGGTTTGCAGTTCGTCTTATTC
This sequence comes from Mantis religiosa, assembly GCA_030765055.1. Lineage (NCBI taxonomy): Eukaryota > Metazoa > Arthropoda > Insecta > Mantodea > Mantidae > Mantis > Mantis religiosa. The sequence goes on from CM060950.1 coordinate 333,965,686, forward strand.
TTTTTCTTGTCTCCTTTCTTACAGGATCTGCGGACATACACGAACTATGTCTCAATATCGTGAATATTTACTACACTTGTTAACGTAAAACTCTTATTATTTTATACTCACCTTTCTATGACTTTCTCATCGGGTTTCGATGTACCGATATCCTTAAACGGACGATCATTGTACGGACTGCACACATCTTCACCTTGATCCTGTTCGGACTGGCATGCAACATCTTCAGTTTGGGCTTTTCTGAAATACACATATTTATCATTAGCTATCTAACACATAACAACACTTTCACGTTAACACTCAATTATAATTCTACTTACCCGAGATACACTTTACAATTCGTTCCGCATTGAGAATAAAATGTGATTGAATCATGATGGGAAGGATCCTTGCAAATCACTTGATGCATCTTCCCATCACACGTTTCATCGTGATGCTCAACCCAATGCTTTTGCAACTCTTCGAAATTAAGCAGATTCTCCAAGAATCTGGTATCACTTTCAATGATAGGAGTTGTTGCTCCACTCATGTTGACGTTGCGATGTGAAATGAGAATACTTTCGTTCCCGAGCGAGCAGATGGGTGATGAAACGTGATCATACCTATCTCCCCCTCCCTACCCTCTCATCGATTGTACTTAACGTATGGAGGATTTGCGTGAAGTGAGGACGCGTTAGTTCCCGAGCTAGCGGAGACAGGATGAAACATGTTCAGACCTGTTCAAACCTGTTGAATTGGGTCTACTATATTACCGTTCTATCACGTTCCCCCTTCCACCATCTCGTCGCTTGTACTGGAGGAGGACTAGACATTATCATCTTGTACATGAATGGGTATCGAACCGAGGACTCTATATTCATGCATAGGAATCCTCCCAGGGACTCAACATTCATAGATGAATACTTAAACACACACATACACACATAGGCACAAATCTTGGGGACGGCAACACGTCAAAACCTGAATATCAAACAGGAGAATTCTAAATCATAGTCATCATCATCACATATCGAAGAATAATTATCAACACATTTAATTCAAACACCCCCGGAACCCCGTTGCCACCCACCCATCACAAATCACACACACACACTCACACACATCCTCCTCAACCACCTCACTGCACAGGGGAGAACGGCACTACGCCAACACTCCCCTTCCTTTCCCTTTCGATATTCACACAGGAGACTTCTAAATCAATGAGTATTCTACATCATATATTAACACAGAGGAGACTTCAGTATCACATATACACTGTGCTGAAAGCCCCAAATCTATACTACTCATATGAAATGATACCGGAGATGAAATGGAGCGACGTAAACTCTCAGGAAGTAATTAACCTACGCAGCATTCGCTTGGCGACCCGGAAAACCCCATGGGTCAGGTAGGTCAGCCACGGGCATCGAACCGGTCCTCCCGAATTTGGCCCACAGGCAAAACCGCCTGAGTCATTCCACTCGCTGAGTAAGGGGAAATGTAAACCTTTCCGAAAATAGTAAACATTGCTTAGGTGAGACATTTTAATCCATCTTGAAAGTTTGTCCGCCTAGTATTTATTTGTTTACAGTGGTAACAAGTCAATTCCTTTGTAGATTTCATTTCAGAACGCGGTTATAGCGCTTGGGTTGGCAGCTCGTAAAGTGAGGTATATGTTCACATTGGGAAGATAAGTTCGTAATTCCTGCTAGTCGCAAACAGGAGGGTAGTGTGTACGCAGGAACTGTATGCAAGTGCATGGCAATTATAGTGATGAATGAACCAACTGATTGAAAATGTCTACAGTTACCTTTTCATTCGAAAGTGTCCAATAGACAAATTAAATGGAATAGTGGGGCGGATTACAAATAACTATTCAACTTATACTGAAGATCTGTACAGCGGGAGACGATAATACTTTAGAAGATACGCTGGAAAAGGTTCTGTGCATAATGGTGGGCACCCTGACCGACTAAAATTATAGCGAGATTATATATCGGCAAATTTGAAACGGAAAGGCCATACAACATACAACATACTCATTAGGCCATTGAAAGTGTTATGAACCGAAATGGGGAAAGTACCAAAGGAAGGACTAACAAATCGAGATTATGGCTGGCTACGTAGCTCAGTCGGTAGAGGACCTGCATGTAGTGCTAGGGCTCCCGGGTTCGATTCCCAGCGGTGGGGTTGGGGAACTTATCGATTGTGTTAACTTGTAATCGTTGGGTTTTAATCATTAGATCACGCACACATTCGCACCCTCATTCATACTTCCAGTCTCTGGGGAAGAAGGGGAATTAACTTCCTTGGAGAAAAATCCCCACCCCCATCCGGGAATCAAACCCGGGCCCCTAGCACGGCAGGCAGGTGCTTTTAAATTTATTATTAGACAACTTCTGGTTAATCGCGCTTTTACTGTTGTCATACGTACATAAGTGGCCGTAAGTGGCTATGTCTATTTCATTTTAATTTCGTGAGAATTTCTTCCACTTTTATTTGTCGACTCAGGAAATCTACGAAAGAAAACAGGAACTGTAACTTTGACCACAATACTGGATTTGAACCTGTGACCTCCAGAATTCGAACGACAATGGCACCATCTATGTGTAGCTATGAAAAGAAATTGAAGTTCTTAGTTGCGATATGGACCACTTCGTCCAATGAACCAGCTTGTTTATTTCTTCGCATACTTAGTTTTTTTCCATGCTGCAGAAATTTAACTTCCTAATAGCTCATAAATATAAGATTATTTAAAATGTTAAAAAAAATTATTAAAAACATAACATTTTATGAAGCATATTCCACTTTGGTAACAGTATTTGGTTTTTAAAATATGAGTAATTAAACAGTTTCTTTTACATTTAAACCAATCATATGACATGACTAGGTACTAAACCATATTGTTAGGCGCAATTACGTTTACATTACAGATTTTTTTTTTTTTTTTTTTTTTTTTTTTTTGCGGAGTTCATTTAAAAGAACTTACGACAAATGACACTGTTTATGAAATAGCAAGATTGTCACAAGCTGTTTCTGTGCTGGATGTTATGAATGTTTTGCAAAATATACAGTCATTCTAGGGAAAAGTTGTTAAGTTTACAATTTGTTATCTTTTAGCTATTACATTATTTTATGTAGAAATGACACAGAATCGGCTGTGCCCTTCATGGTATATTATGTCGAAAAATAGTCTTAGATCCCTAGAATTAATCGCCTAAAACGCGTTTTCTGTGATTAAGGAGGAAACCTTATTCAGATGGCTTATGGCTTATCTTAAGGAGATTTGACCTCTGACCTCTTGAATGTTAGGCAGACAGCTGTGCCCGAAATAGAAGGTTAACATGTTACACAAAATTTATTCAAAATGAAGAGATCTTCATTACCTCTTCGCAGAAAACTCTTCAGCATCGGCATGTTTTATTTTTCACACAAATATCCTAAAACATACGATGCTTCAAATATTATCAGCCCCTTACATTTTTGAATGTAAACTGGAGCTTCGATTTAGCTGAGCTTCGGAAAGTGAGCGGGAATATTTACACGAGTTAAGATGTCTGTTTAAGAGCATTAGGTTAACATTTCCAGCATCAATTGTAAGGTACGTGAGTTGGTTCAATTATAATTTAAACTTCCCGGTAAAAGTCGCTCTACTTAGTGAATATAAATAAATATATTCATATTTATGCGTGAATATAAAACTCTTTTGGAAACGTCACTTACGGTAGAGTTAAGTAGCAATTTTCAAAACGTGTTGATAAAACGAAAAATTAATTCTTCCTTCTGGATATTTAATTTCAGAATATTTCGTATGTCACTTTGGCTGCTAAGACTTTTTAATAACAGGAAAGAATTCTAGAGTTACTGTGAACTATGCACCAGTCGTTATGCATATCTGTAGAAAAAGTTTTCAAGCTGTGGATAACATTACATTATTCAGCTTCTCTCTTAGGATGCACCCGACTCGTTTTAAGTCATAAACGTTCGCTGATATTGAAATTAGTAATTGTTGTGTATGTAGCGTTGGCTTACAACCCATAGGAATGCACTAATACACATTAGAATGTTGTCAAAAAGCGCTACATAACAACGAGAAAATACCTCTCTGGTAAGGTCTATTAAACTGAAATGCCTTCCGTTTGATGTAACAGATGACAAAGGCGTGTATTGTGACACGTAATGCAATGGTGTAGTTTCACAAAACAGAGCCCTTATGAGAGAACAGATAGCCTTAAGAGCTTATACTAAGCCGATGAGCTGTTTTACGCGACGATCTATCTGCACCATTATACTGTCCTTCCATTACGCTTCTAGCGTTTCCAAGTAATTTTCATGCTCGCCGGAAAAAAGATGATATGTCGTACTCACAGGACTTTCCCTATTCACACTTCTGCAGACTATTTTTACAAATGATTATTCCACTATCTTCGACCTACCGCATGAGACAATTCACATTTTGGTAGAATAGTAAGAAAAGACGTGATCATAGAGTGTGTGTGTAATTTACGTCCTCCAACGTTAAGTCATATCGGACAATGAATGAAAAGGGTGAAATGATGCTCAAATGAGCCCAGGGTCCATAGAGCTTAGAGTTACCCGACATTCGTCTTTCAGAATAAGGGAAAACCCCAGAAAAAGACTTATCCAGTTAGCTCACCCTGACCGAGATTCGAACTCGGGACCTCTTGAACGTGAGACAGACACTATAGCACCACGCTACCAAGGCGGGTCATGATCAAGGAGAAAGAATTTTAAGTTTTGGGTTAGAATTTAAATTTAGAGCAGAAGAAGACAATGCTTAGATTATAAAAAAAAGAAGTTTTAAAGGTAATGGATTGTGCTAGGTATGCAATATAACATAGGAGGCAACGTTCTAGGACAAATTTGAACAATGCGGGTAAACAAAGAGGTTTTGGAAAGGAATTAGTAGAAGATTTGAAGACATGGAAATACAAACACTGTTTGAAAAGATCGTTAGAGATGCACATTACAATAAAAAGTATATAAATAAGGGAAGTATACAGGATGAGTAAAAAAATACCGACAACGCTTAGTACGTTGCGCAGGGCAGCACTCTGATCATTTTTTAAGCAGGACGCCATGTCCGGAAACGCACGGTTTTGGTGCTGTCTAAGGTCAAACTTAGAGAACTGGTGTCCTACAAGTGCATGTTTGAGAGGACGAAAACCCACGTGCACGGAACTTCGAAGTCACCAAAACACGTTTAGTATCGCCCTGTGGGCTGGAACAATTGCTGACAATATCATTGGTCTGCATCTACTCCCAAGGAGACTAACAGGACCGATCTACCTCGCATTTCTTAGAGACATTTTGCCTATCTTATTGGAGGAGGTCCCACTACACATTCGTCAGGTAGTGTAGCTGCAACACGATTGAGCACCAGCGCATTCAGAGAGAATTGTGCGGAATCACGTCAACGTTACATACCCCAATCAATGGATTTTTAGAGTGGAACCAGTTCCATGGCCAACAAGATCACGACATCTGACATCATTGGGCTATTTTCTATGGGGTAGTAGGAAAACCATGTTGTACGCTAAAAACCATGTTGTACGCTACTCTTAACGTCAGAGGAGACCCTCATTGGGCGAGTAAATGGAATAACTGTCATTCTTTCAGGTCAACCACATTTACTGAGCATGGACGTGAAGCTCAGCGCCACCGATGTGGGTTGTCCATTGACATAGAAGTTAACCAGTTTGAACCCCGTTTGTAATGCTAAATTGCTTTGTGCTGCATACCATTTGTTCGTTATATTGACGTACGTGACAATTTGATGGTCTACTGCGCCCAAACCGTGCGTTTCCGGATATGGGTTGCTGCTTGGAAAATGATCTGTTTGCTGTCCTGCACAACATACTGAGCGTTGTCGGTGTCTTTTGACTCTGCCTGTACATAGACAAACTAAATAAAGAACAAAGAGAAGGTATAGCGTTAATGAGAGCGGGTGTATGGAGCCTGAAAGGGATGTGAAAACGCTTTCCACAAAAACAGTGCGCATGTTGCAGGAGAAAGAAGATATAAAGTATTACATAATATTTTAGTGTAAAGGGACAGAGCTATGGAGACAAGAACATATATGAGAAATGGCTCAAAATGGATAGAAAGGTTGCATTAGTTCAAATTGTCAGTAAAGACAATAAGACAGCCGGAGAATGTTTAAATAGTGCTAAAAGAAATGATCCTGGTAATTAAAATGATAAATAAATAAATAAGGCATAATTCTAAAGGAAATTAATGTGTAGCTATTGGAAGTTGTACATTGAATATGATATTTTAACAGCATGGCAGAACACTTAACCATATTCTTTGAGTTTTATATTTCTAAGAAGCTTAGAACAAATAAATATAAATAATTTAAACAATGCATATTTATAGAAATGGTTTAAATAGATTTTTCCTTGCAGGTGTAATGGGAATATGGGAATGCAGTAGACATAAGTGAGAGTCTAATATTTCTAAAGCTGGTAGCCTTGTAATGATTTTCAAATTCCGTTCTCTTTGTATCACTAGGATGAGGAAAAGACGGATTTAAAAATACTTTCCATGTAAGAAATATAGAAATAGATAATGGAAAATTCAAACCAAAGAAAGGAATATCTAGGAAATTATTAACTCCACAGAAACTGTATTTGAATTATGTACTTTAATGAGGTTTACCTATTCAGGTATGATTAGAATATCTTAGGTGGCGTTTAATCAAAGTTGTTGGTCGTTTTTGAGAAAATAAAGAATATAATTTTTTTCCATATGAAAGAGCATTTTAGGATAGAGGGATCTTGTTCAAAATCTTTGTGTTGCATCCTTGGAAGACACTAAGCGTAAATATCATGTTTGCGGACTAATGGTTTTGTTCTCTCTCTTCCTCTCTCACATACAAGGATCCTTTGTTTAAGAATATTCAGGATGTCTTAAAACCTGTATTTTTTGTCAATTGTGGATATCGAAGTTTCGAGTGAAATGCAATTCCTTCTCTGTCTACGGTGTACGTCATATATAAAATAAAACTTAAAACAATGATAAAACTAAGCCTAAAAGGTTCCATAAACATGGAAACTGTAATATTGTTTATAACTGGAAGTTACTTCCAGGCTGTTCTGCTGGAGTTAGAATTTCCAGCCGCTTCGTTCATAACTGCGGCGGACATCCTAGTTTCCTCGGAGAAGCTCCCTAGCGAATGCCAATAATATTGTGTTATAGTAACGACCAAGGCTTTCAGGGCCGGCGTCAATCCAGTAATTTCCGTACGAGCGAAGCATCAGGAACTTAAATTTTTCCTACTAGATCACGGCCAGTAAGCCCGGAAACCTCTTCGTTTTACTGGATTGTGTTACAGTTTTGTACTATAATCTTGCTGGAATTTTATAATCACCAATATATTAATACAAGTAAATTAGCCAATTATAGCTTGAATAATTACAGGGAAATTATTTTTGTTTCTATGCAGCAACAAGTATTGGTATAATTGTGAGTAGTTATTTATGTTTATTTTATAAAGTGCTGCCTTACCACATATTTAATGGATATCATACAAGCTTCACTTTTCCCTACCTGAAAATATTCATATATATATATATATATATATATATATATATATATAATGCATTTCCTAAGCTGGCCTGTCCTGTAATAGCCCATAAGGTATATCTAACCATCGTGATACGAGAACTATGGCCAACTGAGTGCACATACTCCACAACTTTCTCCTTTTGCCAATACGATCCAGACCGTAAACATGTATATCGTTTCTACACCATTTTGTAATCCTTGTTGTGGTTATTGGTGGAATTCTTTAGCAGAATCAGGGTTAATCTAGACTAAAGCAGGCAATGAAATACCCACGGCTTCGCAAGGCCACGTATAACGATAAATAATGTGAAGTGGACGTGATGTGTTGAGATTGTTTGGCGTTGACTACACATATATACTGTTTCTGCTACCTTATCGCACAAAGATAGATCAACCTTCCTCTCCAATGTGTATAATGTGATAGTAAAATCAAAGAAAAAAGAAAAAAAGAAAAACATCTCACATTTGTATTTTGTGAGGTAGTAAATGTTTATAAGTATTATAAACCCGTAATGGTTTAACGCAAAATGAAAAAAAAAAAAAAAAAGAATAAGGATTTTAGAATTTTTTACTATAATAGATCTACATATATTAACATTAGCTCGTATAAAAGCCATATGATATAATACCGAGAGACCCAAAAAACGTAGGAACCGGTTGCGCGTGTTTTGCGTGCCCGTGCACTCGGCGCTCCGTCTGCCGCTATCATAAAAAGACGCGGATGAACCGAAGCAACAATTTTTAAAACTATGTTTAAAGGATTTAATTACCCATGATATTCAAGAGATGCTGAAATTGGCCACAACCGTTGTCCATACATATTTAGGAAACCAACCATCCCTCACCGCAGTTCACGTTGGGAAATGCTGGCAATTTGCTGACGGATATTTTGTTTTAATTCTTCCAAGGTGTGTGGGTTTGTCTTGTAAATGTTATAATTTGTTATTCCAGAAATAGAAATCGCAGGAGTTTAGGTCTGGGAACGAGGGGGCTACAAATTTGTACTAATAATTCTGTCCTGAAACACATTTTCAATTATTCTCATCGAAATATTGGCTGTATGAGCTCTTGCAGGTTCCTGTCTGTTAATCCTGTAACACAAGGCAAATTTGTATTCACGTATGAAGGGGCGTCAACTGTTGGCTCGAAAAAATTTGGGCATATAACTCTTTCTCCGCTAATGGGGAAATGCCAGCATTTCTCAGCGTGAATTACAGCGATTAATGGATAGATTCCAAAAGAGGTACAAAACATGTATGGAAAACGGCGGAGCCCAATTTCAGTATCTGCTTTAACAACATAGATAAATAAATCCTTTAAATGTAGTTTTAAAAATGTTGCATGGTTTCATCTGCGCCTTTCTATGATAGCGACAGACGGCAACCAGAGCCTCGGGCGACGGAAGGTAGAACTCCGTGCAGCCGGTTCGTATGATTTTGAGTCTCTCGGTACATTTATTATAATTATGCATATTTTAGTTTCGTTCCCGGTTAACCAGGGAAATGAAAATTCCTAATAGGTAAGAAGCACTGAAAATTTGTAAAAATCTGCAGTTTTGCACCATTATTTAAAGTTTAGTTAAGGCTCATAAAGAACCAGTATAGCACATGTTAGCAATACAAATGTACGTCTTTTTATTGGTATTACTCAGTTGGCGAATAAATTACTCTACGTTTTCCTAAAAGGATTCCAGGTTTCAAAATCACAGGCAACTACTATAACTGCTAAGATGTAGTGCAACTATAAAATATATTAACGATTAATCTGTATTTAGATATTTTTGAAAAATCATCCTGCATAAACGTAAACGTTGTCCAGCTAGTTTCGCCTATTATCGCTAGTGAAATGTAACTACTCTGCTCTTTCTTGGTAGCTTAGATTTCAATATAATTAAAAACAAATTAAAAACCTGCAGTTTGTAAAACTAAAAGGTAATTAATTATACCCAATATTTTAATTTACAAATAAGGAGAAACCTGTAAGGATTCATATGGGCAATAATTGATACTCAGTTTGTAAAACAGAATCATACCATTGTTTGCACGAGCCGTTGTTGGCACTCGTGTCATAGTTTGCCATCAGGTATTCCATATAATGCTTATTAGATTGCACCCTTTGACAGTTAAAAGTATATAAGGAGTACTTTATAGATATTTCTTCAATATTTCTTCATGTTTCAACCTTAATTAATATGCCTGGCTCTAAGGTAAAATTATCTAATAAAACTGAGATATCTAGAAGAAATGGACGATGAATAGATGAAATGAGATGTTAATTTTTTTCACGTTTTTGTCTAGTTGCAAATTGCAGCATAGCGTGTTATTGAAGCCCTAATTAATCAACATATATTTAGATGACACTTAGGTAAAACACTTTACAAAATTAACAATATACAATTTTAATTTAAAATTCCAACTTTGATTTGGAAGTTTTTTGTGTTGATCGACAGAGCACACAGTCGTAAGTAGTTCACAAGGAAATTATCACTATGCTGATACTTGTACACGCTTGAGAGTTTGATGGCATCATCTCTGCTCTATGAGGGCCCTGTGTGCCAAAAATCGGATACGAAGTATCCGAAAGTGAGTCCAAAATAAGTAGGAAGATATAGACATAAGACAGCATTGTACGGGAGGAATTGTTTACCCTACCCCTGAGGGGCAGCGATTGACACATGGCACACGTAAGGGACGCCGTCCCAAACACGCACCTCAGAGCTGAAGAGAGATGCCCGGTAGCTACTCGTAAGTGGTCGGATGCGGCATTTTCTAGGCTTCAGTTTTGGGCGCTGCGATTCTACTCCGCAGCAGATTTTTGGTGCACATGGTTTATATACAGCAGGCATTATACCATCAAATTTTCAGCTGCGTAGTGGTGTAGGTACAGTAATTGTTCCTTGTTAGACGCACCTTTTAGACCCCTTCTTGATTTTACAAAACCTGCTAAGAGAAGGAATACTACATTCGGGAAATATTAAATGTTGAAAATATAATGAATGAATAGAAACTTTATGAAATAGACCGGTTGCAGCATGTTTCGTATATTTGCAAATTTGGACTACATCTACAACTCATTTTGGAAAAGAGACATTTCCACGGAGATGATGGTAGAATCAAAAGCACCAATTCTCAGTTTAGGAACACTGACTGAATATGAGGTCTAAAAATATCTATGAAAATGATGATTATGAAATCAAATTACACAGCGTGGTACCTCAGTTTGCTTACAATAACGTTTATCCTTAGCAATCTCTCTCTCTCTCTCTCTCTCTCTCTCTCTCTCTCTCTCTCTCTCTCTCTCTCTCTCTCTCTCTCTCTCTCTCTCAAACACACACACATTTTTCATTTAAGTTGGACGTCAAAAAAAACGTATCTTATTGTTTGTCCCATCGTGGTCATTTATTGTGCTTTTGGCAGCTGCTAGCAATAATTTAAAATATGTAGAATATTATCAACTCCATTTTATTTCACGCAATTTATTGTTAACATCCTGTCCAAATACGCTGGGACATATTTACTTCTGAAGAGGCGAGCTACACACGTGCACGCCTTAACCTACGAAAGGCAAACCTACACTGAGGTAACCCTGAAGTGGGAGAAGAAAGACTTTGGAAGCACATGGATACAGATACTCAAAAAAAGTATTCATCTAATCATCTCACATAAAATATAACAAGCACAATCAGAAAAGGTATAGATAAAAACGAACACTATTTCCTTACATCGTCTGATATCTAGATTTAAGAATAAAACACAATTTGGGTTCATATATTGCTTAGTGAACAGTTCAAGGTAATTTAAAATCATGTCCCATTTCACGTCAAACACGTATTCGACTAGTAAACAAGATCCCAGGTATGTTGCCACGCTAACTTACACCCCTTCCCTTTTCTTAGGTAGTTATGTTTCATCACTGTCATTGACAGTTCCATCTCTGTTTTCAAAATCATTGACTATTATTTAAGTGATATGGGTCGAAAACGTGTGAAACTACACAAGAAGAGAGAGAAATTTGCATCAAGTATTTTAAAAAGGAAAATATATCCAAGAAATTGGAAAAACCATTGGAAGACCTACCAGTATAATGAAGACTATTTATTATATACAGATTTGAGCACAACAAAACTTACGATAAACAATCAAGAAACGATCCTCCTGCAGTTCTATCCGAGATGGAGAAACGACAGTTACTTAGAAAAGTCAAGAAAAATCCTAAACCAAGTGCTCTAAAACTTGCTATTACAATTCAAACACATACAGGAAAGTCCGTTTCAGCACAAACTATAAGAAATGTGGTTTATGAAGCTAAGTATGCAGGCCGAACAGCCCCTAGATTACCATACATCAGCAAAATTAACCGAAAGAAGCGAGTTGCTTTCGCTAAAGGACATAAATACGATGTGTTTGATTTCTGGAAGAAGGTTGTATTTATTGGCGAGAGTCAATTTGAGTAATCTAAGTGAAAAGGACGAGTAATAGTGTGGAGAAAAAATAATTGTAAGCTTGAGGAAAAAAATATAACAACTTCAGTTAAACATAGAGGCCGCTCAGTACTTGTCTGGGGCTACATGAGTGCAAATGGTGTGGGAGATTTGTGTTTTATTGATGGAATTATGAACTATAAGGTTTATATAAACATCCTAAAGCACATCTGTCCAGAAGTGTGAATAATATGGGTCTTTATGAGGATTATATTTTCATATAAGATAACGATCCAAAGCACACAGCTCTAGATGCAAGGCTGTGGTTGTTGCACCACGATGGATGTCGACGCCACTGCAATCCCCAGACATGAATCCAATAGAGAATTTGTGGAGTATACTGGAGAAAAACATTAGGAATTATCAGATGTCTAGTACAAAGGATCTAAAGAACGCTCTACTAGAGGAATTACGTAAAATTACAGTGGAAACAACACAATCTTTGGTAAAATCCATGCCAAGGAGAATGCAAGAGATTATAAATGGGGATGGAGTGCCTACTAAGAACTAACCGTAACATTCTACACCATTTTCAGTATGCAGACGAATACTTATTTTGCATCGTATATTGCATATTTTCACTTTTTAATGTGTAACTATGTTTATATGATAGATAGTATATGTTTCTTTATTGCATCCTCTTCTTCACTAATCAATAAATAAGACATTGTCCCTGCTGTACTTATGATGACGATTTTCCAGTATCCATACATCCTTAAACATAAACTCATACATTAGACCAATACTTTTTGGAGTAACTGTATGTAAAAAGCCGAACATCGGACTATATGGCGGTTTTAGAAGGCATATGAGCTGAACCAATGGTGTACACGGTGGCTACCCTGTTGCTATCTGATGCGCGAGAGAGCGAACGAGAAAACTAACATTTGTGGTCAAAAAATTTTTATAATCTAAAATTTCAAAGCAAAGGAGGATTATTATAACATTATAAGCCGTAACATTAAATATAACATGCTTATTTACTGAAAATAACGTACCTAGATTTCTGAAAGCGACTTATTGTAGAGGAGCTTCTAACCAATTTCTATGCTAGAAGTTTTGATCTGTTTCACAATAAGCGACACAGTATGCACACTTACATTGCAGGCTCTGGTTATGAGTTCCTGGTTTTGCGAAAAATTAACCCGGTCACGCACTTTCTCAGATAAAAATTCTTAAATAACCTGTACACTTAAAAAATAACAGTACTGGCCTGAGAGCGGAGTACTTTACCGTTAGTAACTGCGCCACTGGTACCAGGCTTTTAAGTGACGTTACTAACTGTTCATAAAAAATAATGTAAACATGTGAGTTATCTTATTGCCACAGTTACCAAAGCACTTTATACTCAATTTGCGTTACGCACTGGTCTTGAACTGGACTTCAAAGAATACGCGTGCGCGCTTCTGGACTACGATGCTCCATGGTCAGTTAGTATATGAAGTACAGCAGTTCCTAATGACACTTGGTAATGTCTTACTCAGTACTGCGTAATGAAAGGGAATAACACGAGGCAAAATTGGAAGTTGAAGCATACCGTAAACTTGAACACGGCTTTCAGGTGTTCATACTCGAAGCGGTAACTTGAGAAACATGCGTCGTAGAAAAATGCCATTTGTACAGACTGCCTAAAAATTCTTGCCGCATAAACCAAGGCATAGTACAGAGTTGAACTTCCAATAGTAATTTTGGGTGCATGATAAACAGAAATATGTGTTGCTCACGCTTGTGCTGTGCGTTGCGAATTAGGCGCCCCTATGATAGGGCAGTCGCTCTAGGTGAGCTTTCCCTAGATCCGCCTCATAAACCTTCCAATACCGTAAGCTTTATAGTGTGTATTTATCAGCCAGATCATATGAGATGTATATAACGTTACATATGTCCGGCTTTAGGAAGAAACTGTTTTAATTATTCAAGATTATTCTCCGTTCTCCAGAAAGTCTAGAAGTATGGGAGTGTAAATGTGTGTGTGAATTAAATATTTTTAAAACAATCTCAGTGTAAACCAACCCAGAAATTAACTCAATAATAAACAAGTTCGCATCGTTATCAATGCTCCAAAGGCAAGGCCATCGTGACATTTAAACGACGACGATGATGATGATAATAATAATGATGATAATGATCATAATGATCATAATGATGATAATAATGATAATAATAATGATAATAATGATGATGATAATGATGATGATAATAATAATAATAATAATAATAATAATAATAATAATAATAATAATAATAATAATAATAATAATAATAATAATAATAATAATAATAATAATAATAATAATAATAATAATAATAATAATAATAATAATAATAATAATAATAATAATAATAATAATAATAATAATAATAATAATAATAATAATAATAATAATAATAATAATAATAATAATAATAATAATAATAATAATAATAATAATAATAATAATAATAATAATAATAATAATAATAATAATAATAATAATAATAATAATAATAATAATAATAATAATAATAATAATAATAATAATAATAATAATAATAATAATAATAATAATAATAATAATAATAATAATAATAATAATAATAATAATAATAATAATAATAATAATAATAATAATAATAATAATAATAATAATAATAATAATAATAATAATAATAATAATAATAATAATTATAATAATAATAAATTAGATCTTAAAACCCTGCCATTAACTTATATCGTAAACAGAGATAGAAAATATGAAATTTTTCCTCTTACTTTACAAAAGTCTTCATGTTCTATGAGAATCATATTTTAAGATTTATGATTTATGGCTTTTAAAGTATTTTCCATTTTCAATTAACCTGGCTATGCACCTTATAGATGATATATGAAGGAAATGGCATGAAAACTTTCAAAAAATGGCCTTTTCATAATTTTAGTGTATAAAATAGCGTAACTTCCTGAATCTGAAGAATGCTTAGGTACACACCGCATGACATTTTAAATGCTCTAGTTGTGAATGATAATGTTAGATAGGATTTCTAATTCTTTATCCTTGTTTTCTTAATATTATAGCATGTTCCTTCACTTAAAATGTTCCTTGCGTTACAGTTTTGGTGTTAGACTAATGAAACTTGCTCCACACTTTCACAGAGACAGAGAATACAAATTGCCCTGGGTTTTATTGTGTGGTGCATTTAGGTAGTACACTTCCGTTAATTCAAAACACAATCATTTCAGCCCTTTGGGAGGAAAATGCCATATTAATGGCCTTAAAAGTGTCTGGAGCCGAAAGTTATTGAGACACAGAAATACCGAGGGCAATTTCAAAAAGTGGACATATTGGGAACCTGTTGTTAAAATATTATAACAGAAGTAACTTATTTTGTCGCAAGGGTCTTTTTGTTGACGTAAAAAATTAATTTGACCATAATTACCAAACTATCAAAGTGAAATTGATAAAATTTCTGATGAGTCATATTTGTACTCGGTTCCATCTACGGTATATATCTTAAAAAGCTAGCGTTACTACTTTAGGATTTCAACATTTAGTCATATATAGCCTTATGGAGGAAGAACGTTTCCACCACTACTGATTTTGATCCGGGAGAAAATCTGTGACAGCTATTCCAGAGTTGCTCGACCCTACAGCACGTGCTCGCTTCCCTTACACGTGTTATTTTCCCCTTATCAACGACCAAGCCAACGAGAGGCAGGCCTAGCAGTAAGAGGCGGGCGGTACACAGAAGGGTATATGTTCCACATGAATGCATAAAGTGCCGTCTTTATCGTACGTCTCTGCTTTGCACAAAATATTGAAGACTTTGTAAAACGTAATTCGTGCCAAAGAATTCAACTTCAGATACATCATATGGGATAATCATATATAACTGATATGAATTCTAATGCCTTTGGTTTCCTGGACATATGAATGACACAGTACTGCTGTGACCGGAATTCCGAAGATAAATGCGCTTGCCTTTGTAGCGACGGGGTACTGTGTCAGCCTCATGTTCAGGAGGTCCGATGTTCGAATCACAGCCAGAGGATTTATCAGGTTAAGGTGTTTCTCAGCGTTTTCCCTTATTCTGGAAAGATGAGTGTCGAGTACTTCTAAGCGCTATGGAGGCTGGGCTCATTTGAGCAGTATTTCAACCATTTTAGTCATTGTCCAATATGACTTAACTTTGGAGGACTTAAAATTAAAACAAAATTGATAAATGTGTCATTCTGTAGCAGCGGGTTTAAGGAGTTTATTTAACCTCTCCTATCTTGCTTGTAGCGCACTGAGATGCCCAGTTTTGCTGAAGAAAGAGGGATCCAGCAACTCTGTTTTGAGTACTACGTCAGTACAACATAACCCAAACACACGCTGAACCTGAGCACACAATACCAGGAAATAGGATGTTACCACCAACTTTAGTACGATATTCCCAATATTGTCACAAACGACTGTATTAATTTACTCTCTGGTGACTCAAGTAGTAGGTGTGACGTCACTCCCTCCCCTCCTTTATGACTGGATTAATAATCTTTAAGCGAGAGACTCTCTCTCTCTGCAACTGCCAGCTGATTGAAAAACGTGTATCTGTAGGCAGCTCCGCTTCTGGACAGGTAAACGGCCGTTATGGCTGCCTTTGTAAATATGTTTGCTGTAGCAAATATTCTTATTAAGTGAATTCCACTTTTAATTAGCTTTACCTTACCTTTTTACCAATGAACCTTTATAGAAAAGACCCCAACCTCTCACTAAATCATGTAGTTCCGCTGAGTGTTTGCTCCCGAGCGTTCGACCTGACCACGTGTTCCTTAATTATTCACAAAGTAAGAACAGGTCGTCACATATATCGAACAATGCGGAGCACCTATCTTTTTCATCGTACAAGACAATATTGCCTGAGAAATGATGCGACGTTTTGCCAGATAATATTAAAAAGGAATTAATTGCTATTTTAGTGGGTGTCAAGCTAGAATACAGCTACCAATATCTTTGCCTTTATCTTCCAAGTTTAAAAGTTTCAAAATGACAACGGTTCCTAAACTCTATGTGATATGTTTTGCTTTTGTGATATTTTGTTATTAAACATAGACAAAAATCTAGAAAGCTGACCTCTTCGTGAAGACAGCCTTCTCCACACCTATTTAGGTTTAAGAGATTTTGGTTTTAAAATTATATTTCATAATAATTGGTGATTTTGTCTACAGATCTTTATATTTCCATAGTCTCTTATTTTTGTACTTTACCTGTCTCCAGCTATTAGCCAGGCAAATTATATGCTGAGGCAAAACATTTCGTTAGAAGCCAGAGTAGCTGAGGTAAATATATGCTCTGCTAACTCGGTCACCGAGATATCCATATCCTTAGAATTTAGTAAGTCAAGAAGTAAAAGTTGTGTTTAGGATACGAATAAGAAACTTAAGATTTTTAAATCTATAACGTAGAAATGAGTTTAGGTTTCATAGTCTTTTGCAGTTTACAGAAGTGTTTTACTATGCTCCATTATCGAAAGTCATTAGGGGCTAAAAATCGTCGGGTTATCACGTACTCGGGATTCTCCATTTAACAATTCAGTGATTCACGTTAATTTCTCCTTATTCTCACACGGATACTTTCAACCGTAAATGCGTTGGTTGATTCTTCAAGTTAGCAAATATAATATTTCATTATTTGCAGCTTTTAGTTCAAACATTTAGAGACCATTTAATTATTGATTTTGAAACACTCGCATCTGGTGTCAACTTACTCATTTACTAGTCTCCAGTAAATTTATCAGTCAACTTAATTATGTTGTCTATTTTCACATCCAACCATGCATACCCTCAGAGTGAAACCTAAAGCCCAAGTCATCACTCTGTCAGCAGTCAGAGACAGAGGTAGGTACGGAGAAGGCATCAAATGCGTCGCATATCTTGAGAACAGTGTTTAGAGAACACAACAGTGTTTAGAGAATAGCTTTATAACCAGGCATAGGAATGTCTAAGCACTAAAGCCAAGGAGGAAGGACACAAACGAAACTTTTCTATACTGCACTACAGACAATGTAGGTAACCAAACACATCCCTCGCACAAAATGTAAACAATCGTGTATATGAATCACAGATATGGAAGGGGGCGTGATCAGCTGAACGCCATAAGCGTATAATCGGGTGAATAAACTACAACATGGCAATGATATCGACTACGAAATATATGTTGCCTCATCTTTACATATTTCCTATAACCTTATGCAATAAATACAGTGAAAACAACGTGTACCACATGGACGTATTGTATTCAATATTTATTTCATCGTTGCAAAATTTAGAATAACATTTTGGTATAATACGAGTATGAACACGATTAACACTTTAATATACAATGCATTTATACATTTTAATATACATGCCATGAATTTTCAAGACAATCTGTAGCTTATGTCTAGTGACATAATCCTCCATAAGCTTTTCAGTTTTGTTGTTAGTTGCTTCTGTGAGTGCTCCTATTTCAGTGAATCACCATGTGCATCTTGCAGTTATTGAAGGTGAATCCTTTACGATTTGCAGTAAGACATTCCTTATATCGTAAAAAACTGCTTTGTACGTCGCCAGACGCGATAGATCCAAAGCAATAATAATTTGACATCAATTCCGCCATTGGAGACAGCAGGACAAGGTCCAATGTATGTCGGACAGCCTGTCCAGGGAGTGGGGGTGGTGTTGGAACCTCCGAAGGCACTGCCTTATGATCCAGTTGCAGATCAACCTAATATTCGTTCGTTCTAGCGTTGGCGATTACAAACTCCTCAGCCTATTCATAATGAAAATCTGGGATTTCTCTTGTGAATATTGTAGATATAAATGAGTTGTAATTTTAAGCGTAAAAGTTAAACTATAAATTGTTTCTGTGAATCAACGAAATACAATATTTAACCATAATAAGTACGCCTTGAAAATACCAACTTTATTTCAGAAACATTTCGAAGCATGAATAGTGGCGTAGTACGTGGAGTTTTGCCTGATATTCATATTTATTTGTTCTGTTTTGCCGCTTTTCCAACTCTTATTAGTTGTTTTTCTTTTTATTTACGCTTTGTAATACGCGTTGTATCATATCGGACGATGGATGAACTGAGTGATATATGCTCAAATGAAGTCATAGTCCATAGAGGTCAGAACTGCCCGACATGCATCTTTCTGGATAAAGGTACCTTTTGAACGTGAAAAAGATACGTTACCACCTACACTCCAGAGGCGTGCTTCCCTCCCTTCTGCTGACTATGATGGAACAATAAACAAATCCGTACGTGTTGTCCTACATGGCAAAGCGTGGACGAGTATCGGAAAGGACTTGAGACAACGGAAGACTGTCGTCCGTACACGGCGAGTGAGTATGTGCACTCTGTTCAAGTGTGCCATCATATCCTCCGGACAGCAATATGTCAT
>CM060950.1:333990130-334034675 GCA_030765055.1 Mantis religiosa
CATGTAACATTACATTAACAATGTAACATTCTTATTCCAAAAAATATCAGAGTTTCAAAGAACATATCAAGAAGGTTAGGTGTTACTTTTATGGAAGTAAAAATATTTGCTTCACGTCCTCTGCTTTAGAAAAAAGTGTTATCAAACTTATCAGTGTATAAAACTATGTATTTAAATATAAGAATTAACTTGGTTTGAGAAACTACATTCAGACAAAATGTAGAGAGTTAGAGTAAATGGAATGAAATGATTAAGTATAAATTCAACTTGACTAACTTTCATCAAAAAGTCAAACGAATGACTGCTGAAATGATGGTTCAATGTTTTAAATCGAAGGTAAATGAGAGTTTGAGCCAAAATTTTGTACTGCTTCCGTTTGTCCATTTCTCATACCGGAAGTAAGTCTGCAGAGGTTTCCTGACCGCAATTATGTATGGGCTATCGAACGCCCTCACCACCTCAAGCAGTTGCTGTTAGAATAGGACCGATATTGACCACAAACCCCAGATTTGTAGAAACCCAGGACGCTTCTGCGCCTCTCTGTTCCTAGGGTACACATTAAAAGGTATATAGGTAAATAACGTACTCAAAGAGAATCGCGCGGAAGTTCATTGATCTGAGTTTACAGTGGAAATAAAAGCCTTAAGCTGGGCTGGTAGAGATTTAAAGCCTTACTGCTTCTTTATCCTTTGAAACTGTTTGAAATTATGTCATGGCTATATATGGTGACCAATGTGTGTATGTTCCAAAAGCCAAAATACGCTACTGAGCTCTTCCAAATTTTTACCACACCTGTTCAATACAGTTTGTTACATATGTGCTAGTGATTCTTCCATGTTAGTATCCAAACCATAAATCTAAACTGCTTTATAAAAAAGTTTTCCTTTGCATTTAAATCCATGGCCAAGGAGGAACCTACCTCCGTGAGTATTTCTATAAGGCCAACACCTGTTCTATAAGACGCCC
Source organism: Mantis religiosa (assembly GCA_030765055.1). Taxonomy (NCBI): domain Eukaryota; kingdom Metazoa; phylum Arthropoda; class Insecta; order Mantodea; family Mantidae; genus Mantis; species Mantis religiosa. Next base: position 333,991,097 of record CM060950.1, read on the forward strand.
CCCCCCTCGTTAAAGTGTGAATGAGGATACGACACTTAGGCGCGTCAACCCCGCAGGGAAGACTACCGAACAACCTCGGCTGGGGCGCCGGTGATCTAGCACACTTACTACTAGCTCTGCAGATTAGTACATGGGATATTTTAGGCAATTCTCTGTCTCATATGGTGGCGTAGGCCTGTCCGGATGTACCCAATCACCCTTGAGCGGCCGGAACCACTGCCCTCTCAAGTCCAACCCAATCCGAAAAACTTCCTTTCGGGGAGTCTCGAATCTTCTGCTAGGTACTTCTAGCAGCGTCAGAGGTAACACGACTGCTAGGGCTCCGCAGCGCTCGCACCGCAACAACTGAAGGGGGCGGAACACTCTCCCCCACTTCGGGGTTCCTTTGGATGTGATTTCTATAATTTGTAAACTGCATATTAGTTTATATTATCTATTGAGCTACCAGTAGGCTGGCTCAGTTGGATTGATCTGGAACCCGCATTCGGAAGGCCCCGGTACGATTCCAGTAGCCGACCTACCTGACCCACGAGCGTTTTCGGGGGCTTTCCCAGGTTTCCAGGCGAATTCTAGGAAGGTGTATTACATCCACTGAGTTTCCTATCCTTCCACTTTATTTCCATTCACGTCATTTCACATCATCTGTCATCTGGTGGTCCCTTTCAGGATAGCGGTGTCGGCGGAAGTCTCGGAGCTGCATGGCAGGATGATATGCTCTTGCTTAACATTTCTTTCTACGGTAAGAGGACTTCCGTTCTCCGGGGCGGCCTGGTGGGCCGTTTCAGCATCACGATGGATGGGATGTTGGTTGTACGGGCCTGCCGAGTCAGTCAAGTACAGGGTCCCTGCCCTCTCTACTGTCGTAACTCCTTGGGTTCGCCGCCTAATCCTTCCTCGGGATGTCCCACTTTTAAATTGTAAATTAATGCCTATTTGTTTTGATAATTTTAGTTCAACTGTAAGATTACACATTTCTCTAAAATATGTATTTATTGAATTTGGTTGAGCTTATTGACCTTGGAAATTTGTTTAAATAAATTAATATATAGCAAATTGTAGTTATCAATATATTTCGAAAACTACTTTTGAAATTTGATGGAGTAATTTAAGATCCGCGTCGTAAGGAACATTTTAAATGCTGATGAACTCAAATGTTTTACAGCCGAGGGAAAGTACTGGAGAAATATCCTATATTAACTGACCTAAATTTCTTCCCTTGTTCATGTTTATAACATTTCGTATCTATTTAGAGCTGGTTATATATGTTAATTGAATATGCAAAATATTTGCAAAAAATATTAAAGATAACTCAAATGTGCGCATTCAGCATCTGCTAAGGGTTATTTAACTGTCTCATTTTCTTAGCAAATCAAGAATAATTATCCTAAGACGTTTCTACAGAATCAGATTTACAAGTTAAAGCACCTAAATTATTCTTTTTGACCATTTTTGCTCAGTTTTCGTGCAGCGGCGCCCTTAATATTTATAAACAATAACCAAATGAATGTGGCATTGCATTAATATGTGTGCATTTCTATGAGCGTAATTTCAGAAATTATGTACAGTTATTAACTACTTATTAGTTATTTTAAGTCGACCTAAAATAATCCCCTGAGGCTTAACGATTGCTTTTTAAACCCTCTTTAAATTTGGTTCACAGATTTTCATATATTTTAGTTTTCAATAATATTTAAACAGAAAGAATCTATAGCAGAAAGAATCTAATAACATATATTTGGTGACGTTAGTAATATACAATATACCTATACCAGGGCTGCACACAACCGAGTTTCTCATGTCTCTTTAACATCTCTGAGATATCGACGTATTTGACTTTCTTTGTGGTCCTTTTAATAACTTGGGCACAATGCGACTTGGCAAAGCAAGTAGGCGTACCGGGAAAAATTACAAACACAGATATGTTTACGTGAAGTTATCGCACATACACGGCGAGTCCAGTGTTTGTACACTCTCTTCAGATACAATCACACCAACGTGTTATATATCAGAAAGCACAAGAAATCATATAAAACGTGAATGAATATTGCAACAAGTATAAGGATGGGAAAATCAAAATTCCTTTGGTATTCCTCAGTAGATACTGCTGATTAACTATCTGGAATTGTACCTATAGCACTTCAATCCTTCAGGTACTCGTACTTTGACCCAAAGTCAATAGAACTGCCGTTTATCTTTCGTTTCCGCTGGATGTTTTACACAACACGTGTCATTCGTCGTTATGCCGGAGGAGGTGAATTCAAGTATTTTATATAACGTGATGTAAACCAAAACTATGAATGAATCAACGAAAGCAACTGAGCTGAGCCATTTTGGTCCCTTGCACGTGGGCCGCATGTTGGACCCATTTTGCTCGTCTTACTGGAGTGCTTATTCAGTTACCGTGGCCTCCAAAAAGGACAGATCGGCCGCGCTGTGGCTCAGTGGTTAGACCACTTGGCTCTCACCAAGGCGGCCCGGGTTCGATCCCAGGCGACCGCAAAGTGAGATTTGTGGTGGACAACACGGCGCTGGGCGGGTTTTCTCCGGGATCTCCGGTTTCCCCCGCCATCTCATTCCACCGGTGCTCCATCTTCATTTCATGTATCATCAGTGTCTCCACCTGCGGTGCCGTATGTAGTAAAAGCGGGCGTTAAACACTACACACACACACACACACACATACACACACCAAAAAGGACAGGTTAAGTCTTCAATGAGCACTCCTTATTTATCTGGTCTCAGTTTGTCTGAGCCCAGAATGAGGTGTCTAAGTTTAGCAAGTGATTCATATTCGCACAAAATATTGTGACTTTGTGGGTTCGTAGAATTAAAAGGCCGAGTTGCAGAAATTAAAAATCTCCTTTATTTTCGTAGAACTACTCTTATAGATTACAGTTGTTACAACAACACAGCTGGCTGTCTCTCACTTCACAACACTGTTTCACAACTAACTCTGCTTTAAAACTCGCTACTCCCTCTTGGCCAATCGTCGCCTCTTTAAATACTTCTGAGATAATTTCTAGATGATTCTCAAATAAACCAGAACGCGAACAATCTCTATCAGTCCAGAAGTAACTACAAATTTCCATTTATCTCAGTTTATTTGTTTCGGCAGACCCTTATCTGCCCGTTATTTTTGGTCCGCGGGCTCTTGGTTTTCACACTGCCCTCGTACCAGTTTCTTTTGTGTAAACAAGCCACGCGATTGTAGATACGGGTTCGCGACAATATGTAGAGAAAGCTCATCCTGTCCACCACACTTCCTGCATGTGGAGTCTGCACCAAGCTTCATCACCTGCAGGTGTCTCTTTAGGGTGTTGTGCCCTGTCAACAGGCCAACACTCATAGGTTATGGCGGATTAAACGTTAGCAGAATCCTGCTGTTCTTGCTGGGTCCCACGATCATAGAGCGAGCCTGCCTAGCTGTAGTAAAATTACGCCATGAAATGCCATGTTGAAGTGATACCCAATCAAGAATCTCATGGCCCTTCTTGGAGTAATACTAAGGACAGGTTCCGGACCAATAAACGCGTTGGCCGAGGCCTTCCTGGCTAGCCTATTGCATAGTTCATTTCCTCAGTTTCCACCGTGCCCAGGAACCCAGCAAAGCTGTACTGTTCGGGGAAAACAGAGAATATTCAAGGTCTCTTGGCACTCTCGTACCAACCTAGACCTTGCTGTTCCAAAGAAAAAAAGGGGGCCATGAATATAACTTTATTTTTATTTGTATTTTTTGTTCAGATTCATCATTATTACACTAACCTGAGATTGTGTTTCATTAGTAACTGCAATAATATTATCTAAAATTACATTTTGTATAGTTCACAAATTGTGATGCAATTAAATCGTATGTTTATATTACGATAATGGCCTATTTGTACAGAACGATCAAACTTTAGAAAATTAGTTGTATCACCATATACTAATTATAGTTATAGAAACTATTTACTACGAAAAGGTTTTACTGAAACAAGAAGCTCGAGGTTGATAATTTCTATACGTAGTAAATACAGTGACAGTGAGACATCTTTCAGTGACAGAACATTGCTGATGATATGTTTGGCATTACGCTTTTGCCAGTTAAGTAAATCACTCTTTTAGAAATTATTCTCGTTGTGCAGATTAATCACACTAGAAAATTAGTTATAATACCATACACTTCTACAGTTGCAACAGTCATTTAATAACAAAAGTGCAGTAACTAGTATAGTTGGTTTACTCTCTTTTTTCCGTTATAGAAATTGCAGAAGGTAGGTCTGTTTAGCCTCATTTTCATTATTTGAAAAATACTACAATAAATAATTATGTAGGTGTATATTTCATGGATTTATTATCATTAAGGTTATTTGTATAATTATGCACACGTGTTGCGTACAATAATTGGCTAACCTTATATATCGGGCACGCAGCTCAAAGTATTCCATTTGTATTTCGTCCCTTAGTGTACACCAACTTATTAATGTTTCACTCTTCTGATCAGCAGATAAGAAGTCGATCGCAGCGCGGTCACTGAAGTTCAATACGCCTCAATGCTCTGTCGGGTTTATGGTGTTGTAAATATTAAATTTTATAAGCACTTGATAAGTTACTAATGCCACTTTCACAGTCTCCATTTGGTATACTTGGGGCAGTACTCTAGAGTATGCCCCACACTGAATGTATGTTGCGGCAGATGATTTCTTACTTACAGTGAAAGAATAGGTGAATTTACAGTGGATAATTATGAGGTGGGTTATTATTAGGGGGCGGATATTGCCCTATTTGCCTATTTTACTCCTTTGTTGAAAATCGTAGGCTTTTAATTTATAAGCACGTTTCCTAAAATTATTAGCCCAATTTCTTAGTTTTATAGTGCCTATAAATGTCTATTTCATAGGTCTGTGCCTATTCTGACTATTAGTGCTTAAAACTGCCTTTTTAGCCAATTTCTTCTGCTTTTAATTTGTCACAACAGCTCTTGCATTTGTTGGTTTCAAGGTGAAGTTTTCGAGGAAGAAAAATTTCTTACTGTTGCACATCGGATATACCAAAGGGGGTTTAGCCGGGTAGGTATCTCCTTATAAACGTGTCACAATGCGCCACTGACGTCGCTCAAGGACCAGTAGCAAAGACCAGCTAAATAATATTTCAATGGATTGTCAAATGACCTCTGTTTATGTGGGGAATGGAGAACCCATTCTGTAAGCAGTGTTTCAAGTTTACACTGATACCGGAATTAAGGGGTGCAATGTATAAAGAATCGTAATGGCTTTCAAAGGAGTCTTGTATGTTTGTTACGACACGAACAGGTGTAGATGGTTGAGTCCTGTAACAAAAGACAAGGGAAAAACAGAATTCTAAGGGATAGCACTTGATTTTGTGAATAGGGCATTCTTCGGACCCTTAATAATGGCATGATAAAATAGTTACAAAGGGAATCTGTTTGTGAAAAGAGTGCTTCCAGAAAGTGAAAGTCACATGTACGCTCACGCGCAGCTGTGAGGACAACAGTCTTTGGAGTGAGGCCGATTAGGGCAGTCCACTTCTTCTGTCTTGGTCGAAGGCAGACCAGAAGTGATGAGAGAATATATTTGTCGGTTCATATATACGTGAAGAACGAATTAAGTTTCATCGAGTAATAAGTATTTCATAAACAGTAGCTCTAAACAGTGATATTGGTAACCCTTGGTCGGCAACTTAGAGTTTAATGTAATAATAAAAGAAGCAGTCATTAAACCAGTTTGAAACGGGAATTCCAGTGTCATTAAAGTCATCCTTCTCATGCATATCCACGCATGCGCTGGGAGAAACCTCATTGCTTTACCCTGCGCTAAACACTATTTGCTTCAAACTGTCGCCCCAACGTAGAACTCCTTACTTACCCATAATATTGCTTCAACACATAGATCATTTTCATAGGTAATTAGCCAGAAGCAACAGAAGTGTATAAATGGAGATCCATAGTTCAACACAGATAGCAAAGGAATTTTTGTCAGCCTTGTGTGAAGCAGGTGTGTTTAATCATTCATGTTTATATTAATACTATAATATCCTAGTTTCAAACACCTTGTAGAAATCCTCCCCTATAGCAACATTATGCCGAACACAAATTAATATGTTGAGGAGAGACGAAAGAAGAGAAACAGATTGTTTTCAGTTTTCCAAAGTAAAGCACAAATTTGCCTAATGTGAAAACTTTCTTCATCACCTGATACGACTTTACATTGAGATTTAGCTTAAAACATGTTTCAATCTGAAACAAGCCCGTATAATGCACACCATCTTGATTTGAATATTATTTATTTGAAACTTATAAGTATAGATTTGCAAACTCAGTATACTGGATTTCACAATTTTGTTACGAGTAGTACCTTTCGGAAGTTTCTTTGAAGTAGCATGATATTTTTGTGCTCGTGTAAAGACTTATTTCTTGAGCTAATGGCAATAATTGGGAGAGGGATTATTAATTAAATTATTGATGCTGTCAATTGTTAACAATCATATCAGATCACTATCAGTGCCGCTGGTAAGCAGGAATTTATTCCGTAAAATTTCTTTACGAAGCTGTTGTTCTACCCAATCTTAAAATCATCACTCTGGGACTGTTCACGTTACAACTTTTACGTTTTTCTACATGTATCTCAAGGAATCGTGAAATCGATTGCTTGGAGACTTCCAGTATTGTTTCCAACATTGAAAATGAAACTGCAGACAAATAAATTTTAATGGTTTATGTAAAATGTTACAGAAATGCCTTTATAAAAGTAGGTACGTGAATTCTTTCCACGATGCCGTAATTGCTGTAATTCTGTTTCAATGAGCGGGAAACGCTTACTAAAAATCTGTGCTTTATTATTTGTTCTTAGTCCACAATGGGGCATTTAGGGCTTTCATTACTAAAATAGGATTCTGTAGCTTTAGCTTTTAATTAATTTTTTTCTGTGCTTTGTATCTTTCTGACACATTGGAATATCACATTACATGTTATTAAGATTGCTATGATGAACTTCTGAATTTCTTATCTTTCCAACAATCGTTTCTATTAAGGAGATACATCTGTGCAAATTGGCCCAAAACTTACAAAATTCCCACATTTAGTTTTTTGTCTTAAAATTAATGTAGACATACTTCAAAAATATAATTTTTTTCTAGCGGTACCACACAAAACGTCACATTACTATTTAAATAACCCTACACCTGTATCGTAGCTGCTATTACGTAATTTTAATCTCAGATTTCTCAGATTCCATATTTTCTACATTTTCCTAACTTTAGAATGTTCCTAAGGATGCAGTTTTCTATTAGTATGTATGAAATTCTAAACACGCTTGTAAAGGCAACTGCATATTAAGTGTATCAATTTACATTTGTTGTGTTTTTATTATTTGAGTTGAAAAGGATTATAATACTTACTTCTTACTGAACACGTTTAGGAAAATGAAAATTGTTAAATAGGGATGATTATTTTTTCCCTTCGTTGATATGGTGAAGACAAATATTTCACGAGGTCATTAACAGGTTAAAATAGGTGCAGAAACTTATACCCAAAGCGTTAATTTTTAAAATGACAATATGTGGTACATTTTTAAAATCGCCTGTAATTTACACATAAACCGTTAATTCCTCAGGAACTATTGTAACTAGAAAGCTGAAACTTGGTATTATTCCATCTTGATCGATCACAAAAATAAATGGTATAAATTTGAAACAAATCTGACAAAAGCTTCATATATTTCAATTTTCACCTTTAAGCCCCCATAACTCATGTTTCTATTTTTTGACATAGTTAATACCTTTCTGCATATCATGGTTCTTACTTAGTGAAGTGGATTTATATGCATTTTAATTATACGAAAATAGCCGTTATTTTAACTTGCTGTGGAGCCATTTATGAAATGTGGAATAAATGTAGAACTATTTCGTTTAGGCAACCGCAAAATAGTATGTGTTTAGTGAATTTGTTGCAGCATATGTTGCGATGCTTCTCATTTTGTCATCTGTATGGTCATTACTAATTTAAGTTCGTTGTTGGTTCGATATTTGCACATTGGAAACATAAAGCGCTTTTATTAGAAGCCATTTTTTTACAAAACGTTTGCGCCATTTGCTCAGAAACTACTGGAGATATAAACATAAAACTTTCACAGACTATCAGTACAGTTGTGGATCTACGAAAACAAGTGGTCTGCTTTATGAAAAGAACGTTAAGGCTGATTTTCTATTAAAAATTAAAGGTAAAATAAAGAATACCTAACATGAAAATGTTAAATAATTTTGAACTGTACATAACATCATTGAAGATTTCCTCTGTAAAGGCAATTTAATGAGCTGTAAAAGTGACACGTATTGGCATTAGATAGTTTCAGAGAAAACGGATGACGTGTATTTTGATTTTTAACATTAGCAAGAAGGGCGTCCATTTCACCTTAAAGGTTATTTTCATGTGTGCTGAACTTCTATAAACATTTTTAACCATCAGTTTCTGTATTTAACAGAGATTGTGAGTGTTCTTGAGAAATTAAATTCAATTCAATAACTTCGATATCTTTAGCAAATTCAATGTTCAGTTTAGGGTAAAATAAATGACAACTTGTTTATTTTAAGGGGCCACATCACTAGGTATAATGCTATAGTGCATTTTAAGAGCCATTTTATTAAAATTGTGTATTCCTAAATTTTTACTTAGCAAATTTTTAGTGCCTATTTAAGTGCCTATTTTTCCCATTTTTAGTGACTTGTTGCCTGCCTATTTCACACATTTTTAGTGCCTATAAATCCACTATTTAGTTATTACCATTGGCTCTCAACGTATGAGAGTTCAGAGAGATTCGGCCTTTGCGAACATAATGTAGCTAGCTTTCTGAATTGGACCAAATCTTCTTCTTCTCTTGATATAGGACACAGGCCTGTTCATTTGTCTACCCGTTATGTCATTTTTGGCGTCGGGTGAGGGAACCACAAATATGTACCAGAGAGAGAAATCCAGGTTTGGATGATCAGCCAGGTCCCCAGAAGGAGAGTGGGGGAAGTAAATGAACAAAATAAGGGCGAAGTGTATGAAAGGAAAGCTGATAATGGAGCAACTGTTGGCATGATGGCGAGAAACCGGAGGTCCAGGAGAAATTCCACCCCAGCGCCGTGCCAAGTTGCCTTACATTTTCTCTGTCAACTGACGTTTTGTCTACCTAATAATATCTTCATGCGGTATAAATATTCATAGGTCACTGTAAAGATGCCCAGTAGCCTGTTTCGTTTTCCTTAATAACCAAATGTGATTTCCGTGTTATAGAATTTTATGATGTACGTGGAAAATAATTTGTATACTGAGGTATAAAGTCTTTGGATTCTGACTGGCATGAACTACATGTAGTGAGCTTTTGTAAATCATACAATTATTTCTCACAGTAGAATTTTTGGAATAAAGGCTTTGCAGATAAATATGGTAAATACTAGTGAAAAGAATAGCGAATACCGGGGTACCCTTACTATATATTCACATCCACTGGTTTCTATTGATCCATCCCTGAAGACTTTTACAGCATCTCCAATTCTTCTCTACAACATTGTACGTTTGTTTTAAAGTGAAAGAATATATGTGGAATTTTGAATGGGGCTGCAGATTAGTTGTGGCGTGCCGGATACATCTCAGAGTATGTCCGTTCTGAGACTAATTGGGTGGATTTTAATGAGCATAATTCAAATTAGAGTGGACCAACATCTGGACACTGCCAAATTAAGAGTAGACACCTGAACTTTATTGGAATATTTAAGTATAAACCAAGTTCAGATCATATAGTGAAGAGGAAAGGTAGTGCTCTCATATAATCTTTGACTGCGGTTCCGTAGTCAATAGGTGGCAGGAACTTCTAGACTGCACCCATTGAAAATATGGCTTTCAAAACAAAAAAGGACTAAAGGAATTACTGGGAATGAAACGATCCAAAATATTCACACAAGAAAGATGTAAGGAGAAATGCAAAAAGCCAAAACTGTCATCAGTGTTGGGGTATAAATAACCGACTTCTCCTTCATAACTAATTTATCAATCAATTAATCAGCCTATCAGTAAATCACCAATAGTCTGTTTAAAAAGGTTAGAGAAAGACTTGTTAATGTAACGTACTTTCCTTTCATATTTTTCCATTGTGGTTTAACATATGAGGGCGTTTTCCACATGTACACTTGCAACTAAGCCCTTTTTGCCTAATTTGGAATTATCCTTAATGATAGATATGTATGCTTAAACAATGAAGTTATGTAGTGAAACATGGTTTGGATGAATAGAATACGTACATAAAAGTTACATGTGAATTTGTCATGGACAGAAACAGGTGTGTGAATGTATAACGTCACTTTTCAATTACCCTTCTCACACCATATTTGTAATTACTTTTCTCTCTATCACACCATCCATCTCTCTTTAAAAATACCCTTCAACTCTGGTGAAATTTCGTGGTTTTTGCGAAAACTGCTGTATTTCTTTCTTTTCTTTCTTTGTTTCCTTTCACTGGCAGTAAAAACAAAAAATATATTCCTCACTATTTATCAAGATATACCGTGTTGCCTTTAACAAAATAAAAAAGTAAAGTAAGAAGCATCATTTAATGCCCTCATTTATAAAAAACTTTTATCGAAGTAATGGACTCAAACTGACATCACATGCATAAACATTTTACTACTCCATGTTATTATTTTTGTGATCTTAAACTTTGAAATTCTATGTGGAGGGCAAGCTATCTGAATAATTCTTCTAAACTTCCTTGGGATTTAGAACGGAGAACTGTCAGCAGGTATGATCTATAGTAGAATTCGGAGAGGCAACCTAACATCTCGATTTATAGAAAATCTTTTGTGCCTGTGCTCCTTGTGGGGCGCCCGAGGGAGAGAGCATACTTAGGATGGTGAGACCTGCAGAAAATACGGTCCCTAACAGCTACAAAATGAAGCTCCCCTGTGACGGTTCGTATAACTGGCTCCCTCCTCGGATGCTTGTTTGGTATACATCTTCATGGGAGGTCCGGGGCAAGGAGACTTCCCCCGATACGCAGCACGAGGATTTACAGAAAGGAAATTTCCAATCAGGACGACACTTAAATCACCAAAATAGCCAAGGATAAATGGTGAACTGAAGTGGGAAATCAGCTGAAGTGATGAGACAGGACATTTTGGGAACGTAATTATCCTTACAGCATTTGCAAAGACACTTGGGGAAACCACCATAAAACCCTATAATAGGATGGTCAACCAGTGGTATTGAACCGAGACCACCAAAGTGCTATGATCTCTGCCGCCTCGCACTGCTATAAAGTTTGGTAAAATTTGCATGTTGAGTGAAAGTACGCACGCATGGAGTCTATTATTATCTCCTCTAATGTTATTGCTCCCAAAGTTCAAATGTTCAAAGGGCACATTTGAAATAGTGAACAATTGTATTACACATGGACACATCAAACCAATGATGTTTAGAGTAGCACAGGCTTTATAGAGACACCTTCCGGTAAAAATACACACAGTATGAAGTGTAGCGCATTCCATTACATAAAACAAAATTTCAGCATGTGACACGTTTCCCATCACCTAAATACAAACCTAGAGGTTCTGTGGAAGCTTTCAACATAAAACACATTCCCGTGAATAGTTAAACAAATGCATTCACTTGTTTTATTGTTTCGGTGCCGCTGAACCAGGGAGTTCGAAAGTGTCTGCGCCATCCAGCTTCCGTAAATGTCTTTCCCAAACAAATCTGTTCCTATGGGTGCTAATTAAGAGTAATTGAACTTCCGAAAATATGATGTTAGAAATTACAAGAGAAAAATTAGTGTTCCGACTTAACTATTTTCAGCACTTATTCCACAAAATTACATAAATATTTACAGCTACGAATAGTGGAGCTCATTAAGGTACATAACCTTAAATGGGAGGTCTGTAATTCAAATCCGCCAATCCGAATCTGGAGTGAGGTTTTTCCTGGGATTTGCACATCTTACCAATTGGCAAATTTCGGAGAGGTACCGAATGGTCTGGAATGCTTTCTTCCAACACTTGCTTTCTCATTTTATTTTAAATTTACACATTAATGCCCATTACGTTGAGGTGTTGCATGAAGTAAGAACGGGCGTTAAACGTTACTAAAAATAAATAACGGTTCATAGATCACTGTATATGTTTATAATGGCCTAGTCTAAAATTTAAAAGCATAAGGATTTCTGGTTTTCGCAGTAACCTCATTTGGCAAAAATATTTTTGTTCCTGGGATACTGAATGGTGACTTTGAATAATGACTGTGGACTGGCAGTTCTAAAAAATGGTGGTTCGTGTTTATCAGTAGTGAGTTGCAAAGCACTAGGAGAAAAGGTCTTAAAATATTTTATTTTGATCAGCAAGCGGACGAGATCACTCTGTGGTAAACACACACACACACACACACACACACACACACACACACACACACACACACATACACACACATATACACACACATATACACACACGCACATCCACAATGTACTGACAGGCTGTGTTTAGCTCCAGGATTTTTGCTGCGTGCCTACCCAAGCTAGGATTTTATCGCAGGAAGGATTTTCTTTTGTTAGGATAGTTAAGGATGGATTTTTATTGTATTAGGATGGTGGTAAGATTTGAGACAGTATATTACTCCTCTAAGAAACAAAGGATGTTGTTGCCTTATGCACCCTGGCGATGAAGTAATTTAAATTAGATTTGTTTTGGATAATTTTGATGCCAAACAACTCTTGGTTAGATTATAGGAGTTCAGCATTTGCTGCTGGTAGATTTGCTCCGTGGTTATCTTGGATGCCCGCAAGCCATCTGGGGGACCCAGAAAAGTCGATGTTGATGTCTAGTTGGATTATAATCACCAATAGACATAACCAGGGCACTTCTATGTGATGGTAAATTGGCGTATAATTTTGTAGCCGGCGCCTAAATTTATCCTCCACGTATGGAAGTGATGCGGCTTCATGAAGGAAACTTACTGGGCAAAATCGGCCTACTGAATAGATGGACCTAAGTCCTCTATTCCGAGCGGGTTGAAGATATGCCAGCCAGGAATCTGCGGCCATGTCCCAGACCTCGTAGGCATACTGCATCAACGGGACTATGAGCGCTCGAAAGAGATATAACTTCACGCGGACTGGCATCGATCGAGAACCCATCATAGGGTACAAGGAAGCGTAAGCTCTCTGAACCCTTGCCGAGAGTTCCCTGATGTGTCGGCGAAAAGTCAAACCTATGTGTAACTCAACTCCCAGGTATTTGATAGAGGCTACCCATTCTATCCTTCGACCTCGGAAATTAAATTTTGGACAGTCTGCGGGGTTGTGGTGCTTAGTGAATAGTATGGCGTGGCCTTTATCCGGATTAACGGACAGCCGCCAACGCCGGCACCACTCTTGTGTGAGACGGACGTGTCTTTGTATTGGGTTGAAGGATCCGAGGATGTGCCTGTTTTTGCAGAATAGCAGCACTTTGTCAGCATATTGTGCCATTTCGACACGCAGCTTAGTTGGAAAGTCTGCCATGTATACAATGAACAGTGTGGGAGATAGTACCGAGCCTTCGGGGACTCCGCCTCTCACATGTCTAAGAGAATATGCTTTTCCCGTGACTGTGACATTGAAATAGCGGTGTCTGAGGAAACTGTGTAATATGTTGATTAGTTGAGCTGGTAGGCCCTGGTGAATGAGTTTATGAAGGAGTCCGGCGTGCCAGGTGGTAGAGAAGGCCTTCTCGACATACAAAGACACCGCCGTCGTGAATGCGCGTTCCTGGAAGCCCAAGGCAGCCGCCTCCACGACTCGCAGAAGATAGTGTTGAGTGCGCAGGACTAAATCCAAATTGATGGGCAGGTATGGCTTGAATGTCACATAGAGCTGGGGACAAAGGGTGAGAATTACCATTTTTGGTAGTTTTTGCGAAACCGCAGGCAAATAGTGGAGTCCGTTCTGTAATAGCGCGAATTCTTATGTCTTATATTTCATGCAATTTCATTCCCCTGTCATGTTTCAGGATCGAGGGATCAGGCGAGTGGACGACTTGACGATGTATGTGACTTCGAGTAAGGGGGTTCAGTGTGGGATAAACCCTTGTAAAGCCTCTCCTTGAGGCATGTCATGTCTATATACGCCAAGAATGCCAATGTCTGCCTATTCAGAAATGTTTTCCCTAGTGCTCTTCTCGTTAGACCTTTCTCCTGGAAATCCGTGAAGTAGAAATAGTCTATTACGTGAGTCCTCACTGTAACCCTCCTCCATCCCAAATTTATCCTAATCTCTCTACCCAAAGTCTGATTTTATGTGATCAAGTTTCACTTTCCATTCTGTAAGAATTGAAAAGAGCAAGTACCGCTAATTTAATTTTACTTGTCTTCTAAGTGTTTAGCTATACTGCGCTTCACTAACGTTACATGTAAGTCACTGTTTTACACAATAAAAACAAACACAACCTATCCGTTGAATGAATGATCACTGAGCTGCCATTGCTGCATCACAGATTACGCTTCACCGCACTACGTGCTGTACACTGCCACTGTGCACTGAAGACTTCGAAAAATTATAACTAAGCACCGGCAACTGGACTCACGCAGCTCAACTCATGACTGGCCGACTGACTGACAGCTATACGGCGCGAATCCAAGTACATTCTTCTAAAAGGTGAACCTTCCAAATACAGTCAAAAGATATCTTCTAGATGTTGTTGTACTTCCCGGTTATCGTTAAAGAACAGGGCAGTTAATTAATATAGGTAGAATTTGGGGTCTGTCTGTCAGTAATTAGCTGCGGTCTTAGTGACATTTCTCCCTCTTCCAGGCTGAGCATCCCGACTAGTACTGTGGTAGCCAGCGAAACTATCCATATCCACTGTTAAGAGCTTTCTTCGGAGTAGCCTCTGGACACAGAGACCACGTCATTGATCCTTTTCACTGTGCGGCATGGTCCTTCCCATGATAGCAGAAGCTTGATTCAAGACCTCTTTGTCCACCTAGGACGATACAACTACACCTTTTCTTGCCGCTCGTACCGGGTCCTCAGCCGGTCGCTAATTAAATGGTGATGTTGGTGGATCAACTCATGCGCATTTTGATGGCGGTCCACAAGGTTCCACAAGTAGTCCACTGCTGGCCGTTCTTACACAGGGCGGTTCTTACTCTTCAGATCCTATTCGCTGACGAAGAGCAAACTTGCTGACGCCATTCCGGTGGTGGCATGTGTAGAGATGCAGTAAGCTAACAAGAAAAGCGCTACCCTACTGTCCCAGCCTCTTTGAGAGTTAGCCACGACCTTTCTTGGATGTTGCTTGAGATTCTTTCTGTACTACCACCCGACAATACCGTCCGAATGTGAGTGGAAAGGAATCACGCCCATTATGACTGTTCTAGTTCTTCACCCATCAGGTTTGACATGCTGTTCGTGCCCTGATCATTTTGTAGTTGCAGCTGCACTCTAAAATAGGCAGAACAGTTCTTCTACGAGAATATCTGTGGTCGTCTTGATCTCCAGGTAGGTGCGACGTACATCTTGAGCCACGTGGTGAAGAAGTGTATGAACACCAGCAGATACTTATCGCCCCTGTCGCTCAGCATTTTCGACGTCAATGAAGTCGGAAGACACTCCCACGTTATATTGCAGCAAATGGCCCCTCTCCCACATGAGGCTTCTCAAGAAACCCCACAATCATACTGAAAAGAAGCATCAAGCGCTCTCTGTCCCTCCCTCCCTTCCTCTATCTCTCTCTATAAGGGTCTTTTCATCAGGTGCCTCCCAAATTATCTACCACACGCCGTTCTTGGTCTTCAGTGAGTCCTATTGTGCACAACAGAAGCTATACTAGCTACTCCTGAGGGCACTGTCCTTTAGCACGATGTGGTTCTTGCTTCCACTTTTCTTTTCGAGTGATCCCATATCAACGTAAGTCATTTTCTCCCTTCTCATGACTGCACTGTCCTCTCCTTCCTTAGGCACCGCCAAAACCACAGGGAGAGTTGCAATGCGCTTCTTCTCCTCCATCCTAGTGCAGTGGCCGCACTTCTCGGGTAGCGGCTTCTCGACAAGGCATCGGTAATGGAGGAGGCTATATAAGCCAGTGTAATATCTAGTGAGTGGAGAGTTAGTTGATTAATAGTTTCTGGGGTGATAAAAATGTTGCCCTCCGAGCAAATTAGTGATGACTGTTGTGACGAGCAGTGAAGTAATTTTTTTTTGCGAAAAAAAAAATAAAAATCGTCAATAATTTGCAAATTTGGTAATAATAACACATGTTGAATAAAACTATTGAAATAAAGTTTGCAAGAAAATATTTAATAAGTCTCTTATCAGAGGGACTGCAAACTATTAAAAGGAGTTAATAACGCATTTTTACATTAATACTGTACAAATAATACGGAAAATGAGAAAACTTACTTGAAATATTTATTCAGAATGTGAAGTTAAATTGGAGATGCACATTGGCTTCTATTTTATAGAGTTCCTCTGCTGTCTTTCACATGTACGCGCACTAAATGCCATGTCAAGTGTAAAATTTCATATTAATGCAATTTATGAATTTTCCCGAGCGCCGTATGAAATAAACTAGATTTTATACAACGCCTACATCCAATATCAGTGCTGCACGCGTTGTAAAAAACGAAGTTACAAAATATGTACTCCGTATATGGTGTCGACAGGGCCGCCCACGGTAGGACGGTGAGAGTAGCATCGTCTTTAATCAAGTCATGTCATTTGGAATATTTGGGGATAAGAATTCAGCATATGGGAAATAAAAAATACTGATGTAAATTGACCTAGCTGTATAAACACGTTATTGCAATTTTAGCTTCATACCGTAATTTTTAACACGGCTTCCATATTTATGTTCGCTAATGTTAATACACTGTAAATGCAAGGTAATTTTAAGTACAATTGATAATTTACGGCATAGTGTGGTATAAAAGGATAGTTTTAAATAAATTGTATAAAACTAATTATGTTCGCAGTATAGTTGTTCACTACGATATCGATTGCTCTATTTAGAGATACAAGAAGATGCACTGAAATACCAAACACAGTACTCCAAACACATTTTTCCCCAATAATATTATGAAGTTTTATTGATTTTAACTCTCCTGATATTTGTTTAAGCTCTTACTGTGTATCAGTATCCTTTTGTGAGCTTTCTAGGGATTAAATGCTTATTATTTTGCCCTCAGAAGAATTGGCGCGGATGGTCATTTATCGGGGAAATGCGCCATTTTTCGGGGGGAGGGTGTACAACTTAAGGTTTTCGATTAAATGGAAACGACATAATTTCTTCGATAAAGAGGTGAAGGGGCTGGCCCCTTAGCTCAGGCGATAGAGCACCTGCCTACCGCCCGAGGGGTTTCGGGTTCGATTCCCGGCTGGGGTTGGAGATGTTTCTCCAACCAAGATGATACCCCTCCCCAGAGTCTGGAAGTATCACCATCGCGATTGTTCCAAGGGAAAGTAGTGTGTGTATGTATACATGTATATATGATGTATATATGTATATACATATATATGAGAGAGAGAGAAAGAGAGGTCAGTGGAATGTGTTGCACGTTATTATAACACTGAAAAAGTCAGAATTTAGTATGCAGGTTCATAGCAGTGACTCATTGGGCACTTATTCATTGAAAATTTAAATATAAACCACGAAGAGTATCATCAAAATATTATTCGACCCTTTATTCAAGGTTAGAGTGCCTCTTTCACAGTACATAGCCACCTTTCTATGCACAATAGTTGCAAGAGAATAGGGTACGACTACTTCTGTGATGAGCGTACTACCTTCGAGATCCACAGGTCCCTCGTTCGATTCCCGACTGAACCATGTAAATTTTTCTTCAGCTAGAGTTATCCCCATCCTTTATGTTTTGTGAGTATGCTTGAGAGGTAAATGTGTGGGTGAAATTAATATTTACATAATATGAAACCCAAAGTAAACCAATCCAAATACTATCACGATAGTAAACGAGTGAAAATGATTATCGATATGCAGCTGTTCCAACGACAAAGCAGACGACACCACAGACGATACATAAATACAGTAAAAATGTTTCAAAACATTTAATTGTTTATAGTTTCTTTAAATATAGCCCCGTGAATTCCATTTTCTTGTATAATATGGTCCATGAGTATCCATGTAGTTTTGTATAGAAGTAAGTATACAAAAATAAATTTAATATAATATGTCTATCTTGTCTGATTAACTAATATTAATTATAAATAAATATGTTAGTTTCTCTGAATAGTGTAAATAAACCTTCCTTAATAATATTTTAAAAACATAAAAGTTGCGGATACCGAATGTTTGGGGTATAACTGCAGATATTTGTGTTGGTAATTCAGTACAGTGAAATAAGCATTATATCGTTTCCAGACTAATAATTTTAGATATTAAGAGTAATACCCTTTCTGGTTGGCTATACTCCAAGAACGCTCGGCACACATAAGCCATAGGTGTTTATTTTGCCTCAGAACCCGGGACATGTTGTTGGAGTGTGTAAAGTAGAGTAGGCAATCTTCGCAGTAACAGATTTGAGAACAGAGGTGTCAGTCACCGTTAGTGTGTATCCAAATATTAGTTTTCTTTATCAACAACTTACACTTTCATGGGGAATCAAAAAGAAGGAAGTTTAAATATATTTAGTTCTGAACTAAATTCCTATTCTAACTTTTCTAATGCATTATTCTAATTTTGAATGCTTTGTGCAAGGCAAATAACCCCGGGTCAGATATTGAATTGTGAAGGCGCGTTAGCAAAGCGGAACGTCTATACTGTAAGGCGTTGTTGTGGCGGAATTATGACCGTACAGAAAATATAGATTGTAAATCATATGATGTGTTTGTGAGGGAGGAAAAGATTGCACACTAAGTTTATATATATATATATATATATATATATATATATATATATATTAGGTTACCAATTATCAAAGTTTGTGAATTTATACCGCTAACACCCTACTGAACAATTCCATTATGATTCCACACTTATTCAAGGACATAACTAATTCATCCTAATATAAATTAATTAAGTTAATTCAAACTTTATTTAAAGACAACATAAACAAGAACAGAAGCAAAATATTTAGAATATCTAAACTTAATAAAGCTATTAATTAAGTTTAGGCTTAAAGCAAGTAACACATAAACCACAAAAAATATAAAATAAAAGATTCTAAGCATTGAACATTCAACAGTTTAAAAGAAAACTTTGTTCTCGTAAATAAAATTAAATCTTATTTGTAAAACCTCAGAAGAAAGGAAATATTGTCATTTAAAACCAAAATGAATAATGAGCTACCATTCACATTGAAATAGAGTATAGTAGAACCTCGTTAATCCGGACCAATTGGAGCTTAATATTATCCGTATTATCAAAAGTCCGGATTACGTGAAATGAACACCAGAGAGAAATACTGTGAATGAAATTAGAATATGTGCTGTATAATTTTATTAGAACGGAAGATGCAATGGGTCCACCTGATATTAATCACACCACCTTTATTTGTTCGGTTTGAAGAAACTATCAATTTTCTTTTGTGGTTTATCACACATCTCTTTTACAATGAGATCACGGAGGCTCCTCATAAGATGGTAATATACAGAAATCTGTTTAATATCAGTTTTATAGAGAAATTATATTACACAATTCACATGCAGTTTAACCTCATTTAATTTCACTTTTGACTTTGCGAAATCCATATCCTAAGCTTCAGATTTGCTACTACTATGTGTTTCAAATGGGTAGAGTTCTGGCTAATAGCTTATCGGACGCGTTAGAGCCTTCAGCGTTGCCAACTCGTTATCCCCACCCTATTTATATTTCCGTCTCTCTCGCACACTTGCGTGTCTTCTTGGCGCTAGAAGTAAGGGAACTCAGACTAAATTTTGCAAAGCTTTATAATAATGCAATTGTTCAAATCACATGGATATTCATATATTACGCGCATGTTCTAAATATGTAGTTTAAATATAATTATACCTTATGAGTTTTTCATTTTTCTAACCCAACGAAACTACCAGTGGCGCATCCATATAGCTATGAATGTCACTTTTGTTAAGAAACAATTCGTCATTGTCACTATCTTCATCGTCTGAGTGTTGCAAATTTATGATGATGGGCTCCAAAATCTCGTCACGTGCTATTTCTTTCAAAAAGCAGTGTTCCTGTAGTTTATCAGCATACCTCATGCAGGTTCCCCAGTCTTCAGCAACCTTATCAATTACTTGGTGAATAAGTCGCACAGAGTCAGTCAGTTTAAAATTATTAGTTCTGTTTAAAACGTAATTTGGTTTATAATAACTCGTGTCTCATTTCAGTTGCAAGCTGGTCCAGCTGATACACTTTCCCTGGCTTTTAAACGGAAGAACATCTGAATAATACTGCTCTAAACTCTCTAATCCTTGTTTCACATGAGCTTGTCCAGTATCTCTTAACGGTCACGTGACCTTATCACATCTCATTGGCCGCTATTGCAGTAAAGACTGTTGTACGGTAAAAATTAGTTCGTTATTTAACGTGGTGATATATCTTTATATGTTGGAAAACAATTGTCAAATTTATATTTTCATAACTGTTTGAATTAAATATATTACGCAACAGAGATGATTTATCTGAAATGCATGCTAATTCTTAAACAAAGAAAACAGGAAGTTCCTTTGCTCTCAAGCACATGGCACGATAGCACGTGATTTAGCGGTATTGGTGACATATTTGTTTATATGAATTTTATCACTTACCTTGTTTTGAACTGGATTAGTCATATATCGCCATTCGAAGGTGTGTTGTGGCGAGTGCGAGAGCTAAATTATTTTATTGATCGTTTATTGCGCGTGTACTTATTATATGTAAAATGGCAGAGCCTACCGCCAGTTTTTCGCTGAAGCATCGCAAGGGAAAACCTTTACAAAGCGGCGGAAAAAGAATTGTGGTGCATATGTTTAATGCACTAACAGAGAAGAATCCGTCTTTGTCAGTGAGAGAAGTCGAACAGCTGTGCTCTGAACTTACAGGTGTGTTAGATGCGTAGGAACATCGCGACATGAAATTGAGACAACAAGAAAACTTACCACTCCAGGGGCGGTATTGCTGTGTGGCAAAGACGTTATTTACGGACAATCAGATTGTACCGTGGTACAAATCGCAAAATATACTACCTTGACGAGACTTGGATGAATGAAGGACACACAAGATTGGCATGACACGACTTTTAAGACTGAAAGACATGCATTTTTGCAAGGTATGTGTGCTGGTTTTAAAAGATCCCAGTGGAAAAAGCCGAAGGCCTTTCATTATACTTTTTTCAGTTCCATTACTCATTAGTTCAGTTTCAACTTGCTCAGTTTCATTATAAACTTGTATTTTTGCATGTCTTTATATTCTTATTTGTATGATTTTATCCATCCTCCTGACAATTATTATGACGTTTACTGCAATTTTAAATGTGACGGGAAGGCACCGCCTATGGCCTATGGCGCGAAAGCATTAACCAATTTGGATGAAGGGGAAGGTAGTTGCATTCGGAGTGATGCATGTCAGCGGGGCAAGGTTATATGAAAGAGAGATTAGAGTAAATAGAGATTACGTGCGATTCATAAGCAAACATATAGTGTGACAAGTCACGTTCTGCCGGTGCACCAGTCTACAAGCCAGCAGAAAGTCTATTGTTTGTTCTCGATCGAATTCAACAATCACCTTGGCTTATTCAATGTAATTCTTGTATCACATCATGTCAAACGTTTACGTTTCAGTTCTGAGTAATTACAAATATACGTACACGCATATAAGCCAACCAATCCAATGATATCCATTACTATGTTTACGTCGCTATGCTTTGTTATAACATAATACTGCTTTATTTATCTGTATTAGGAAGACTATTTGTGCTAAAAATATGGGTTTTTTGCGGTTATATTAGGTACTTTCCTCTACCCTCCTCATGGATCAGCTTTTGCAAAATTGAATTGTTGTCTTAGCGGGAATAGTATTTATTAGAGATTGATTAGGTTGGCACTCATCTCAAACCGCTTAGGGGGAATACCATACGACAACACTGCAGGACTCCGATTGGCTGCTCGTGTAGTAGCGCTCAAGGAGAAACATTATCACATTTGAAATATATAATAGTGTAATTTGCATTACTTACACCTCCAACAATTTCTTCGTCAGTCATGATGTAATAGCCTGGATCATCTTCATGTACGTCGAGGCAGTCATTGATCTCTTCCACTGTGATAGCTTTCTCGCGACCCGCAACCAGTATTTGGTGAACGTTATTTAACTGAACTATATTGGTGTATAATTCAACACTGTCAGTATATAAACGTTTCTTCCACGTATTAGTCAATGTAGAGCTCGAAATGCTGTTTACTGCACTTGCAAAATTGAAAATCATAGATCTGAAATCAGAAACACATACATTCTGCACATACACACGCAAGAGTGGAACCATTTTCAAGCCTTTCGAAATTTTCAGTTTTTCGTGTATTGTAAGCGATTTATACTTGCGTTTCTCCGACGATATTGTAGGTTTACTAAACGACATTGTGCACTCGATTTGTTTCTATAGCTTTGTGACTGAGAAAGGCAAATGTTAAACTAACCCTTCTAGGAGTTACAAGTCCTAACGCAGGTACAACAAGGGTGAGGGGTGGAGGACATCTAAAGTACCATTATCACTAATATATTCCTGGTATTCTTAAGAAAGTCCTATTGTACAGTCTGTGCAAAAATAAAATAGACACTTTCCTTAAATTTGTCTTAGTGCAGTACTATAATTAAAGTTAAAAATCTGCAGATATTTTAAGAATACTTTTCCGGATTAAGCGAAATCCGGTTTAAAGGGGAGGGGATTAAGGAGGTTTCACTGAATTTTGAAGGTCTAAGTCACATTTTTTCAAGACGATTGGAAGAAATACGGAATATCTCTTACCTGCAAATTTCTATGATGTATTTAGTAGAGATTATAAAAGTTATCTGAAACCCGCAAATATCATTGAGCAAAAACTGAACATCAGACACACTCTTCATTATATAACAAAAGTTATTCTTCAGTAATCTTCAAGAGCGTACGAAATATGTCTAACGGCCGGTTGCAACAATAACGATGTCCTTGGATGGATAGAGTCAGCTTAAAAATTCAATGCCATGACCGGGATTTGAACCACGGATCCACTGGTTTCCGTCTAGTCGCTCTTACCCATTGAGCTACCAATTTAATATCAGCCATGGTAGCTCAATGGGTAAGAGCGACGAGAGGGAAACCAGTAGATCCGTGGTTCAAATCTCAGTCATGGCATTCAATTTTTCAAGTTGACTCTATCCATCCAAAACCTTAGCCTATATACGGCTAGAGTGAAGAAATGATTAATTTCCACCAATTAACTTAAATAACGATGTTCTTATTTATTTAAAAAAGGCACTAAAACCGCGTTTTGTTAATGTAAAAGTTACCAGAGTCAAACGACCTGATTATAGCTTTACCAGTTACTTTTCCACCGTGTAAGGACCGAAATCGTTGCTGAGGAAAGAAAAGGAGAATTGTCGCCGCAACGGTTAAAGTATTTGGCTAAGATGACACGACGTCTATAAATGTAGTTATGTTTGCCCCTGGTATGTGCAGTGCAAGAGAGACAGGAAACTAAGATGAACCACAGAACAAAGCAATTATTATTTCAATGCACCTGTAAAGTAGATTTTGTGACATGGTTTACAACAATGTGGGATAACAGTCCTCCGACTATTCCATTAGACTAAATATAGTCGAGTAATGAACATTCTGGCTCACCTATCCCGAAGTCTAGTGTTAGTGTGAGGGATATATTTCTTAATTAATTCTTTTCTCTGCCCTTTACAGAATCTGATATTGTGCACGTTGAGTGGTTATTAGAGAAATCACAGGAGAAATGACTGTAACCTAAAGTTCCATTACAGAGCCAGGGAGTTATATATATATATATATATATATATATATATATATATATATATATATATATATATATATATAGCCGATAAAAAAATTGCTGTACAAACTAGTCATAAACTAAGTTAGCTATTGCTTTGCACCTAAAAACTAACAGACAAATTTAACATTGGGTTTTGTTAACGCTAACAAGTAATAGGAGATTAATAAATATAAATTGATCTTAGTGAACTGAAAGCAAAGTTTGGATATATGAGAATAATTTATTGGTCTTAGAGGTCCCACTATCTTCAGACCAGTCACTTGCAAGTCTTTTGGCAGTTTTCTTTTTATTCTTCTTTTCTGTGGGTTTCTAATTTAAGTACAATAAGTTGCAGCGCCTAGTACACATACTAATCTAAAAGTATATTTCTTTTAAGGCAATTTGGAGTATTCTTGCACAGGAGGAATTCCGAATTCCTGATGAACTTCATTTCTTAGGAATCATGGAACGTTTGTAATGGTACAAATAGATTGACTTTGTATCACATAAAGACGTCGAATGTGAGTTTGTGAACTGCACCTCACACAGGAGACAGATAATAAATTGAGAGCTTTTTCCCTTTGTTCCAGTTATACCCCGCCTTTAACTGCTATGGTCATATCGGCGGCCGTTCTCCTTTGGAACATACTGAAGGTGTTAACTCGTTATCTTTTGGTTTTTAATCATTAGATCACGCACACATTCACACTCTCATTCATACTTCCAGACGTTGGGGAAGATGGGGAATTATCTTGGTCGGAGAAAAATCCCCACCCCCACCGCCAGGAATCGAACCCGGGACCCCTAGCACGGCAGGCAGGTGCTCTACCGACTGAGCTACGGAGCCAGCCCTTGAGAGTTTTATATAGCAGTAAAGTGCACTTTATTCATAACAGCGATCATTTGTTTTAGCATTATTAACAAATTAAGATTTGTGCACCGGAACCTATAGCTTTGTACCAACACACTTATACTCTGTTTCTCTGTTGCATCTTCCACTGTCAGAATTCTGCTCTTTACACACAAAGATTGCTATTGTTTCATTTCGGATATATTTTATGGCACAATAAAGTATAACTGACCTTTCGATTTGCATCCTTTCTCTTTCTTTCTAACAACACAAATATGAGTATCATTTCGTCATGAATTATCCTGTGTGACAGCGCAATTAAATGCATCATTATGTCCAAGTGGTAACCGTGCGGGTAGTTTCGTCTGTGGCCCGCCCTTACGGAAGCACCCTTGCACTTACGGAAGCCATATACTTAACATTTATTTATAAATATCAGGGATTTTTCGTCCTTTATTAGGATGTATTATAACAAGAACGCTATGCAGGTGACTTTCTTAAATCTACACGATTTCATTATTTTAATTTCTCTTGCACTGTTTATAAACAATTGTTCAGTTGTATAAAGTATCTCTATCAAATTTGTCCTTTTACTCCTTAAAATTGTAATTTTTACAGACCCTGCTATTGTTCTTTTTCGAGGGTTTTCCTGGGTCACCAGGCAAATGGTGGGTAGGTTAATTACACCCCCCCCCCGAAGTTTCCTGTCCTTTCATTTCATCTCCGTTATCACCTCTCATCGGAGGTCTCTTTCAGGGTGGAAGTGTTGCCGAGTCTCGGATCTGCTTGGCAAGATGACATGCTCCTGGTAAACACTCCCTTTTTCGGTGGGACGCCCTGCGGTCTCCGGGCCAGCCAGGTGAGCCGTTTCAGGGCCACAGTGGGTGGGATAGTTAAGTGCAGAGGATCTACTCCCATTATTCCTGGACCCGTAGGGGCAAGGACCCGGGCCTCCTTCTACCCGGGAGCGATGGATACTCCGGGGCTCTTTCCATAGGGCAATACCTGGAGTCTAAACCCCCCCCCGGGCTGAGCACAACGTCAAGACGGGATGGAAGTGGATACGCTACTTACGCGCGTCAAACCCGCAGGGAAGACTACCGAATAACCTCGGTGGGGCCGAATGGTGATCTAGCACACCTTCTACTAGCTCTGCAGGCTAGTACCCGGCACTTTTTGGGCAACTCTCTACCTCCTCCGGGCGGCCATAGCCTGGCCGGAACTACCCATTTACCCGTGGGTGTTGGGAACACACTGCCCCCTCGAGTCCAACCCAATCCGTACAACTCCCCTACGGGAGCGGCTCGGCAGTTCGGCCCGAGGTTCCTCTCGTAACGTCAGAGGTAACACGAGTGCTAAGGGTTCGAAGCGCCCGCACCTTGCAGCTGAAGGGGACGGATCCCCTCCCCTACGGGGATGTTGGCTGTACTGACCTGCCGAAGAGTTTCCAGCTGGTCAATTTTAGGGACCGTGACCTCTGCGCTGTCGTAACTCCTTGGGACGGCCAGCTCATCCTTTCTTCCAGGGATGCATAGGTACTATAGACCAAGCAGGAAACTCCGTGCCGAGTCCCCTCCGAAGCAATCCAGTCCAATCCTGATGATACATTTCAATTTCACAGCCAAGGGTACCATTTTATGCACATGGATAGTGTGCACACTGCAGAGTACAAAAAACAGAACAGTTTTTTTTTCTATGTACCTTTTTGACATCCACAGTGAAAGGCACCAACTGAAAACAGCAGACAACGTTTCTCGCTTGTTATGTACGAGAAACCTTTGGCTGCTACAGTACCTATGCATAACTTATGACTATGATTACCTTACCTGGCTTTGCAATTTCGTATTTTATTTTTGTCTTGGCGTATTTTGTTTCCGATCACACTGTGCAATTGCTTCTTCACAGTTGCTACGCCTAAGTCATAACTATGATTGCTTTAACTGGCTGTGCAATTTCTTATTTAATTTTTATTTTAGCGTATTTTATTTCAGACTGCAATTGTTTCTTCACACTTACTACGTGATTATTATGTGTTTCAAATGGGAAGGTGTTTGTCCTTGAGCGCTACTATGTGAGCAACCAATCGGAGTCCTGCAGTGCTGTCATATTGCATTCCCCTAAGTGGTGTGTGACGAGCGGCAAACTAATCAATCTCTAATAAATACTATTCGTGCTAAGACAAAATTTCAGATTTTGTAAAAACTGATACATGAGGAAGGAGAGAGTAGTATATTTAACATAACCGTAAAAACCCCAATTTTTTTAGCCCAAATAGTTTTCCTAATACTAATTAATAAAATAGATACCACTATATTATAAACATGCATTGCGACGTAAGCACTGTGGTGAATATCATTATTGGTTGGCGTGTATTCGTGAACGTATATTTGAAATTACTTAGAACTGGAAAGTTAACATTTGACATGCTGCGATACAAGAAATGTGTACTTTGAATAAGCCAAAGTGTTTGTTAAATTCGATGAGAGGATACGATACACTTTCTGCTGGTCTGGCAGAACGTATCTGGTCACATTATATCTTTGTTTATGTATGGTTCGTCATCTCTATTTTACTCTAGAGAGTTCAAAGCAGTACTATTCAGTTACTCTTCCATGAAAAAGTGTATGAGCTGAACCAATGAGACGCGATCTACCTTACCCCTTTACTACTACCAGAGCAATCCAATAGAGTTAATGTGGGCTCAAATTATGTTGCAAACAGCAACACTATTTTTAAACTGACTGACACTGAACAACTTATTCACGAAGAAATTGATCAGGAACATAACAAGACTGGGAAAACTGCGTGAGACATCAGATAAACTACAAGAAGAAGACTTTTGGAAAGAAATAGCACGTAACGAGATTTTGGAACTTATCGTCATAAATTTGCAGTACTCAGACGATGAAGACAATGACAGACGAATTATCTCTTAACGTAAGTAACATTCACAGCTATACGGATGCACCGCTGATATTTTCGTTGGATTAGAAAAATAAATAGTTCATAAATTATAATTAACTTTAAACTAAATTTTTAAACTATTTGCGTAATGTAAGATTATTCATGTTGCAGTTGTGATTTCAATAACTGCATTATTATAAAACTTTGGAAAATTGAGTTTGCGTTCCCTTACGTCTAGCGCCACGAACACTCTCTAGTTTGTGTGGGAGAGGGACATGTAAAAAGAGTGGGGATATAGAGGTGGCAACGGCGAAGGCTCTAACGCATCTGATTGGCTACAGGCGAGAACTCTTCCCATTTGAAACATATAGTAGGGAAGGTTGAAGCAAATTTGGAATTTTCTAGCGCTGTAAAGGAGTAACCACTGCTTACTGGTCCGTAATTGCACTTTATATTATTTCTCGGAACGGAGAGTGGATTTCCCTCAGTCGAATCGTACATCTTCCAGAAGTTTCAGTAATTATGAGCTATTATACCACAAAGATGTCTCGTGTTTTTCTTAGCTCTAATCCATATACCGGTAAACCTCCAAAGCAATGTACCATATCTTGAAGGAAATTTCTGATGCTGCAAGTAATTTTAATTTCCAGTTATGTAGTTAACCTTAATGAGAGTGCTTTAATGTGGATAAGAGGTATTCAAACAACTGTCATCCAGTAAAATTCCCAATATAATCCTGTTGTCCTGGGTGATATATCACACATGACATGTTTACTGATGTGATTGACGTTTTATCAACACCAGCTCAGAAGACAGAAAGAGAAAAATGGTAATTTGCATCATATCTGGTTTTAGAGGTAAATTAATTCAGCGATTTAAAACATCAAAGATATTATAACAAGGACGCTGTGCAGATGACTTTCTTAAATTTGAACAACGATTTCATGACTTTTGTTTATCTTTTCCGCTGTTTATAAATAATTGTGTAGTGGTATGAAGTATCTGGTAAATTATTCCTTTTACTCTTTAAAATTTTAATTCTTTTACAGACCCTGCTATTCCTGATAAATAACGAAAAATCCCTGATATTCATAAAACAGAATGATAAGTATATGGCTTCCATAACTATACTCGAAGGCTTTCCCAGTTCTGGAAATGCCCAGTCAATAAACGCTCTTTAGTGAGGGAACAATACTATTGGTCAGAATTGTGGATTAAGTTTTCAGATAATCACATAAGCTGACACCTTTGTACATTCTCTTTGATTCTGCAATTATTTAATGTAAAAGCTACAGCTTTTTCCTGTTATTGAAAGACTCTTAAAGTACATATTGAAACAGATGTGAATATGAAGTTATTATAATCCAATATCACCAACTTAACAACTTAACAGAATATACATAATCTGAAACAAGCAAAAAAGTATTCTCAATTGCTAAGTATAAGATATCCGTTAAAATTTTGTATTATACAAACATAACTTTCTATCTTCATTCAATTATTTAAGATACTCTACAAACGATTTTGATTACAACATAAGTACAAGGGGAATAAAGAAAACATTCCTTATTACAGTGCTATTAAATATCTTGATGTCAGCAGGTTCTATTCTCTATAGTTTTGCTGTAGCTAAATAGTGGCTATTATTCAGAATATTACTTGGCATACACCCACGCGATTTGTCTATATTTGTACTCAAGTGTTGTGGAGTAACTATTACTGTTTGCTGCTATGTGACTTAATAGTGACGGCAACTTTGCGCGTACTATAACACCAGTATGTTCGTATTAGGTACAAGGACCTTATAAATCCGTCTTAGTGCTCTGTTTAATGATATCAGCTGTTTCAATTCCAGTGACCGTCAGAGAGGTTTGTGGTTCTTAAGGATGAAAGTTATCATAATGTGTTGAGTAGTATTTGAGATAAACGTACACGTGCGCACGCACTGTATATTGCATTTATAATAATGATTGAAGAAAGCACGTTTATATATAAACGCTTATATCTCTGAAAACAACAATTTTAGAAGCTGGTGCCTTCAGAAGCATTATCTATGAAGTAGACCATTAAAGTTAAAATAACATTACATATAACAGAGGTTATCGTATAATAAGGTTGACAGTACAGTTATTCACAGTAGATTTAATGGAAATCCTAGTTAAAAATTTGCTTTGTTTTTCTTTACTCCTGGCGTTATTTTTATTCATTTATAAATTAATCTTTCAAAACATGATTTTTCCTTTTATTTTCTGCCAACTAAACTAGATATCCGAAGAAAAATGTCTTTATATTTTTGACTTTAGGGTCAGGGCGATAAAAATTGTGAAGCAAAACTTAATTTTTATGAAGCGGTCACTATATACTGGTTTGAATTTTACAAACGCTTTGTCAAAAAAAAAAGAATATTAACTTGGCGGTTAAAACCTGTATTATAAAAATATCGGAAGATTTTATGTGCATAGAAATTAATATTTTTGACTAAATGGATTGTGGGCTTTCGCAACATCAGCATTTCTCATATAATAAGATTTTGTGTATTTCTTGTGATTTATCAGATACACAAAACTTTGTAAACCTGACCCAGGACGCAGAAAGCTTCTGTCCTTTTCGCAGAATAATAAGACACAGGGAACGTTTTATGTAAAGGTTAGTAGGAGTGGGCGAATTTATTGAAAAGATACTTTGGTTTGGCTTTCTAGGAAAATGTTAAGCGTTTAAATACCTAGTTTTATATGTATCCAAAACTTCGTTTTTGAGTTTTACTGCTCTCTCTCTCTCTCACACACACACACACACACAAACACACACACACACACACACACAGACTTGAGTATACTAATACCGTTCAATGGATCTCCCAACATGATTTCCAGTGAAATAATAGAAAAAATTGCTTATAGAATTAGTTATTTTTCCTCAAGCAATTTATGTACGTCTAACGACTCAATTATAATTCCAAATTTAACAAAACTTTAAAGTACGCATTTTCATATCAGATTACCTTCAGTAGTAGAACGACTTCCAGCTTCGTATACCGACACGTCAAAACAATGGAAAAACCCATGTTTAGAGAGGCCGGCGGATTGGAATTAAACCTGGGGCCTCACATTTTACTGTAGAGCTATCTGGCTCGGACCCGCCTCAGTAGCGTAGATGGTAGCGTGTCTGCCTCACGTTGCGAGTTCGAATCTAGCCAGGGTGAGTTACCTAAATAAGTTTTTCCGGGGTTTCCCTTATCCTGAAAGACAAACGTAGGCAACTCTAAGCTCCACGGACCTCGGACTCATTTGAGCATCAATTCATCAATTTCATTCATCGTCCGATATGAATTAACGTTGGAGGATGCAAATGAAATAAACAAATATCTCGCTCGGTAGCTCAATGAGTGACTCTATTAGTTGTTTATGAAGTAATACTCATAATATGGCCATAGAATATAAAAACAGCAACACAAATTAAAATCAGTAATGCATAATTGTTCATATATCATCTTCAGGTTCAGAGAGAGAGAGAAAAAATTTAGAACTTTAATATGAATTAATGTCTAACAATGTTACTGTTTACCTGCTTTGACGTTTATGAATATCTTTCTGTTTTATTAATTGTACAACATAAATGCACCTCTGATGTGTAAGTATTTTAGTTTTTAAAATAATTGTACACAAATCTATGAGAGCGAAGTTTTATGAAAAATTTGAGCTGACGAAGCAAAATGTCAAATCAGTAATTAGCAAATCTTTAATTAACTTCTTTAGGTTTTACGATTTCGTAAATTCATTCTCTAGACGGGTTGAATCATAAATTGTCGATATCAAGGTCATTCTGTAACTTTATGGTTTAGAGGATAGTAACCGTCACTCTTCAGTAGTATTAGCCTTAAGAGCATGATATCGGTTGTTGGTACAGTTAACCATCATTTTCCACCTCACAATAGATTGTTAAACATAACCCATGGAGTAATAGCCCAAAACAGGTCTGGGCCTGCCTACTCGACTGCCGGCCTCACGCCCACATACGCAAGGCAGACCTAGGCCATCATCAAACCGATCCGGGGAGGAGTTGTGCTCTGAATCTTGGCGCCCCCCAGCCGGAAATTTCCTCACGATGCTGAGTGGACACCGGTCCTATACCAGGGACTTAAAATCCACAACCCCAGGGAAGGGATCGATCCCGGAAGCATTTCGGAGGCAAGGAACCAACTAGTCCACTACTCCACAGTGCAGTACTCAATAGGATGTTACGGTGATAATATTATAGCAAATACCACGTAACAAGTAGTCATCGGCATTAAGAAGGAGCTAAACTTTAACCAGATGTTAGAATATATATTTTCGTCAGGGATTATTATAAAAACTGCTATACTAAACGCATATGAGGTAGGCTTATGAACACCACGCATGAAAAAGAAGAAAAGTAGTTGAAGTTTTCAGAAACCTCTAAAGCTAATAGCATGAAAGCTCTCCAAAAGTCAATGATAACTGTACTATCATTTTCTGCACGTTTTAGCACAGAATTATCTCCATTAATTTGTTACAATAAGTGTTCAAAATGAATATGTTTAATATTGCTTTCAATATGTATCCTTTTGGCATGTAGCAAAATTAGATTACAAAAATTAGGTAATATCAGCAATGGTTACTTTTACGTGGACATATCTGAAGAGCTAATTAGCTATAAATTCAGCAAACAAGACTATTTCCATGCCTTTAAGCGCTCTGGTTGGAAAGGTTGTATTTCAAATTTAGTATTTTAAAGAACATAAGGAATATTAGAAAGATAAATATTAGCTAGAAAGAATAATAAAGGACATAAATGCTCCTCTATCAATTAATTAATGTCACGTGTATACTTTCACACAGATGCAGTAATGTAGTTTCCAGCCGTACAGTTTCTTTGGTGAAAACATTATTAAAACAATTTACTTCCCATTAATTTTGTTTTGTAATGTTATAACAGAAATACACATACCACTCAATTATTACGTTATATTGTGTCCAACATTCCTTTAAATTAGGGAGTAAGAGAAAGCATAACATTTAAAATAGTTTCATAACAGTAATTAAGAGTGCGAATTTCATTTAAATAAACTTTTTATAAAGGTTAATCAAGCAGCAGGAATCAATACGACATCATTAGATTTGTAAAATTATAGGATATACTGGAAGTCACAATTTGCTGTTTGATCTTAAAGCTTCAACCGTACTTGTTTTACATAGTTGAGTATCAACATTATATATTTTTCAGAGGTTTCATCGACAGTTGATATGCTTTAAAATTGTAATATTCAAATTTAAAATGAACATACTTCAGACCACTTAGTGGAGAGGGGGTAATATGTCTGCCTCAGATTCCCAAGTGCGCAAATCATCACATCAGCTGGGGTCAAAGTTATCATACTTAATGAAGTAAAAAGGTGGACATCTGAAAATTAATACCTTTATGCGCAAAATATAAACAATTACACAGAGTTAGTTAAATGTTCTGCAGCACCTAAATAAATGTTGAAACATGTGACTGATTTACATTAAACTCGGTAGAGGGAGGGAATAGAAAAATATAGATTTCTGATCTTTTGCTGCTTCGGTTTAATAAAAAGTAATAGAATTTAAATAGAACACCTATATTTTTAACATTTTCTGACAGCTCCTTGAGTAAATTTTCAACAAACATCCCCCAAAAATAATACTATGCAAATATCACTGTTAAATAAAACGTGTTGGTTAAACGGAGCCAAAGAGTTCTTCTTTTTTCTGTGATTTTACTGAACTTTGTTTACATCCGTGAAAGAATATCTCTTCAATTGCCTATACCGGTCAGAAAATCCATAGTCGGTGGAGAAGAAACACATGCAGTATCCACAAAAACTAAATGTTCAATTCTGTTTCAGTTTCAATTGACAGGTTGAAAAAGAAACAGAATTGTATCGAAACCGGTCCCAAAGGATTGTAAACATAGACAAGTAACAGTGAAGTAGTGTTCCTAAAATGTTTAGTTATACTTAATACTGAACTTTCAAGTTCTCTTTATAAAAAAATAGAAATCTTTTAACATCTCCAGATCCTGGAAGCTCCTTGTAAATCGAGAACCACCGTACATCGTAAACTTATTTCTATATTCACTCAACCATCGGCTACCCACAAATGACATATCTTACAACTAGATGGAGCTCCAGCACACTTTGGACAGACCAGATTTCTCCACAGTGATGGAGTTGTAGAAGAGGTTTCTTTGAGAGACCCCAGATTTCTTGCCTGCGGAATTGATTCTGTGTGGCCAATTACAGTCAGTGTAACAGACCAAGCAGCTTACCAGAGCTGGAATATTAATAATGGAAATTATGAGAGACATTCTTAAATTCCGGTTAAGGCATTCTTAAACGATTTCCATGAAGGACTACTATATTTTCAAACAGCTAAGGGTTGCCAGTTTCAACACACAGTTTAGGGCTGCACAACCTTTATGTTTAATTTTATTCTTTTGTTTTTATTTTATTTTTCTGTTTTTCTGAATTGCTGCTAAAGAATATTTTCTAAGATGTAAAATTAAGGTGTGTAAAATTAAAAATAAGAAAGCTGCGGTCTTTTTGCAGTCATTTCCTTCGAATCGTGTAATGGCAGAAAATTCTTAATATTCATTTTGAGTTCTCCGTACATGACTATCTGCATATAGGTAGTTTCATGTAAATCATCCACATGCTCCAAAAGTTATTAAGTGGTATGAGAACTTTAGCTTATTTATGTGCCATTCTAGACACCTTATTTGTGATTTTGCACATTTCTAAATGTGCAAGGTGTGTGATTTACCTTACACAATATCAAGTTCATTTTAAAATCTTTGCAGATATTATTTTTCTGTGCGCAGTTGTTTTATCAGTTGAACATGTGTGGTTCAAACGTTTGAGGATTCCTTATAAGTATAAATCAAATAGCTCACACGTAATGACTTTGTATGAATCAA
This sequence comes from Mantis religiosa, assembly GCA_030765055.1. Classification (NCBI taxonomy): domain Eukaryota; kingdom Metazoa; phylum Arthropoda; class Insecta; order Mantodea; family Mantidae; genus Mantis; species Mantis religiosa. The sequence continues at coordinate 334,025,750 of CM060950.1, forward strand.
ACTGTTGGCGCGAAGTAGCTTTGAGGTAATACGAATAATCAGAACGTTCGCAACTGAATCTGGAATAAACTTGTTTCTATCTTTGTACCACTGCCTTTAGATTCTTCCAATATTTTGTCATAAGCTAGTGCTTAAAAACAGAATTTTACAGCATTCAACAGTTTGGGGTGATATATCACATTGCTGCCTTATTTAAATTAACTCCATGTGAAAGAAAACTTGAAGGAACTTACTTGTTCTTTACAAATTTAAAGAGGTGCCAAAAGTCGCAAAATAATTTACCATCATCAATATTTATCGTATTTTCAGTTAATTTTAACAATTAAGTCTGATTGCATTTCAGCCACAGATTTTTTTCTCCTTTGAAACTCATCAATGAAGTTTTCGAACATTGCTTGAATGAATAAACACATAGGTTGTATATTTCGGAGAATTATTTTCAAAAATGTTCTAGGGACACTTGGTGTTCTTCGATGGGGACATAAAAAAGGAATTCAGTGGTGACAAGGCTTTCGTCCATCTCCCCACAGCAAGAAATATTCATTACCACCATGTTGGATAATGATAGATAAAATAACTGCTTACGTTCCAAGTCAACAAATGCAGAAAGGTGTTTTGAATATTTCAGTTCTTACTGCGTGTGTCGAATAATAGTTACAGATTTTCAAATTTCTGAACCGTATATCAGTATCAAGTGAGTTAATGTCATGCATTAGAGAGCTCATTATTTAGATTGTGACAACACATTCCAACAAATTTATATTTAAAGATGCTTAAGTTTTATATAAACATTACTTGTGGAAGCTCTAAATACTCCCCCTTACCAACATTGTGTTGCAGTTGCCCCACAAAAGTAATCGAGTTATTTAAAATATCAAACTTTTCCAAAGATGTGCACCAATAACTTGCAACAGGTCATACAATCTCGTTCGGCTTGCCTTAAGGTTCAGAAACATTTAGTTAACATCCCACTATTTGCACAGTCAAAATATTGAATCATTAAAAGAAACATATTTACAGACGTCTCAAATCGAGATAACGGACTCCTCAATAACGCACTAAGGTCGAAAACTGGAGGTTCTAGGTTCGACCCTTTCATGGCCGCCAATCTGATCATGGACGGCAAGGGGAATATTCGAGTTGTATGTCTTAAACCATGGCTCTCCTCTTTCCACTCACTTCGTATTCCTCTTTCGTATTATAGGACGACTTCGGGGCAGAATCGCTCAACTTTGGGCAGATGGCACATAAGTTTGCAATTTAGATCTTCTCGGCTCCAAAGCAGGTGGCCATTCGAGCATCTATAAGTACTACGGGGTCAAGCTTTCCCGAGTACCGCTGGAGCGAACTCTGAGTCAAATGAACTAGCTGTCGACGGACCCTAAAACCCCGCACACACACTCAGCCACCCGCGAAGGCCTTCCAACCAAGTGATCAAACCAGTAACTGTCAAGGAAATCTGTAGGCCTCTGCTGCTTACATCGTTCGCTTCTGCAGTCAAGAGTCTCCTGCCGTTTCATCTCCTCCTTTTCTCCCGAGGTGTACGCACAAAACCTCCAATTGCTGGCCGCGGTGCTAGTTGTCCAATCTCTTACCTAATTTAGCTCTACTATTACACACTGCACAAAATGAAATCCGAATAATTGCATTCAATGTAATCTCCACTGCATGTGGTGAAGTAATGCTATTAATCGCTTCTTTTGTATTGGTAGGAGCCCTAGATATTTTTCGTGGAATTTCAAGGTCAGGAAGTATTTATTTCACAAGCACAGTTTTGCAATCCGTTAATTGTAACTTCTATTTTGCAGTCTCCACATGTATTTTCTGGTGGAGGATTTCTTTGTTCGCTATCGAGACTGTAAATTTTACATTGTGATTAAAATACTTTTCAGGCGCTTCGAGGAGCACCTATTTATCTGTAAAACCTATATTTGCGTTTTGTCATATTTCAGTGTTCAATAACACCTTAACTTTGAAACTCCTTTTGACACTGCCCCAATGTGCGATAGAAGTACAGTAATCGCTTCTCCTTCCTCTTTTGCGAATTAATCTGTATTTAATATACACATCAATATAGGCGACTCTGGATAAAAGTGTTTCCGATAGTAATAATCTAAAACTCTTTATCTCAACTTTCAATTTTTTTCTAATTTGTAGAAAAACAAGTCTAATTTCAGTTAGGGAAGAAAATACGATCGTACTCTAATTCTAGGCGTCATGAAAAGGACATATGGTAAACTCACAGGAGGTTAAGTTGCATATGTTTAGGTTTATTTAGAAAGAGTATGCTTTTTCAATGATTTTTCCATTATTCAGTTAACTACAAGCAAAAACAATCCCATGCTCTTATGAGTATTCTGTCATTACACCATTCATCGGGAGTAAGGGATGAGGTGTGAGAATACGAGTATAGAGTGGCGGGATGTGATGGCGGCAGGTACAACACTAGCCACAAATAAAACCTAGGTGTTGGAATGGAATCCGTAACATCAACATTGCGAGCTTCGAATGTTACTGACTGAACCATTCAGATTAGTTTATGAGATAAGAACAAAAAAACAGAGTTGCAAGAAAACGCCTAAAATTTCGCATATAATACTGACCAGCGATTAGATTAAGATTATGCAAAAGCCAGTTACACTAAAGAATTTGCAATATACGACTGCATTAATAATCCTTTGAGGCCATTCATCGGAATATTGGACGTTCGCTTTAATTAAATTTTCTGCAAAACAAATAAAGCCACAAGGAATTTTTATATTAAACATTCTCTGTCTGCATTTCTGCATACCTCGGACACTTGTTTGAATGCGTCGACCTATATTGGTTTTTTATGAATAAAATATAATGTAGGTATACTATTATTCTATATCAGCACTGTCGTTGCATCGTCAAGTGTCACACGTTCAACACAGATGAAGAAATTAATCTAATATATTCTTATTCAATAAAATACACTAATTCATTTAAAACCGCCGCGTTATGACTGAATAGTTAGACCGCTTGGCTCTCACCAAGCTCACTTTCACTCTCACTCTCACTTGGTAGGTTCGATCCCAGGCAATCGCAAAGTAAGACTTCTGTTGGAAAATATGGCACTGGAGTGGGTTTTCTCCAGGTCTTTCGATTTTCCTCGCCAACATAGCACCAACTGCTCCATTAGCAACTTTACTATCACCTCATCTCTCTTGTACTTTCACTTCCGGCGATGGGCTGATACCTCATCCCGGAATCTCTCTGATCATGAAACCGCTGACCCTCAACCTGTTGCCTACAGGCCTCGAGGTTGCGCGGTTCAGAAGGCCCTATGTTTCACTTAAAGGAAATACAGTAATTCATTCATTCATTCATTTAAAAGACCACAGAGCAAATCATATTTTCACGACTATTCAATATTTATTATTGCTACAGTTGGAAATTACTTGGCCATATATCCTACACATATGGCCATAGCAGCTCAATGTTTTAGAGTGGCTGGACAGAGACTAGAAGATCCGTGGTTCAAATCCCGGCTATGGCATTGAATTTTTCAGTCTAGCTCTACCCTTTCATAGGGCGTCCTACACACGGCAAGTGTGAAAGAACTATTAATTTCCATTAATTGTACCTAAAAGTGGTGCGAACTATAAAGCGCGGGCCTTAAAGTACTTACAGCATAATAAGTCGCCATTAAGGTAGTTGTCTCATGTGTTTATGAGAACTCTTAATGGTTTACCGGTAAGAACACGAGTCAGTTGGAGAATTGTGTCCTGTAGGCCATAGTAGCTCAATGGTTTAGAGTAGCTGGACGGAGATCAGAAGATCCGTGGTTCAAATCCCGGCTATGTCATTGAATTTTTCAGTCTGTCTCTACCCTTTCATATTGCTATAACTGTTTATCTGCGTGTGTGCACGTTCTTTGGACCTGTTCCGTCACAAGCTAAGTTTCAACATTAGAACGCTTCGGTGACATTCAGTGTCCTAGCCAACCGAGTCCAACATCCAAGAACTGGTATAGAATCAGTTATTCAGATGCGCAGCGTGCCCAGAAGAAGCTCATGACAAGGTGATCGAAAGTTTGGCCACCCGTCATCGAAAGATGTCTTCTCCGGAAAATGAAACCACCGGAAAAGTGACTTACATCTTAGTAGTTCTGTATTTTATGATTATAATTCTATTATCTAGAAGGCCTTAGCGCACGGAATCAAAAAAATAACGGTTGCTAAATATTACTGAATCACGTAATATCAGATATAACAGCTACTTTCATTCGAAGATAGTGTATTCTTTTCCTCTTTCTATTCAGGGCTGGGGAAGAATGAACCACTTTCTTTATTTTACTTCGTATTATTGGTTATTCTTTTATATTTATGTGAGTGACGTTTGTATTTCTTAGTGAAGGTGACAGATTAAAGAACATGTGTGCACTTTTTCCACCTATTTATTTATATTATTTTACATTTTAAAGCCATTTGGGTGTTAGATATTCTGTTCCGCCCTTGATTCCCCTATAATTTTATTTGTGATGTAGATGCTATAAACATATGTTACTTCAATAAAAGTCCTGGAACAATTTTTGAGAAAATATAAGGCATTGAATTATATTACATATAAAGAATAGTTTGGGCTAGAGGTATTTTATTAAAAGTTTGTGTCACACACTTGTAAGTTTCGGACTTTAAATACCAAGTTTGGTATTTATGCGGTATTTGTGAGCTATGCTGTTCATACAAACACACACAAACACACACAAACACAGAAATACACCACGCAAAATATATTTCTAAAAACAACTTCTTCGCATTCAGGGTGCCGCGATTTACGCCACCTTATACATTAAAAAATTCCTAGACACTATAAAACTGGCTAAAGATAATGGCACCATTCTCTTCCAGTTACCAGGACACGCTACTCATCACTTACAGCCCCTTAACGTGCTTTTCTTCAAATCTCTGCAGCTTTATTATGATGAAGCCCTGATGAAACATCTGTGGAAAGGGGAAATGATCACTCATATCAGTGTTGCTGGTAATTTTGCTGATGCCCATTCTACAGCAGCAATCATGTCCAACGCCATATCTGGGTCCAAATCCACCGGGATTTGGCCTCTTGACAGAATTTTGTTCCAAGACACAGACTTCGTTGCATTTAACATTCTAGAACCAGCTTCAAGCTCACGGAAGGAACATCTGATGAGTTGCTAGAACAAACTGATAATGTGGTAGATTCCGCATCACCTATGGGCAGTTCCCAAGAATTAGGAAAATTATGCCTGAAACCTGAGGACAATGCCAGCAGTCTTAATTTTTCAGTGAAACAGATTATTCCTTTTGCCCCAGACACCAGTAAACAAGGAAAACGTTTGTCAAAAGGTGCGCAAAAGGCAGCACTTTTAACAGCAACACCCTATAAACTGGTACTAGAAGAAAAAAAAGATGCTGCAAGCAAAAAGTTCGAGAAGTTCAAGAGAAAACTTACCGAAAACTTTGAAATTCCTAAATTAGGAACAAATGGAAATTCAGAGGGACGCTCTACAAAAGAAAAAAATCAGGTAGGATTAACGAGAAATAAGGAATCGTGGTGTTTTGCTTCATTTGTGATGAGGGTAAGGTAGAAAATACGGTTTAGTGCAAGGGTATGCAAAGTGGGACCATGAAGAATATACTGGCAGCTACAAAATGGACATTTTTTTTTAAAAAAAAACTTGTCTGTTGTGATATTTGACATTTTGAATTTAGTAATTTTTGTAGTATTTGTCTGTTTAATTGCATTTCGTATGCATTAGTTATACTGAACATTATATTTAAGAGTTCCATTAAATTTTAAGTCTATTGAATTGAATGCCAATTAGGGAATTGCGATTTTGGCAACTACAAGTGCGACTTTGGCAATAGGTTCCTAAATGGCACCAATTGCAAACAATAAAATGTTTAAAGCTTTAAATAATATTTCTTACCGATTTAAAAAGGTGACAAAATATCACATAACTGACAATTTCGAAGAGCAATATTTGCGGTTACGATTATGTGTATAAATTAGGTTGATGTTTCTAAAAACTGGGGCGATTTAAACCGCCTTGCGGTATATGGTCTAACGTATAAAAACAAACAAAAAAGAAAGAAACAAGCTCAGAAATCCATTGATAAGCATATACGAGTTATCTCTAGTTTTATTATCGATAGGCAACATATTGTAAAGGTAAAAGGCCACCGATATGACCGTTGCCGTTAATGGAGAGTGTAAAAATAAATAAATGAAGGAGAAAGATCAGGTAGTATTATTGTGCTACTCTAATTGTTATAATGCGCTTTACCCTTGTCATCAGAAGTATCTCAGGTAACACCACCACATGCGTTGTTTTTTCTCTGAAGTCGCTGATATTTTACGTTGCTTCAATGAGCGTGTCAATTCAGCCTTTGAAATTAAAGTCCTAACGAATGACACAGTTAACTCCACGTGCAGGTAAAGAGAGTGTTGAAACTTATTTCCTGTTTTCTCTCTCATTCTGTTAGTGATATTGTTCACCTTGGTCTTCTAATAATAAATGTCTACATTTGGAGAACGCCTACTTGGAGAAAATGTGACAATGTTGCTTATCGCAACATTGAATACCTTCAAATTTTAATAATTAGCATAGCACAATAGTCATTGCCTGTGTTATTCTTATTTTTTATCTTATTTTACTCTTGAAGAAAATAATGAATGCTTTCGTTTGACATGTGGGAACGAATACAAGTGAACAAAGGTAACTCGTTTTTGGTACAGGAAAAGGTTCAGCGGGTAATTGGCTGTGCCATCTTTTTTAGCTTATTTGCCTCTTAAAGAAGTTGCTGACTGCTTTGATTTCGACATGTGGGAAGATGTATCGCTGCACCAAAATAAATTGGTTTTGTGGAGCTTTCTGTTGCTTCCAACAACTCAAAAAATGCCTGTGTATTCTTTCACGACAGGCTCAATTCATCTTTTCCTTTGAAAATCCCCTTATTAGCCAAGGCAATGCTTCCTTGTTGACTTCCCGGAATGATACTTCCTGAATATAAATTTAATACACAACCTCTTCATAGAAAATGTTATAAAAACTATAATTTACAAATCAGAATGGAAGAATCGACAATTTAATGGTCAAAGAATCAGCTATATTGAACATAACAACTCAAGAAATAATATCGGTGCAGACGGTGGAGCCACTTGGCAGATCACAAGAAAAAGAATACTAGAAAACTTCATATACTGCCAAAGAGTCTTGTAAATAATTACTGGAACCCAGATAGCAACAATGTAGCCAAATATGTTAAACCGTCAGTTAAAATACTAAAACCACACGGGAGGCTAATACCTGAAGTGAAAGTGGTCAAATTTTCACTTTATGTATTTTCATGAATAAATTGACATATGAGATCAAAATAGCCTTTGTATGTAAACCGTAAATATTTAAAATGAGTAATTGCAGTTTTAATGTAAGGCATCGAACCAGAACAACGGATTCCCCCAAGCCCTTTTCATCTTTTGATCATTTTGATGCAGATTATTTCCTTGCAAATTTTAGAATTTCAAACATACTTACGAATAATGATGTCCAACTGCTTTTACTTTCTCTGCTGAAATCCACTTTACACGCATATCCTTCCTGGCAGGGTAATGAGTAGGTAAGCCGGTATTACGAACTGTGATGTAGTCTTTTAACATAAATCATGGTAAGTATTATAAATACAGATCTTAATTATTATAAATATAACAATTTGCAAGGGACTATTCGTTACTTTATAAGCCACGACAATTTGGAATACCGGTATTACATCATTTCATTATTACCCATACTTTTAAAGTAAAATCAGGGAGGCATCCCTGAAAAAGGACCTCTGTTGTTTAAGTCCAGTAAACCACCAGGAGGTTCATTGTACTAAATTCTGTAACAGTTACATCTCGCAATTAATTTGCTACATTTTTATCAACATTTGCTTCTCTTTTTCGTGATATGCCAGCTCACTGAAGTGAGGATAAGATTAATTTAGTAACAGTACTTAATACACTGACTAACGTGCTAACTCTGGATTATGTGGGTCTTCTTCTTCTGCAGAATTTCGATTTTATTTACAAGAATATGCATATTCTTAACTTTTTCAGTCATTCTGTGATGTGGGCGCAGTAAAGTCAAAATAAGTGTATTTAAATAGCCAGAAACATCCATTTATTTACATAACATGGACTGTCGAATGTTGTGGTCGTTCTGAGAAAAGCCCTAGCACGGCACCTACTGACTGAGATACAGGGCCAGCCAAACTTCTTTGTTGTTGTACTGAGAGTATAACAAGATATCCATCCTGCCTGCCGTGCTAGGGATACCGAGTTCGATTCCCGGCGGTGGGGTGGGTATTTTTCTCCGACCAAGATAATTCCTCATCTTACCCAGAGTCTGAAAGTATGAATGAGAGTGCTAATGTGTGCGTGATCTAATGATTAAAACCCAAAGAATACGAGTTAACACCTACGGTATGTTCCGAACGAGAACGGCCGCCGATATAACCACTGCAGTTAAAGGCGGGATATAAAAGGAACAGAGTAAGTACGATAAGATATCCATAATAGGATTCCGGGGCATTGAAGATAAATGCAAATTTTAATGAAATCAGAAATGCAGCACATATGGAAATGCACTAAATTGCGCAACATAGAGCACTGGATGGAAATACTTTTCAAATTATCTATGATATATTATCCTTAATGTTTGTTTTCATTAAATATTAGAATACTTGACTTCAAACACCCTAGTAATTTTATAGATGCGCTCTATACTTCCAACATACTCTGTGTGCCAGGTGCATTTACTTATACCATTCGAAGGTCTAGAAGTTACAGGGTTAACTTTTGTTCAAAATGGTTGTATAGATGGTACACTATTTGCTTTAAAAAGTGGTGATAACCTTCGAATAACACTCGAGGCATAGGA
>CM060950.1:334035675-334281873 GCA_030765055.1 Mantis religiosa
CTTTTCTTGCTTTCTTTCTTGCTTTCTTGCTTTCTTTCTTTCTTTCTTTCTTTCCTTCTTTCCTTCTTCTTTCTTTCCTTCCTTCCATCTTTCTTTCTTTCTTTCTTTCTTTCCTTCTTTCCTTCCTTCTTTCTTTCCTTCTTTCCTTCCTTCTTTCTTTCCTTCCTTCCGTCTTTCTTTCCTTCCTTCTTTCTTTCTTTCCTTCCTTACTTCTTTCTTTCCTTCCTTCCTTCTTTCCTTCCTTCCTTCTTTCTTTCCTTCCTTCCCTCTTTCCTTCCTTCCTTCTTTCTTTGCTTCCTTCTCTCTTTCCTCTCCTTCTTTCTTTCCTTCCTTCTTTCTTTCCTTCCTTCTTTCTTTCTTTCCTTCCTTCTTTCTTTCCTTCCTTCTTTTCTTTCCTTCCTTCGTTCCTTCCTTCCTTCCTTCTTTCCTTCCTTCCTTCTTTCCTTCCTTCCTTCTTTCCTTCCTTCCTTCTTTCCTTCCTTCCTTCTTTCCTTCCTTCTTTCTTTCCTTCCCTCCTTCTTTCCTTCCTTCCTTCTTTCCTTCCTTCCTTCTTTCCTTCCTTCCTTCTTTCCTTTCCTTCCTTCTTTCCTTCCTTCTTTCCTTCCTTCCTTCTTTCTTTCCTTCCTTCTTTCCTTCCTTCCTTCTTAACTTCCCTCTTTCTTTCTTTCCTTCCTTCTTTCCTTCCTTCCTTCTTTCTTTCCTTCTTTCTTTCCTTCTTTCTTTCTTTCCTTCTTTCTTGCTTTACTTCTTTCTTTCTTTCCTTCTTTCTTTCTCTCCTTCTTTCTTTCTTTCCTTCTTTCTTTCTTTCCTTCTTTCTTTCCTTCCTTCTTTCCTTCCTTCCTTATTTCTTCTTTCCTTCTTTCTTTCTTTCCTTCTTTCTTTCTTTCCTTCTTCTTTATTTCCTTCTTTCTTTCTTTCCTTCTTTCTTTCTTTCTTTCCTACTTTCTTTCTTTCTTTCTTTCTTTCTTTCTTTCTTTCTTTCCTTCTTTCTTTCTTTCCTTCTTTCTCTTCTTTTCTTTCTTTCTTTCTTCTTTCCTTCTTTCTTTCCTTCTTTCTTTCTTTCCTTTCTTTCTTTCCTTCTTTCTTTCTTTCCTTCCTTCTTTCTTCCCTCCTTCCTCCTTCCCTCCTTTCTTTCTTTCCTCCTTTCTTTATTTCCCTCCTTCCCTCCTTCCCTCCTTCCCTCCTTCCCTCCTTCCCTCCTTCCCTCCCTCCCTCCTTCCCTACTTCCTTCCTTCGTTCCTTCCTTCTTTCCTTCCTTCCCTCCTCCCTTCCTTCGTTCCTTCCTTCGTTCCTTCCTTCCTTCGTTCCTTCCTTCGTTCCTTCGTTCCTTCCTTCCTTCCTCCTTCCTCCTTCCTTCCTTCCTTCTTTCTCTCTTTCTCTCTTTCTCTCTTTCTTTCTCTCTTTCTTTCTTTCTTTCTTTCTCTCTTTCTTTCTCTCTTTCTCTCTTTCTTTCTCTATTCTCTCTCTTTCTCTCTTTCTTTCTCTCTTTCTCTGTCTTTCTCTCTTTCTTTCTCTCTTCTCTCTTTCTCTCGTTCTTTCTCTCTTTCTTTCTTTCTTTCCTTCTTTCTTTCTTTCCTTCTCTCTTTCTTTCTTTCTTTCTTTCTTTCCTTCTTTCTTTCTTTACATCTTTCCTTCTTTCCTTCCTTCTTTCTTTCCTTCTTTCTTTCTTTCTTTCCTTCTTTCTTTCTTTCTTTCTTAATTGCATCGTATTTTAGCTCTGTTTGCATTACTACTTTGATGGATCTTTTGCTACGCCTTGAAAATGGAATTACGCAAATTTCAAGTTTAGATATTGTATGTCGTTGATTTCTTTGAGTAGCCTTTCAAACCACCATGCAAATTCCTTTAGGATCTCAAAAATTCCACGGGATTTTCTTAAGTAGACAAACTTAATGATCTTAATGAAGTAAAACGGTAGAAATTTTCGTGTTTAAGTTGACTTTAAATAAAGTAATCTTTATTTTATCAATCTTAATGAAAACACACATTATGCTCAATAATTTATTTCCGCTCTGCAACGAAATATTTAAATAAGTTATATATATTATTATACCCGCCAAGAACGATAACTCAGACGTTCATTGTTTTTTCTGCAATTGTCTATGGAGAACCATCTCCATGAACAAAGAAATTTCTTCAGTTGTAAAATAAAAATAAATGAAAATTGATATATCATCCGCGCAAAAACTAGCATGAAGTACGATAAAACAGAATGTCGCCGCATTCTGCCTGAAGAGCTTTTAAGCATTATTTGAATCGCCGGTGGTTCAAGCCATGCTTTCTGCAGAACTTTAAGCATTTCGCCTCGGTATTCCTATTGAATTTAAAGATTTATACATAATTTTTATCTAAAACGTAGCGTGCAACAGTATTGGAAGCAATCCGTATCACACAACTTCCCATTGATGCTGAGTGGAAAGCCTTACCCATTCGACATCGCTGATACTCCGTCAGCAGCGACACTGGATATTTTCGAGGAATAAGTCCATATGTTCATTTTCTCTTCAGCACTTACCTTGAAAACTGTTTAAATTAATCGGATGTCACTTTTGTCAGTACTCTCATAGAGGATGATCGCGTACTACATGGGCCGCGCCGTGGCTCAGTGGTTAGACCGCTTGGCTCTCACCAAGGCGGCCCGGGTTCGATCCCAGGCGACCGCAAAGTGAGATTTGTGGTGGACAACACGCCGCTGGGGCGGGTTTTCTCCGGGATCTCCGGTTTCCCCCGCCATCTCATTCTACCGGTGCTCCATCTTCATTTCATGCATCATCAGTGTTATCGCCTGCGGTGCCGTATATAGTAAAAGTGAGCGTTAAACACTACACACTACACACACGTACTACACATGCTGCAACTGTCCCATGATTGTTCTTGCAGTTCGGCTACAATTTCCCTCAGGTTGACCCCGTAGCTCAGTCAGTGAACCTCCTGCCTGCCGTGCTGTGCGTCCCGGGTTCGATTCCCAGCGGTGGGGGGAATTTTTCTCTGACCAAGATTATTCCTCACCTTCCCACGAGTTGAATGCGTTAACATCTCCGATATGTTCCAAAGGAAGATGGGGACATATGAACATATGACGATATGATCATTTGAGTTAAATGCGGGCTGTATATGGAACAGAAAACAAGCAAGCCCACAATACTAGAAACTTACAGGCATAATAACACAGCATTATACGGAGAGATTGTTTACCCCTGCAGGCAGAGTTCTACACATGGCATATATAAGAAACGCCGGCACAGAGCTCACGAGGGATGTCAAGCAGCTACTTGCAAGTGGTGTCATGTGGCGCTTTTTAAGCATTAGTTTTGGGCGTTGCGGTTCTACTCCGCAGCATATTTTTGGCACACAGGTCCACATAGAGCATAGATGATGCCATAAAGCTATCAAGCGAATAGGATTAAGTATTTGTAGGATAGAGAAATACTGGGTGGAAAACCTTTTACACAGCCAGTTCTACCTCCGCTGAAGCTGGCTGCTGTATCGCCGGTGAAGTTGGCAGGAATTCCGCGGTAAATAAAATATGGTTTGTTGTGTTCCGTTATTTTTAACATTCATAATATAAACACTAAAGGAGAAAAATAAGCTACTTGCACAGAATAAGCAAGTAGATAATGGCATTGCAAAGCATTCAAAGGCTCACAAAATAATCTTTACTGGAATTCTGAAAACCTCAACATTATGCATGAGCAACCTATGCATGATCAAAACATTGAAGCACGGTGCGCTATAACAATGAGATAATAGTGGAGTGAATATACCTATACATTTTTTCTCAGGAAACGATAAACAGTGGCAGGGTTCGCGCAAAACACTTTCCAGTCCATTTATGATCAATTAACTACGATGAAACGTGATTTCGTGATATTTCACCAGCACTCGACAACGGCATATAGGTATGACTACATTATAATTACGAGCAATTTATTATAGGTTTCAGAATACAGTCAACAGAAACAGCATATGGACCCCTCACTCTCCCGATTGAACCTTCAGCGAGAGCTTTTATTTTGGGGACATTAAAATAGAAAGTGTGTAAGGCAAATCCACACCTGATAGATGTGCCTACAAGTAACATTCATCAACAAATTGCTGCCATTTCTCAGAGAAAAGTGCAGAAGTGTAATGTGAATGTTCCAAAGCAGGTGTCACAAATGCAGGAAAAACGAAGGGAAGCAGTTCTAACATTTCCTTGCTTAATGTACGCGAGTAATTTATCTTTTTAAGTATTTATCGTATGCTAGAAATAACTTACGTAACAGAGGTTACTAGGTAAATTTACTGCGGACTTCCTGTCTCCCGCACCTCGGACACAGCAGCCAGCTTCGCCGCCGTACGGCACACCGCACACTTTTGTAGTTTCTTAGCAGAACAACTAAATCTAAACGCAAAAAAGAACCCCTAAAAGTAGAACAACAAAACATATTAAAATACTTGTTAAAGTATAGCTTAATACTCATATCTTGAGAATTTATTAATTCTGGTTATAATGCTGTCTGTCCTTTGCTTTTAGCTTCGCTAACAAGGTCATTGTAAGTTTAATCTCGTTTAGTTGAAGCATCGCTACTGAAAGCATGGTTAGTTGAAGCATAGTTAGTTCAAGCATAGTTAGTTCAAGCATGGTAATGTCGAACGGTTGAATATGTTATGCCTAAGGGCACATCGCAAATTAAGCATTTGGTTTAGTTTTGGTAATGATAACAACATTCCCATAAAGAATTAAACGAATGGGTCTGCTCTCTTATCTTCTGTATCACATTGGAAACCCCTGCGCTGAGTATACACAGACAGCGAGAGAGAGAGAGAGAGAGAGAGAGAGAGAGAGAGAGAGAGAGAGAGAGAGAGAAAGAGAGAGAGAGAGTGTATGTTTTATACACATGCGGCGGCCTCGGTCACTCCGTGATGAAGGTGGGAAGATTGGGTAAGTATCGGTGCAAACCTGTAACAAGTACTTGTGTTGGAAATGCCTGCTTTGTATGTAGTATTTTCCCAAAGGTTTGTTTTCTCATTTTTTTTATTTTCATTCAAATATGTTATGTTGAAGATATTTTCCTGACAAATGAACTATACAATCTAAATTTTCTAGGAATGTCTTCAAAAGTTCTGTTCATACTGCGTGACTTTTGCATAGCTTGCAAGCCGTAAGGGATAGATAAGATATTATGACGCAAAAAAGTGTAGCACTTCTAAAAGCACACAATCTGTGTCAGACAGATTTTTGTGTAATTAGCCATTTCAGAAGTAGTCCTCGTTATTGGTTTGAATTTTTCGATACAGTTACTTTTCTGAAATGGAAGATTCTTCTTCGTCCGTTCTTGGTCATGCAAATAGAAAGAACTATTAAAGCGATCACATAGCGACCGTCACCTAAAGTGTTCGGCTATCACTTAAGTTAACTCTATTCCCCTATTTCCAATTGCATTTGATGCATGAATAGTTTGAGGAGGCATTTAGCACCTGTTATGGAAGATTTTTCGTATCTATGCCCTTTACGCAATGCCCAGAAAGAGGTGAGCAGTACTAAGTGTGACTGGACTGTAGAGAGATGACAGGAAGGCAGGTTCTCCAACAACTATAGGGTTGAACTCGCCAAATTTGAACAGCTCGTAAAACCGGCTCCCTTCCTCCTGCAGGCCTACACCCACCCCCAAAGGGGCCTGGTAGGCACTCTGATACATCCCAGCGATCCAGAGGACAAGGAATTACACAGAGCAATGCTTCTGCCATACACACTGAAAGTCTTGCCTATGTACTTTGGAGCCAGGAAATAGCCTAACAGAAAGAAATGAAATGTGTAGTGATTAACGCCCGCATTTACTGCAAGGTGGCACGCAAGGGGTGACACTGATGATACATGAGAAGAAGCTAGTGCATCGGTTAACTGAGATGGCGGGGGAAACCATAGATCCCGAAAAAACCTGCCCCAGCGCCGTTTGTCCACTACAAATCTGATTTTGCTGTCCTTTGGGATCGAACCCACCTTCGCCCTGGTGAAGAATGAAATGCGAAGTGAAAGGAGAAGGGAGGTGAAATCCTGCATATGTTATGATCCTTCACAGCATTCGCTTAGTCACAGAAAAAACTTACGAGAGAACCATGTTTTGGAGCACAGGAATCGAACACGCAACCTCCAAATTATGAATGTTCATTTTATGCTTACAAGTAAAGATGTAGTACAAAAATTTCTAGTGACGTTTATGTTTATTAACGTGAAGTAAATAGAAGAAGTAGTTTTTTTAACAATTTTGTTGGAGAAAGGGTAGAGAAATTTATGTGACTGTAACATAAAGTTTCTATCTACTCATTCTGACGGTAGTCTAATCGTACTGGGAAATGATGGCGAAACTTACGGGAAAGCCGTAAATACTGTGTACCTTATACCCGCTATTACAACAGAAGCACATCTCCTAAGTTAGGGCAGCTCGACTGAGAAAAGGATCGAGGTAAGTAGGATGAGGATAGCATGGCACAGAGGTGAAATTGATTGAAAAAAGTAGGGAAAAAAGAAAAACAGAAGATAAATTAGTCGAAGGAGAGCTAGTAAGCATCAGCCAAAGGTTTGCAATATTAGAACATCACTCTTTGTCGCAAATAGTGGGATGTATATAGAGATCTACGGGCTGACAAGAGGAAATCACGAAATACTAATTGTCAGCCATATTAATTTAATTCATTTACAGCCATTTTATCTGTTTACTTTTCTCTTTTGTTCACCTTTAAAGTGTGTCTCAAATACTAGGTGCTAAGCACAATGACCCATACATTAAGTATTTTTGCAATAGGTAAAATAATATAACACTAATTAGCATACCATATTAATTCTAGCCTAGTCCGTATACCTACTTATTAGCTGATAATAAAAGAGATGAAGGAAGGCCGTCATAGAAGGACGACCACTCCAGCATTCGCCCTAAATTCAAAGAAACTACAGAAAGCCCATGGTCAATTTGAACATTCACTATTAATGCCTGTAATGCGAACCTCACACGTTACCGCGGAACCATTTTGCTTGGTAAAAGTACTGTATATATGTTAACTTTTAAATACCTATTTTGTATACCTATAATTATGCGTATAATATTAAAAAATTACACAGTCATAAACTAAAACGTCCGGAAAAGCGTTTCAAGGAAACAAATACATAGTAATGTAAAATATGTAAGAAATAAATGACCATATAGTCCTTATTCTATATGGTTAATTCACCAGCTTTTTTTATTTCCGGCGAGCTATAGGTAGAAAGACATATAAATTTGCACCAATGGTCTCGTATTAAAGTTGAGTACGGTAACAACGTTCTGGGCTCATCAAAAGTTTATCTGCGTGAATAGCGTGCACTATTAGGGGCACTGAATACCTTTGTTAATAAAACGTTCATTGTCAATAGCTGGTTCACGCTGTTCTACGACATACCCTACCTTTG
Source organism: Mantis religiosa (assembly GCA_030765055.1). Lineage (NCBI taxonomy): Eukaryota > Metazoa > Arthropoda > Insecta > Mantodea > Mantidae > Mantis > Mantis religiosa. The sequence goes on from CM060950.1 coordinate 334,043,102, forward strand.
TTAGTAACGACTTTACCGTGAAAAGAGAAACAGCAAACTGCAAAACAAGAGCACATCAAAATTAAATGCCACGTAGTAGTTCAACTGTTTAACTTACCTGCCTGAGGTATTCTAAAGTTTCGATGTTAATTTTGAAACTGTACCTAATGGCTATTAGGTTTTTATTTGTCTGTGGAATCTGCATAGTAGCATTTTCAGATAATTGCGGCGAGGTAACCATTTTCTGGGTAACAAGCACAGAGGGCTGTTTCAACTCAAGCACGTCAATGTTAGTGGCAATTAAACTTGGTTGCTGAAGGAGAGAGCGTGGGGGCTAACTAGGTCTTCGTCTACTCACATATTGCCTTGCACACAAAAGGTGCAATAGGTTTCGAACCTACGCCATTCAAAACACAGCACAGTACAGCCCAAAAACATGAGCGTGAGCTTGGGTTCCTTTCATCTATTTGAATTGCAGGTACTATTCGAAATTCCATAAAGTGACAGTTTCTTGCACCGAAAGTAATGCTCTCCTTTACGAGAAAGTTGTTAACGATCGAGCAGCAAATAAGGCTATACTTTCGACAGGAATAACGAAAGTGTGCTTTCTTAATATCTGCGTAGCACAGGAGCATTTGAAAAGCTCTCAGAACTACCCTGAGAATGCAGCAGTGTTTCCGAGGTAGATTTGTTCCAAAGCAGCCATTTATCCTAGAAACGTTTCAGCAGTACCATAGATTATCCATGAATCATATTAGGCATAGCTGTTTGGTACAGTGTAGACATAATACGATTATCCATTACTTGATGAGGAACTGTATGAATTTAGTGGCAATTTTATGAATACCAAACATTATAAAGCAGCCTATTTCAACCTGAATGCGCACCAGAGAGCAGCGGAGTCCACCTGCACCATGCAATACATCACGGCACTGGGGGCAAGTTACGGTTGAATGAAGTATTGCAATGTAACAGCAAGCCAAGCACTTCTGCTATGACCTTGGTTCAATGACAGATTGGCCATCACGCTCCTCTCTGCAGACGGGCTCGGCAAATCGGTGATGCCTACCTGCGAGTACTTTGACTCACGAGAAAAGAGTTGAAATATCCTGCTGTGGGAGATAATGTACCATAATATTAAACCATGTCCAAGTGGACCATTTCGTATTAGGTAAAATTCCAGAAGATTTCGCCTACAGCGGAGGACCGAAATCCAGCACAAGAACAGATATCTTCAACAAAGTACTTGCACGACATAGTTCTGCATGTATAAAGCGTATAGGGACTGTTAGTCCTCAAAGGGGATTGTGGCCTTTCAGCGAATCGTATGTTTAATCCCTGACTGGTTGCGTGAATGACATATAAGACACGCAGCAATTTTCTTTTTGCCTCAGTATGAGCAGAGCTCCGACATGACCTTTAGTAGCTTCGAGTTCGAGCTTAACGGTCAGTATTTCACCATTCTTGGTTGAACGTGATTATTTTTAGAGAGCATCAAATCAAATGATGTGTTGTGGTTGGCGATTGTAACCCACAGTCTGTTGCCATTTCCGTTTCTACTTCGGGAAATTATTGTTTAGCTTTTAATCACTATATTATATATTGAAATTTCAGTTGAGTTTTTACTTATGTGTGCCCTTTAACTGATGTGGTTCTAAGCGTCTCATTTATATTGGACATTTTTTTTTTTTTTGTAATTTACGTCCTCCAACGTTGTCATATCGGACGATGAATGAAATGGGTGAAATGACGCTCAAATGAGCCCAGGGTCCATAGAGCTTAGAGTTACCCGACATTCGTCTTTCAGGATAAGGGAAAACCCCGGAAAAAACCTTATCCAGGTAACTCACCCTGACCGAGATTCGAACTCGGGACCTCTTGAACGTGAGGCAGACATGCTACCACCACGCTACCGAGGCGGGCGTATATTGGACATGAGAGATTGTATTATTGTGCTAAAAGGCCTCTTTATAAAACCTGAGGTTGTTTTACATGCCGTAAATCTACGACACGGAACCACCTGCTTTACTTACCTTCGGAAAGAAATTATGCTAAAGATTTTTAAGCGGAAAAAGTTCACTGCCCTCATTCGGGTTTAAACCTGCGACCTTGGACACCTTAAACTACCACACTGCCCCTAGACTACGGGAGATGACATTATTGAAACTGATATCTTAAAATTAACGCATATTAAATATACCCTATAAATAATATACTATTCATACAAAGTATGTCAATATTCATATACACTTTGCACATTTTGTTTGAATCTTTATAAGCGGTATTATTAATAATAATATTCGACATACCTACGCCAAATAAAAAGAGAAATATTGAGAGATCCGTGGATTCAATAACATTGTTGGTTTGGTTTGACGAATTTGGTGATGAAGAGGACAATCTTGGCTTGCCCGATGAATCTGAGATTGAAGATGACAACAGGTGTCATAGAATGAAGAACAGGAAATTGTAAGTTATGATGCAAATAAAACATATTTCTTGAGTGAAGATAAGACGATAAAATGGCAAAAAAGGAAGTCGACAACCAACAAATGGCTCGCATACCTAATAAGAGCACGTCTACCCGGATCGAGAAACAGAGCCCGAATAATAAATTTGGAGATGTTTCTGCTTCATCTTTTCTTTAACGATACCATTAGAATAATAGCGAGCTACAAAAGTATTTACATGTACCTGGTTAGGTAAAATTTCAATAGAGCCCGAGATACCCGTAATTCGGTTGAAGCAGTAATTAGAGCATTGTCGGGGTTACTACCTCTTGTTGATACAATGAGTCATCTAGAAAAAAAATATTGTCGATTAAGGGATTATGCAAAAGCAAAGGTTACTTATCGTATTACTTATCAACGAGTGAAAAAATTCTCCGCGTTTTCTTGTAATGTTTGCTTTTGGATGACACACAAAACAGAAAACTGAGGAAGCAGATTGATAAGTTAGCTTCCATAAGGAAAGTTGAACTATTATTAATTAATTTCCATAAATATTTCTCACCAAGTGACAAATTAGATTAACAGCAATTAGCGTTTAGGGTTAATTATGCTTTTGGAAACTCTTACCTAGCAAACCAGACTGAAAATATTTGCATTAGTTGATGCTAAGACAGTTTACACAGTAAATCTAGAAACTTACGAGTGCATACAGCCCGATGGACCTTACAAAGTAATAATCCATATATTACAGTAATGAAAATGTTGGAACCAATGGCAGGTATTTACAGAAAAGTAAGTGCCGATGTTTGGTTTTCTTGTATTCCCTTACTGAAAGTCTCGAGGGAGCACTTCGCCGAAATAAACGGGAAATATAATTGGAGTTTCTTCGAAGTAAACAAAGAATAGAAAAATATTCAATTTGTGGCGTTAAAAAGGAAAACACACAGGTTTCCACTGTCCCAAGAAAACTTGTATTTTCCTTGCTATTTTTACAACACACCATGACGATATAATTGGCAACAGGACAAGGGTACAGAAAAACCTCAGAGCATAGGATATTACAACATGACTAATGTTGGTGTAAACATTGTTGATCAACTGCCCAAAAAGCAATGTGTCTCGAAATACAAGATGCTGGTCTATGTATTTATGTTCTAAAATCCACTAAGCTTATCTGTAATACGTGTTTTTTCAATTTATAAGTTTAATAATAATGAAGACAAAAGCAATGAAAGGAAGTTATTTTGTATAACAACTTATAAAGTCATAAATAGAATGCAGATTTCAAGTACCGCAGATTTCTGGGGAAATAAGGACGCGAGATCATGTATTTCTAGCAATGAAGCTGCTGTAAATAAACCAACTGGAAATAATGGTATCAAACATAAGCATGGGACATTTAGCGAGAGCAGAGGAGTCAAATCAGCGGTTTTTGGAAGGGAGTGAGAACAAGAGTACAAGACATAGATAGGCAGAAGATTCGGGATAGTATAGAAGGAAAGAAATCTTTGAAATTTTTTAAGCAATTAAAGACAGAATGTGTTAGGGAATAATATATAGATCAATGTGACAAAATTGGAAGAGACGGCATAGCATGGATGAGAGTAGGAATAATATCTCTAAAAGGGGTAAGAGGTAATTAGGTAGGGATATCTGAATTTTGTGGAGATGAAGAGAGGACTGTTCATGACCTGAAGGTAAGGAGTTAACAAATTGCAGGAGAAAAATGTGGGATAAGAAATGGGTTAGTGTGAACAAAGACGTAGTGGCATTACGCATGTTAACGGGGATGAATGAAAATAAAAATAGATGTATAGGAGCATTTTATATAGCTTAAGAGAAAAGTGGATTAGGGTAAAAGAAGGGAAGGTCAAGAATAAATGACACCAAGCTGCTCAGGTAAACAAAAGCCTTCTGGCCAAGGGAGCTGAATAAGCGAGTAAATCTTAGGGTCAGCAATTTTATGTATTTGTACAGGATGCATAATAGTGCTTGTTAGATGTCAAAGTCATTGCAGGGAACATTTAATGGAAACTGTACAAATAAATATCATATCATACAGCAAATAAACCACAAGAACCAAGATAGGCGAAAAGAGGAAGAAGTTATGTGTGTGGAAAATAATGGGACAAATCAACCAGAAAGGAGTGTGTTGGGTGTAACAAGTCGTCATCATTTCAAAGAAGTCTGTGTTATTTGTTTAGTGTGGATTGAAATATGCACTTATATCAAAACATTGAATTTCAACTCCCCTGATTTAATGTATGAATTAGAACATATTATGAGCGGCTATTATCCTATAGTATGGCTACCATACCTAAGGTTCCATAATTAATTCCATTCCACCATTACTCGATTACTGCCCTTTAATATACGTAGTTCTTAAAATAACACTGAAAATTATGGCAAAAGATAGTCGCTACCAATAATATAACAGAAACTCACGCTTCCACTGCAGGACTAACGTTTTAAAAGAAGAGTTGATATGAAATAGATACCTGGAAGATGAATGTTCCTAACTGCTGACCCCCGATGATCAGCGAATCAGAAGACAAATCTCTGAGCAAAGTTGGCACATTTTCAGAGAAATACCGCCAACCTTTTGCGTCAATTTGTAACAGCTAATGGATACTGGTGTACTAATACACACCTAAAGCAAACAAGTAGTTTGGGCAATGGAAGTACAAATACGAGTATTCTCCACATCCACAGAAGTTAAACTGTGTAAACTTGGTCGGTAAGGTCATGGTGCCTGTTTTTTGTTATGTTAAGTGTATGGTTTAGAAATCTAATTTCATGCCAAAAGTAACGGTCACTGAGCATCGCTGTATCAAATGCACTGACATCAAAGGAGACTGAGTTTAAAAGTAAAATGAATGTTTGTATTGTATGACATTATTTTAGATTTCTCTATCAGAAAATGTTTAGCTGGGTGCACAATCACATGTAAAACATCAAGGGTTATCTTATAGTGCCTGAAAGATGGCGTTTACTAATGAAAATCTCTTACAAGGAGATATATAAAAGCGTGATTTCCCAAACAAAACCTCAGAAACGCACTTTTTAGTATGCTAAAGCGAAGAAACATTGTCCTTGAATTCATTACGCAATACTGCGGATATAAACCAAATATTTTTCAATAGCTTGGAAGCGTAGTTTAAAATTTATTTCAGCAGTATATTTTTATGGATTTTGTTTCCAAATATTGTGTTTTAAGCAATACAGCACACTTACTGTACCAAAGACAAAGGCTTAATTTAAATATCAAAACACAGCTCAGCTTAATTTAGTAAAAATGCTGAATACCGTAAAGATTATTAAATTCCTATTTCTTATATGTGGTTACATGGACGAGCAGAAAATTAGCTCAAATTTCTTTGTAAAATTAATTTCAAAATATTCCCTGCCTTTAGAGCTGGCCGGGCTTAAAGGGGCACTAAAACTTCCCCCTTTAAAATAATTTGCAATGGTAGCATAATATAAATTAACCTTTTAATTCTGGATTCCTTCAAGAATTCAGTATTGAGTTTCATCAAAATATTTAGTATGGCTTTCATAATGGAATACATTTTTGAGATTCTTCAAATGTGAAAAAATCGTTTTTATGAAACGGTATGTATGTCTATGTATCATTCTGTCAACAAGATAACTCGCAGGCACCAACTTTCATGCATGCTATAGAAATTTAAGGATGAAACATTAAGAATTTTAAAATACTTCCGCATATAAACCAAATAGGAATATCTTTTGTTTACTTATTTTCTTTACACAAATACTTAGTTGTAACAATCTCTATTACATAAATTGTATATGTTGTGTTTTCTACAAATAATCTAAATCCCTCTGGATTATACAGAATAACAAAGCTTTAAGAGCTAGACTTGAAACTTAACCTAGGAAAAATTGCAGCTCAAAGATAAGTTCTTTCTCAATTGTCTTTTCCCGATTAGTTGCTTGTGTTCGTTAGAAATTGTTAGTAATCATTGTTTGTTTCTCACATTAATATGGCATAACAGAATGTCTGTCTGAAACTTTTGGACTTTGATTTTCTTTAAACAAATGCATTCATAAATTCGTTATACATAAAAACAAAAGTCTTGTGATCCTAAGGATTATGAATTTCACGCGTAGGATATGGCCGAGGTCGGACCAATTGCATCTATTAAACCTCCAGGAATAAGGAATGAGATGGTACGAGGGCATGAGAGGCCCCGACGAGCGACGGTGGAAGGTGAAGAGCAGGGAAGTTCCTAGCATTCCTCCCGCCCATTCGAAATAACGTTGTTCGGGCATACAGCCCCGTGACAGGGAAGATACTTTTTATAAGCAAGGACAGGAATAAATTTCCTGTGATAACAGAAAAAGGTTGATATAATGTCTTACAGTAATGCAGATTAACCTTCATCAAGCATGTATACTGTAAAATATTATAGAATCTGCCTTCTGCAGGACGTATTCTCCAAACCCTACTTGCGATAATACCAGCGTTCTTTATGCTTTCCTTTTGTTATATATTTGAATTAAAATTTCTGTTCACTTTGTCTAGACTCAATCAAATATCACTCCAAACTTCAAAATTTAATAAACTTAATAAAACTCTGACATTAGTTAGGTAATAGTGTAATTATTTTCTCGTTCTCTGCTAGGCAAAGATAAACATGCGATTTTATAAGCACGAACACGAAAAAACTTCCTGAGGTAGCAGAAAAACGTTGTCAAAAATCGGAATTTCAAGGTTTAGGATAATATGACAAAGAATGTTCAGAAGCTCATGGCCTCGACATCCGTGTTCTGTTAACAATTCAAAGTGCCCGCAAAGCTAAGTCTTGACAGTCAGATGCTAGAAGTGACTGGAAACATCTTGCGGGACAAATGAACGAAAACGAATGAATTAAGATAGGTACGTATGGGAGGTATGAGACTGAACAGGAGTTGCTGTGCCTTCTAGTTGCTGGCTAATTGACTTAAAGAAAGGAGCAGCAGAACCAGGGTCACCAAGTTGCTCTCAAAATAATGAGCCATGTCTCTGATTATTATAAAGCAGGAGAGGTGCCTCTTTTCCGGCCAACTAGAGATAACCCCGAACACGACAGGTATAGCGGTGCATCAGACCGGAGAACGTTATCGGCTAGCGCGTTCACGTCACCGGCACAGCTGGCTATGCGAATTATAAACACGAAAACACACAACTGGATATTATGCTTCTACCGCACACACACACAATATCATTTTCCTCTTATATCAGAAATTAGTCGTAAATAAGAGACAACATTTATATATAGCAATTTTTAAAAATCATTTTATTCGTTGCCTTAAGATATTTCCACCATATCTAGCTATTAACAATATTGTCCCGATTTATTAATACATTTCTGCAAGTTTTCTAGAGCCATTGATCATCCTGAAATTTCATTCACGTTTAGCAGTACAGAAATGCAGACATCCTCCATTTTCAGGCCATTCCCTTCCTGTATTATCGGTGCGACTGATATATCCTTTGTGGAGTAAGTGAGTGAGTGAGCGAGAGAGTGAGTGGGTGAGTGAGTGAGTGAGTGAGCGAGTGAGTGAGTGAGCGAGTGAGTGGGTGAGTGAGTGGGTGAGTGAGTGAGTGAGTTAGTGAGTGAGTGAGTTTTAAGGATCAGTCAATAGTCAGTACATCTGAGCCCATCGTTGGTGAATAAACTGAACAACGTGCATTTTCTACCAACTACCACACTAGCGTGGATTTGATAACTTTTATCCGAAGAGTCCTTTGTGATGAAGAGCCAAAGAGATTTTCTCTGAGAACCAGCAAATATTTAGGATCAAATAAAGATTACGAAGTCTGGCTAGAGAGAATGGCATGTTGGGATCCATTAGCTGACCAGAGGTTAAATATGCGCAACTTCCTGAGCAAAGTATGCGAAGACATATATTTGTTTGTTATTCAGAAGTTTTGTTTGTTACCTCAATTTTATCCTGTTTCTTTAGCTTCTTCTTGTCAACTTTTACGTTTCCTAAATAAACATATTTGTTCAATGACCAATGTACCTAGTGTTTGTGTAATAACTTTAATAGTATGACACAAATAAATATAAGTTACGATATATCCATATATTCCATTTACCTGGAAGTTGTAGAACGGCTTTAACAGTTAACTTAAGAAAATACATAACATCCAGGCATTCTTATCCCTAGTAGTACCACTTACAGTATCGGGCCCAAATGACCTTGTTGTCGACGGGCCCTAAAACACCACACACTCACAGTATTGTTAGGGGATTCTTGTTCCTCTATCCCTTAAGGTCGGGGCTGAGGAACCGAAAATTTGGATCTGGTAGAGAACCAGGATGGGTGGTGAGCCCGATACTTGGTGTGAGGGTGAGAGAAGTAGATGAGAGTTTGAGGACGAAATGAATGATAGGAAAGATGATGATGGAGCCATTGGTAGAATGATGGTGGGGGAAACTGGAGTTCACGGATAAAAACCCCACCAGTGCCTTGTGGTTCACCATAAATCTCACTTTGTGGTCGCCTGGGATCGAGCCCGGGCAGCCTTGGTGAGAATCAAGCAGTCTAACAATCGACCACGGTACGGTTGCGTTTCACTTCAGGCAATGAAATTATTAAAGAGATCAAATATGACAGTAAATTGTTAACTTCACGAAGTCAATGAAGCGTTGCAAGGTCTCTCCCGTTTTCTCTTACTTCCATTAGTTATATATTGTTCATCTTGGTGTAAGTGATACGCCGCATGGTAATCACTAGCGTATTACAATAATACTTACGTGTATTTATCCCACATAGGCAGCTACTCTCGTAATAGAAATTCGGAAATCAATTGCGTTGTTTGGCCAAGTCTACTGCTAAATCAAGAAAGTGATCTGATGAAAATATGTACACAGAAAACAATTGAAGGCTATTAAGATACCGTTTGCATCAAAGTTTCTTTGTACTACAGAGGATAGTACGAAGTACCCCCTTGCACTACAAAATTGACGTATAATGTAAACAGTTCACGTTTTTTCTTTGCATATTGCATTAATAACGTAGACAGTCACGTATTGTGTTTAACGTTAATGGACAGAAGAGTCACTTGTAGTTTGAACAGTGTAACTGTGACAGGTTAATAAGAAAAGTAACAGTGTGAAAGAGTCTTTACCAGATTTTTTAAACTTTCGGTAACATTATTGGAAGTTATAGCAGTTCAAAATTATTAAACGGTACTGCAATTCTAATTTTCAATACATATTATAGACAACCCGGTACGTTCGTATTGGTCTTTTAGTCTGAATATTTATTTTCAATCAAACAGAAATGTTTAACAACAGCTCAACATTTTTCCGACCATTTTCTTCCCTTTCTATAATTGTATGCCTCCTTTAATATCTTAAAAGTTCTATGGGAGAGACATTCCTTTGAAACAATTGCTCATCGGTAATAGTGTGCATTCGCTTTACTGTTGTGGTGCCACATATAGCATCTAAGGTCATATCGCGGCTTCCACTTTGCAGCTGTTCATCAGCCGTCATTAAATATATTGGATTTTGTATCGTGTTTGGTAGAGATGCATTAAGTAACAGACCACTTCGACTTGCAATTGGAGCTTTTTTATATACACCAGGTGAGCTACATGCCCCTATTTATTTTTGAATTTTTCAACGTGCTAAACGACATAAGTGACTTACACCTTCCTTTAATGTCTTCTAACGGATGATTTGCAGAGCAGTTTAAGCAGAAAGGGTAGATAACACAGTGCATAAGTGTTGTATGGGACAGAAAACAATCACCATGTATGTCAATCCAAAAACTATCATACCCAGACACAGAGAACTCCAGTAACAATTTTATCGAGTTTGCAAACTATTAGGCATTAACGTACATTCCCACAAACATTTAAATACACCCCTGAAGGAACAACCTCACATACGCATCAGTTAACAATAACAATGGAATACAAAATGGGAGATCCACACAATGGGACCTACTGGATTTAAATATTCAGCCAACACGTGTTTTCGTTTTACAGCCATGACAAAAAGTGCTAAGAATCAGGTATACTGTTTTCTCTTCTGTCACAAATTATGCCAGCTTTTTCATACAGTAATTGTAATGGTGGATGCAGCTTTTTTACGTTAAAACTATCAAAACTGGCTCTAAACACTGGATGAAGCTGTAAAAAGCGTATAAAGATCCGAGGTAGGTTCTGAGATCTGCGGATACTTATTCCGATACAAACATCTGATTGTAAGGTAGCTTGACTAAATATATAATATGCATAATATAATACAGATATATATCATACAGTATATTTCATCTCTGTGCCATTTCAATTTGGTTTCAAATCCTTCGTGTTCTGCTCAAAAATTGTATTACACTTTGTTTTACCTCTTGAAGCCTATAATTTAGTATTATGATACAAAACAATTTTTATAACATAGGTATTTACAAATTACAATAATTGCTATGTTTTCCACTGGCAGATAAATATAAATTTATAGTTCCCAGTAAATACTTTAGTGTGGTCGGTATTGTGCTTGACCCATTGAACCAAGTTCCAAGCACTTCACAAATGCAAAGTAGCTTTACACACTCCTGCATCAGAGCTTGGCAAGAATGAACGCTCCTTATCCAGGTATAGATATCAAACCTAGGTATAAACCTCCAAAATACTGTCGCGGGTCGTCATTTTGATTGCTTACTCTATTGATGGAATCCACACTCTTTGACAGTTTATTATTCTGTTTAACCGAGAACTTAACATGTTGACAGTTTCTTTGCCAGTAAAAGTGAAACAAAAGATTCAAGCATGAAACAAAAGCTATTAATTTTAATGTCGTTGACATGCTCCTAAAAGTGCATGATAACTGTGTAACATCGTTTACAGCACCAGATACAAAACAGTTTATAAATGGTCACAAAGCTAAGCATCATCTCTAATTACCGGATCGTCATTCTTGTGTCTTTGCCTCAAAACAGAACCAATAGCAACAATAAATTAATTATTAACTAAAATATAGACAATAATAAACACTAGGTGAAAGGAAAAAAGAAACGAAGACAACGTGACGCCGTTTGGAACCTAGCCTTGCATCATTAGACTCTGGCAGCTAACTCTCTCAACCAGCTGCCACGTATTCCGCGTTGCCCTTTGGGAAGGCACTCGTTTATCACCTTTCTAGTATTATATGCATAAAAAAACATCGTTTATTTCAACTTTTCGCAGCCTCTTTGTGCTCATTTAGGGCTGCAAGTATTAATGTTGGGTGCGTATAGTACCGAATGGAAGGGCAGAGCTGCAATAATGGCTTTTGTGCTAAAAGGGTCAATGTTTGCATATTAGACTATAAACTGTCGTTTCATATATAAGACTAAATAGCTTACTCACCTGATATATATATGAGGTTAGTCAAATAAAATGATTAAGTGATGAATAATTAGTGTTTAGAGGTATTTAAATAATGTGTTTTCATAGCAGTAAGCTATTGAGTCTAATGTTGATAGAGAAGTATTATACTTTTGTAATTAATAGTACTTAGTTATTAATGAAAGTGGGAATTTTTATATATGGATAATGATGAAAGTATGGATAACTTAATCTTTTAAAGAAAGGAATACTTAATCATAGGTATAGTTTATTTACAGCTAATGTTATTTAGTACAGGTAATTTTTATTTCAAGGGTTATGGTGAGCACTGGTTACGAGTTCTTTAAATGTCGTACACCTGTATTTGGTAAATAGTAAGAAAATAAACTGGATTCCAACATTAATTAGTTTTTAAATATAAAATTTTGGGAAACTGTAATAAATTAATGTGATTGATCTTTTTATATGTATGAAATTGATTTCAAAAGTTTTAAGATTGGTATATATTTAATTGTTTAATATATTTAATGTGAAATGAACCTTTAAAAGGATTTATTAAAACTTTTTTGTTGAAGTATCTTAAACGTTATTATAAATTGATGCTGAATGTTACCTAATTGAAAAATTGTTGGGTATACGAAAGGTAGATGAAAGAAAAATATTTTAAATTATTGTATTTTATATATAATTATTGTTTATTTTGTGGGTACCTGAACATAGTAGTGGAGTAAGGTTGGTTTTTTTACCTTTTCGTTATATTGTGTTTTTATTGCATAACAAACGTAGGCCTTCACTTTTTTTTTTTTTTTGTAATTTACGTCATTCAACGTTAAGTTTTATCGGACGATGAATGGAATGGATGAAATGATGCTCAAATGAGTACGGGGTCCATGGAGCTTAGAGTTACCCGACATTCGTCTTACAGGATAAGGGAAACCCTCGGAAAAAACCTTCGTTCCTTCGTTCCTTCCTTCCTTCGTTCCTTCCTTCGTTCCTTCGTTCCTTCCTTCCTTCCTCCTTCCTCCTTCCTTCCTTCCTTCTTTCTCTCTTTCTCTCTTTCTCTCTTTCTTTCTCTCTTTCTTTCTTTCTTTCTTTCTCTCTTTCTTTCTCTCTTTCACTCTTTCTTTCTCTATTTCTCTCTTTCTCTCTTTCTTTCTCTCTTTCTGTCTTTCTCTCTTTCTTTCTCTCTTTCTCTCTTTCTCTCGTTCTTTCTCTCTTTCTTTCTTTCTTTCCTTCTTTCTTTCTTTCCTTCTCTCTTTCTTTCTTTCTTTCTTTCTTTCCTTCTTTCTTTCTTTACATCTTTCCTTCTTTCCTTCCTTCTTTCTTTCCTTCTTTCTTTCTTTCTTTCCTTCTTTCTTTCTTTCTTTCTTTCTTAATTGCATCGTATTTTAGCTCTGTCTGCATTACTACTTTGATGGATCTTTTGCTACGCCTTGAAAATGGAATTACGCAAATTTCAAGTTTAGATATTGTATGTCGTTGATTTCTTTGAGTAGCCTTTCAAACCACCATGCAAATTCCTTTAGGATCTCAAAAATTCCACGGGATTTTCTTAAGTAGACAAACTTAATGATCTTAATGAAGTAAAACGGTAGAAATTTTCGTGTTTAAGTTGAGTTTAAATAAAGTAATCTTTATTTTATCAATCTTAATGAAAACACACATTATGCTCAATAATTTATTTCCGCTCTGCAACGAAATATTTAAATAAGTTATATATATTATTATACCCGCCAAGAACGATAACTCAGACGTTCATTGTTTTTTCTGCAATTGTCTATGGAGAACCATCTCCATGAACAAAGAAATTTCTTCAGTTGTAAAATAAAAATAAATGAAAATTGATATATCATCCGCGCAAAAACTAGCATGAAGTACGATAAAACAGAATGTCGCCGCATTCTGCCTGAAGAGCTTTTAAGCATTATTTGAATCGCCGGTGGTTCAAGCCATGCTTTCTGCAGAACTTTAAGCATTTCGCCTCGGTATTCCTATTGAATTTAAAGATTTATACATAATTTTTATCTAAAACGTAGCGTGCAACAGTATTGGAAGCAATCCGTATCACACAACTTCCCATTGATGCTGAGTGGAAAGCCTTACCCACTCGACATCGCTGATACTCCGTCAGCAGCGACACTGGATATTTTCGAGGAATAAGTCCATATGTTCATTTTCTCTTCAGCACTTACCTTGAAAACTGTTTTAATTAATCGGATGTCACTTTTGTCAGTACTCTCATAGAGGATGATCGCGTACTACATGGGCCGCGCCGTGGCTCAGTGGTTAGACCGCTTGGCTCTCACCAAGGCGGCCCGGGTTCGATCCCAGGCGACCGCAAAGTGAGATTTGTGGTGGACAACACGCCGCTGGGGCGGGTTTTCTCCGGGATCTCCGGTTTCCCCCGCCATCTCATTCTACCGGTGCTCCATCTTCATTTCATGCATCATCAGTGTTATCGCCTGCGGTGCCGTATATAGTAAAAGTGAGCGTTAAACACTACACACTACACACACGTACTACACATGCTGCAACTGTCCCATGATTGTTCTTGCAGTTCGGCTACAATTTCCCTCAGGTTGACCCCGTAGCTCAGTCAGTGAACCTCCTGCCTGCCGTGCTGTGCGTCCCGGGTTCGATTCCCAGCGGTGGGGGGAATTTTTCTCTGACCAAGATTATTCCTCACCTTCCCACGAGTTGAATGCGTTAACATCTCCGATATGTTCCAAAGGAAGATGGGGACATATGAACATATGACGATATGATCATTTGAGTTAAATGCGGGCTGTATATGGAACAGAAAACAAGCAAGCCCACAATACTAGAAACTTACAGGCATAATAACACAGCATTATACGGAGAGATTGTTTACCCCTGCAGGCAGAGTTCTACACATGGCATATATAAGAAACGCCGGCACAGAGCTCACGAGGGATGTCAAGCAGCTACTTGCAAGTGGTGTCATGTGGCGCTTTTTAAGCATTAGTTTTGGGCGTTGCGGTTCTACTCCGCAGCATATTTTTGGCACACAGGTCCACATAGAGCATAGATGATGCCATAAAGCTATCAAGCGAATAGGATTAAGTATTTGTAGGATAGAGAAATACTGGGTGGAAAACCTTTTACACAGCCAGTTCTACCTCCGCTGAAGCTGGCTGCTGTATCGCCGGTGAAGTTGGCAGGAATTCCGCGGTAAATAAAATATGGTTTGTTGTGTTCCGTTATTTTTAACATTCATAATATAAACACTAAAGGAGAAAAATAAGCTACTTGCACAGAATAAGCAAGTAGATAATGGCATTGCAAAGCATTCAAAGGCTCACAAAATAATCTTTACTGGAATTCTGAAAACCTCAACATTATGCATGAGCAACCTATGCATGATCAAAACATTGAAGCACGGTGCGCTATAACAATGAGATAATAGTGGAGTGAATATACCTATACATTTTTTCTCAGGAAACGATAAACAGTGGCAGGGTTCGCGCAAAACACTTTCCAGTCCATTTATGATCAATTAACTACGATGAAACGTGATTTCGTGATATTTCACCAGCACTCGACAACGGCATATAGGTATGACTACATTATAATTACGAGCAATTTATTATAGGTTTCAGAATACAGTCAACAGAAACAGCATATGGACCCCTCACTCTCCCGATTGAACCTTCAGCGAGAGCTTTTATTTTGGGGACATTAAAATAGAAAGTGTGTAAGGCAAATCCACACCTGATAGATGTGCCTACAAGTAACATTCATCAACAAATTGCTGCCATTTCTCAGAGAAAAGTGCAGAAGTGTAATGTGAATGTTCCAAAGCAGGTGTCACAAATGCAGGAAAAACGAAGGGAAGCAGTTCTAACATTTCCTTGCTTAATGTACGCGAGTAATTTATCTTTTTAAGTATTTATCGTATGCTAGAAATAACTTACGTAACAGAGGTTACTAGGTAAATTTACTGCGGACTTCCTGTCTCCCGCACCTCGGACACAGCAGCCAGCTTCGCCGCCGTACGGCACACCGCACACTTTTGTAGTTTCTTAGCAGAACAACTAAATCTAAACGCAAAAAAGAACCCCTAAAAGTAGAACAACAAAACATATTAAAATACTTGTTAAAGTATAGCTTAATACTCATATCTTGAGAATTTATTAATTCTGGTTATAATGCTGTCTGTCCTTTGCTTTTAGCTTCGCTAACAAGGTCATTGTAAGTTTAATCTCGTTTAGTTGAAGCATCGCTACTGAAAGCATGGTTAGTTGAAGCATAGTTAGTTCAAGCATAGTTAGTTCAAGCATGGTAATGTCGAACGGTTGAATATGTTATGCCTAAGGGCACATCGCAAATTAAGCATTTGGTTTAGTTTTGGTAATGATAACAACATTCCCATAAAGAATTAAACGAATGGGTCTGCTCTCTTATCTTCTGTATCACATTGGAAACCCCTGCGCTGAGTATACACAGACAGCGAGAGAGAGAGAGAGAGAGAGAGAGAGAGAGAGAGAGAGAGAGAGAGAGAGAGAGAGAGAGAGAGAGAGAGAGAGAGAAAGAGAGAGAGAGAGTGTGTGTTTTATACACATGCGGCGGCCTCGGTCACTCCGTGATGAAGGTGGGAAGATTGGGTAAGTATCGGTGCAAACCTGTAACAAGTACTTGTGTTGGAAATGCCTGCTTTGTATGTAGTATTTTCCCAAAGGTTTGTTTTCTCATTTTTTTTATTTTCATTCAAATATGTTATGTTGAAGATATTTTCCTGACAAATGAACTATACAATCTAAATTTTCTAGGAATGTCTTCAAAAGTTCTGTTCATACTGCGTGACTTTTGCATAGCTTGCAAGCCGTAAGGGATAGATAAGATATTATGACGCAAAAAAGTGTAGCACTTCTAAAAGCACACAATCTGTGTCAGACAGATTTTTGTGTAATTAGCCATTTCAGAAGTAGTCCTCGTTATTGGTTTGAATTTTTCGATACAGTTACTTTTCTGAAATGGAAGATTCTTCTTCGTCCGTTCTTGGTCATGCAAATAGAAAGAACTATTAAAGCGATCACATAGCGACCGTCACCTAAAGTGTTCGGCTATCACTTAAGTTAACTCTATTCCCCTATTTCCAATTGCATTTGATGCATGAATAGTTTGAGGAGGCATTTAGCACCTGTTATGGAAGATTTTTCGTATCTATGCCCTTTACGCAATGCCCAGAAAGAGGTGAGCAGTACTAAGTGTGACTGGACTGTAGAGAGATGACAGGAAGGCAGGTTCTCCAACAACTATAGGGTTGAACTCGCCAAATTTGAACAGCTCGTAAAACCGGCTCCCTTCCTCCTGCAGGCCTACACCCACCCCCAAAGGGGCCTGGTAGGCACTCTGATACATCCCAGCGATCCAGAGGACAAGGAATTACACAGAGCAATGCTTCTGCCATACACACTGAAAGTCTTGCCTATGTACTTTGGAGCCCGGAAATAGCCTAACAGAAAGAAATGAAATGTGTAGTGATTAACGCCCGCATTTACTGCAAGGTGGCACGCAAGGGGTGACACTGATGATACATGAGAAGAAGCTAGTGCATCGGTTAACTGAGATGGCGGGGGAAACCATAGATCCCGAAAAAACCTGCCCCAGCGCCGTTTGTCCACTACAAATCTGATTTTGCTGTCCTTTGGGATCGAACCCACCTTCGCCCTGGTGAAGAATGAAATGCGAAGTGAAAGGAGAAGGGAGGTGAAATCCTGCATATGTTATGATCCTTCACAGCATTCGCTTAGTCACAGAAAAAACTTACGAGAGAACCATGTTTTGGAGCACAGGAATCGAACACGCAACCTCCAAATTATGAATGTTCATTTTATGCTTACAAGTAAAGATGTAGTACAAAAATTTCTAGTGACGTTTATGTTTATTAACGTGAAGTAAATAGAAGAAGTAGTTTTTTTAACAATTTTGTTGGAGAAAGGGTAGAGAAATTTATGTGACTGTAACATAAAGTTTCTATCTACTCATTCTGACGGTAGTCTAATCGTACTGGGAAATGATGGCGAAACTTACGGGAAAGCCGTAAATACTGTGTACCTTATACCCGCTATTACAACAGAAGCACATCTCCTAAGTTAGGGCAGCTCGACTGAGAAAAGGATCGAGGTAAGTAGGATGAGGATAGCATGGCACAGAGGTGAAATTGATTGAAAAAAGTAGGGAAAAAAGAAAAACAGAAGATAAATTAGTCGAAGGAGAGCTAGTAAGCATCAGCCAAAGGTTTGCAATATTAGAACATCACTCTTTGTCGCAAATAGTGGGATGTATATAGAGATCTACGGGCTGACAAGAGGAAATCACGAAATACTAATTGTCAGCCATATTAATTTAATTCATTTACAGCCATTTTATCTGTTTACTTTTCTCTTTTGTTCACCTTTAAAGTGTGTCTCAAATACTAGGTGCTAAGCACAATGACCCATACATTAAGTATTTTTGCAATAGGTAAAATAATATAACACTAATTAGCATACCATATTAATTCTAGCCTAGTCCGTATACCTACTTATTAGCTGATAATAAAAGAGATGAAGGAAGGCCGTCATAGAAGGACGACCACTCCAGCATTCGCCCTAAATTCAAAGAAACTACAGAAAGCCCATGGTCAATTTGAACATTCACTATTAATGCCTGTAATGCGAACCTCACACGTTACCGCGGAACCATTTTGCTTGGTAAAAGTACTGTATATATGTTAACTTTTAAATACCTATTTTGTATACCTATAATTATGCGTATAATATTAAAAAATTACACAGTCATAAACTAAAACGTCCGGAAAAGCGTTTCAAGGAAACAAATACATAGTAATGTAAAATATGTAAGAAATAAATGACCATATAGTCCTTATTCTATATGGTTAATTCACCAGCTTTTTTTATTTCCGGCGAGCTATAGGTAGAAAGACATATAAATTTGCACCAATGGTCTCGTATTAAAGTTGAGTACGGTAACAACGTTCTGGGCTCATCAAAAGTTTATCTGCGTGAATAGCGTGCACTATTAGGGGCACTGAATACCTTTGTTAATAAAACGTTCATTGTCAATAGCTGGTTCACGCTGTTCTACGACATACCCTACCTTTGTTAGTAACGACTTTACCGTGAAAAGAGAAACAGCAAACTGCAAAACAAGAGCACATCAAAATTAAATGCCACGTAGTAGTTCAACTGTTTAACTTACCTGCCTGAGGTATTCTAAAGTTTCGATGTTAATTTTGAAACTGTACCTAATGGCTATTAGGTTTTTATTTGTCTGTGGAATCTGCATAGTAGCATTTTCAGATAATTGCGGCGAGGTAACCATTTTCTGGGTAACAAGCACAGAGGGCTGTTTCAACTCAAGCACGTCAATGTTAGTGGCAATTAAACTTGGTTGCTGAAGGAGAGAGCGTGGGGGCTAACTAGGTCTTCGTCTACTCACATATTGCCTTGCACACAAAAGGTGCAATAGGTTTCGAACCTACGCCATTCAAAACACAGCACAGTACAGCCCAAAAACATGAGCGTGAGCTTGGGTTCCTTTCATCTATTTGAATTGCAGGTACTATTCGAAATTCCATAAAGTGACAGTTTCTTGCACCGAAAGTAATGCTCTCCTTTACGAGAAAGTTGTTAACGATCGAGCAGCAAATAAGGCTATACTTTCGACAGGAATAACGAAAGTGTGCTTTCTTAATATCTGCGTAGCACAGGAGCATTTGAAAAGCTCTCAGAACTACCCTGAGAATGCAGCAGTGTTTCCGAGGTAGATTTGTTCCAAAGCAGCCATTTATCCTAGAAACGTTTCAGCAGTACCATAGATTATCCATGAATCATATTAGGCATAGCTGTTTGGTACAGTGTAGACATAATACGATTATCCATTACTTGATGAGGAACTGTATGAATTTAGTGGCAATTTTATGAATACCAAACATTATAAAGCAGCCTATTTCAACCTGAATGCGCACCAGAGAGCAGCGGAGTCCACCTGCACCATGCAATACATCACGGCACTGGGGGCAAGTTACGGTTGAATGAAGTATTGCAATGTAACAGCAAGCCAAGCACTTCTGCTATGACCTTGGTTCAATGACAGATTGGCCATCACGCTCCTCTCTGCAGACGGGCTCGGCAAATCGGTGATGCCTACCTGCGAGTACTTTGACTCACGAGAAAAGAGTTGAAATATCCTGCTGTGGGAGATAATGTACCATAATATTAAACCATGTCCAAGTGGACCATTTCGTATTAGGTAAAATTCCAGAAGATTTCGCCTACAGCGGAGGACCGAAATCCAGCACAAGAACAGATATCTTCAACAAAGTACTTGCACGACATAGTTCTGCATGTATAAAGCGTATAGGGACTGTTAGTCCTCAAAGGGGATTGTGGCCTTTCAGCGAATCGTATGTTTAATCCCTGACTGGTTGCGTGAATGACATATAAGACACGCAGCAATTTTCTTTTTGCCTCAGTATGAGCAGAGCTCCGACATGACCTTTAGTAGCTTCGAGTTCGAGCTTAACGGTCAGTATTTCACCATTCTTGGTTGAACGTGATTATTTTTAGAGAGCATCAAATCAAATGATGTGTTGTGGTTGGCGATTGTAACCCACAGTCTGTTGCCATTTCCGTTTCTACTTCGGGAAATTATTGTTTAGCTTTTAATCACTATATTATATATTGAAATTTCAGTTGAGTTTTTACTTATGTGTGCCCTTTAACTGATGTGGTTCTAAGCGTCTCATTTATATTGGACATTTTTTTTTTTTTTTGTAATTTACGTCCTCCAACGTTGTCATATCGGACGATGAATGAAATGGGTGAAATGACGCTCAAATGAGCCCAGGGTCCATAGAGCTTAGAGTTACCCGACATTCGTCTTTCAGGATAAGGGAAAACCCCGGAAAAAACCTTATCCAGGTAACTCACCCTGACCGAGATTCGAACTCGGGACCTCTTGAACGTGAGGCAGACATGCTACCACCACGCTACCGAGGCGGGCGTATATTGGACATGAGAGATTGTATTATTGTGCTAAAAGGCCTCTTTATAAAACCTGAGGTTGTTTTACATGCCGTAAATCTACGACACGGAACCACCTGCTTTACTTACCTTCGGAAAGAAATTATGCTAAAGATTTTTAAGCGGAAAAAGTTCACTGCCCTCATTCGGGTTTAAACCTGCGACCTTGGACACCTTAAACTACCACACTGCCCCTAGACTACGGGAGATGACATTATTGAAACTGATATCTTAAAATTAACGCATATTAAATATACCCTATAAATAATATACTATTCATACAAAGTATGTCAATATTCATATACACTTTGCACATTTTGTTTGAATCTTTATAAGCGGTATTATTAATAATAATATTCGACATACCTACGCCAAATAAAAAGAGAAATATTGAGAGATCCGTGGATTCAATAACATTGTTGGTTTGGTTTGACGAATTTGGTGATGAAGAGGACAATCTTGGCTTGCCCGATGAATCTGAGATTGAAGATGACAACAGGTGTCATAGAATGAAGAACAGGAAATTGTAAGTTATGATGCAAATAAAACATATTTCTTGAGTGAAGATAAGACGATAAAATGGCAAAAAAGGAAGTCGACAACCAACAAATGGCTCGCATACCTAATAAGAGCACGTCTACCCGGATCGAGAAACAGAGCCCGAATAATAAATTTGGAGATGTTTCTGCTTCATCTTTTCTTTAACGATACCATTAGAATAATAGCGAGCTACAAAAGTATTTACATGTACCTGGTTAGGTAAAATTTCAATAGAGCCCGAGATACCCGTAATTCGGTTGAAGCAGTAATTAGAGCATTGTCGGGGTTACTACCTCTTGTTGATACAATGAGTCATCTAGAAAAAAAATATTGTCGATTAAGGGATTATGCAAAAGCAAAGGTTACTTATCGTATTACTTATCAACGAGTGAAAAAATTCTCCGCGTTTTCTTGTAATGTTTGCTTTTGGATGACACACAAAACAGAAAACTGAGGAAGCAGATTGATAAGTTAGCTTCCATAAGGAAAGTTGAACTATTATTAATTAATTTCCATAAATATTTCTCACCAAGTGACAAATTAGATTAACAGCAATTAGCGTTTAGGGTTAATTATGCTTTTGGAAACTCTTACCTAGCAAACCAGACTGAAAATATTTGCATTAGTTGATGCTAAGACAGTTTACACAGTAAATCTAGAAACTTACGAGTGCATACAGCCCGATGGACCTTACAAAGTAATAATCCATATATTACAGTAATGAAAATGTTGGAACCAATGGCAGGTATTTACAGAAAAGTAAGTGCCGATGTTTGGTTTTCTTGTATTCCCTTACTGAAAGTCTCGAGGGAGCACTTCGCCGAAATAAACGGGAAATATAATTGGAGTTTCTTCGAAGTAAACAAAGAATAGAAAAATATTCAATTTGTGGCGTTAAAAAGGAAAACACACAGGTTTCCACTGTCCCAAGAAAACTTGTATTTTCCTTGCTATTTTTACAACACACCATGACGATATAATTGGCAACAGGACAAGGGTACAGAAAAACCTCAGAGCATAGGATATTACAACATGACTAATGTTGGTGTAAACATTGTTGATCAACTGCCCAAAAAGCAATGTGTCTCGAAATACAAGATGCTGGTCTATGTATTTATGTTCTAAAATCCACTAAGCTTATCTGTAATACGTGTTTTTTCAATTTATAAGTTTAATAATAATGAAGACAAAAGCAATGAAAGGAAGTTATTTTGTATAACAACTTATAAAGTCATAAATAGAATGCAGATTTCAAGTACCGCAGATTTCTGGGGAAATAAGGACGCGAGATCATGTATTTCTAGCAATGAAGCTGCTGTAAATAAACCAACTGGAAATAATGGTATCAAACATAAGCATGGGACATTTAGCGAGAGCAGAGGAGTCAAATCAGCGGTTTTTGGAAGGGAGTGAGAACAAGAGTACAAGACATAGATAGGCAGAAGATTCGGGATAGTATAGAAGGAAAGAAATCTTTGAAATTTTTTAAGCAATTAAAGACAGAATGTGTTAGGGAATAATATATAGATCAATGTGACAAAATTGGAAGAGACGGCATAGCATGGATGAGAGTAGGAATAATATCTCTAAAAGGGGTAAGAGGTAATTAGGTAGGGATATCTGAATTTTGTGGAGATGAAGAGAGGACTGTTCATGACCTGAAGGTAAGGAGTTAACAAATTGCAGGAGAAAAATGTGGGATAAGAAATGGGTTAGTGTGAACAAAGACGTAGTGGCATTACGCATGTTAACGGGGATGAATGAAAATAAAAATAGATGTATAGGAGCATTTTATATAGCTTAAGAGAAAAGTGGATTAGGGTAAAAGAAGGGAAGGTCAAGAATAAATGACACCAAGCTGCTCAGGTAAACAAAAGCCTTCTGGCCAAGGGAGCTGAATAAGCGAGTAAATCTTAGGGTCAGCAATTTTATGTATTTGTACAGGATGCATAATAGTGCTTGTTAGATGTCAAAGTCATTGCAGGGAACATTTAATGGAAACTGTACAAATAAATATCATATCATACAGCAAATAAACCACAAGAACCAAGATAGGCGAAAAGAGGAAGAAGTTATGTGTGTGGAAAATAATGGGACAAATCAACCAGAAAGGAGTGTGTTGGGTGTAACAAGTCGTCATCATTTCAAAGAAGTCTGTGTTATTTGTTTAGTGTGGATTGAAATATGCACTTATATCAAAACATTGAATTTCAACTCCCCTGATTTAATGTATGAATTAGAACATATTATGAGCGGCTATTATCCTATAGTATGGCTACCATACCTAAGGTTCCATAATTAATTCCATTCCACCATTACTCGATTACTGCCCTTTAATATACATAGTTCTTAAAATAACACTGAAAATTATGGCAAAAGATAGTCGCTACCAATAATATAACAGAAACTCACGCTTCCACTGCAGGACTAACGTTTTAAAAGAAGAGTTGATATGAAATAGATACCTGGAAGATGAATGTTCCTAACTGCTGACCCCCGATGATCAGCGAATCAGAAGACAAATCTCTGAGCAAAGTTGGCACATTTTCAGAGAAATACCGCCAACCTTTTGCGTCAATTTGTAACAGCTAATGGATACTGGTGTACTAATACACACCTAAAGCAAACAAGTAGTTTGGGCAATGGAAGTACAAATACGAGTATTCTCCACATCCACAGAAGTTAAACTGTGTAAACTTGGTCGGTAAGGTCATGGTGCCTGTTTTTTGTTATGTTAAGTGTATGGTTTAGAAATCTAATTTCATGCCAAAAGTAACGGTCATTGAGCATCGCTGTATCAAATGCACTGACATCAAAGGAGACTGAGTTTAAAAGTAAAATGAATGTTTGTATTGTATGACATTATTTTAGATTTCTCTATCAGAAAATGTTTAGCTGGGTGCACAATCACATGTAAAACATCAAGGGTTATCTTATAGTGCCTGAAAGATGGCGTTTACTAATGAAAATCTCTTACAAGGAGATATATAAAAGCGTGATTTCCCAAACAAAACCTCAGAAACGCACTTTTTAGTATGCTAAAGCGAAGAAACATTGTCCTTGAATTCATTACGCAATACTGCGGATATAAACCAAATATTTTTCAATAGCTTGGAAGCGTAGTTTAAAATTTATTTCAGCAGTATATTTTTATGGATTTTGTTTCCAAATATTGTGTTTTAAGCAATACAGCACACTTACTGTACCAAAGACAAAGGCTTAATTTAAATATCAAAACACAGCTCAGCTTAATTTAGTAAAAATGCTGAATACCGTAAAGATTATTAAATTCCTATTTCTTATATGTGGTTACATGGACGAGCAGAAAATTAGCTCAAATTTCTTTGTAAAATTAATTTCAAAATATTCCCTGCCTTTAGAGCTGGCCGGGCTTAAAGGGGCACTAAAACTTCCCCCTTTAAAATAATTTGCAATGGTAGCATAATATAAATTAACCTTTTAATTCTGGATTCCTTCAAGAATTCAGTATTGAGTTTCATCAAAATATTTAGTATGGCTTTCATAATGGAATACATTTTTGAGATTCTTCAAATGTGAAAAAATCGTTTTTATGAAACGGTATGTATGTCTATGTATCATTCTGTCAACAAGATAACTCGCAGGCACCAACTTTCATGCATGCTATAGAAATTTAAGGATGAAACATTAAGAATTTTAAAATACTTCCGCATATAAACCAAATAGGAATATCTTTTGTTTACTTATTTTCTTTACACAAATACTTAGTTGTAACAATCTCTATTACATAAATTGTATATGTTGTGTTTTCTACAAATAATCTAAATCCCTCTGGATTATACAGAATAACAAAGCTTTAAGAGCTAGACTTGAAACTTAACCTAGGAAAAATTGCAGCTCAAAGATAAGTTCTTTCTCAATTGTCTTTTCCCGATTAGTTGCTTGTGTTCGTTAGAAATTGTTAGTAATCATTGTTTGTTTCTCACATTAATATGGCATAACAGAATGTCTGTCTGAAACTTTTGGACTTTGATTTTCTTTAAACAAATGCATTCATAAATTCGTTATACATAAAAACAAAAGTCTTGTGATCCTAAGGATTATGAATTTCACGCGTAGGATATGGCCGAGGTCGGACCAATTGCATCTATTAAACCTCCAGGAATAAGGAATGAGATGGTACGAGGGCATGAGAGGCCCCGACGAGCGACGGTGGAAGGTGAAGAGCAGGGAAGTTCCTAGCATTCCTCCCGCCCATTCGAAATAACGTTGTTCGGGCAGACAGCCCCGTGACAGGGAAGATACTTTTTATAAGCAAGGACAGGAATAAATTTCCTGTGATAACAGAAAAAGGTTGATATAATGTCTTACAGTAATGCAGATTAACCTTCATCAAGCATGTATACTGTAAAATATTATAGAATCTGCCTTCTGCAGGACGTATTCTCCAAACCCTACTTGCGATAATACCAGCGTTCTTTATGCTTTCCTTTTGTTATATATTTGAATTAAAATTTCTGTTCACTTTGTCTAGACTCAATCAAATATCACTCCAAACTTCAAAATTTAATAAACTTAATAAAACTCTGACATTAGTTAGGTAATAGTGTAATTATTTTCTCGTTCTCTGCTAGGCAAAGATAAACATGCGATTTTATAAGCACGAACACGAAAAAACTTCCTGAGGTAGCAGAAAAACGTTGTCAAAAATCGGAATTTCAAGGTTTAGGATAATATGACAAAGAATGTTCAGAAGCTCATGGCCTCGACATCCGTGTTCTGTTAACAATTCAAAGTGCCCGCAAAGCTAAGTCTTGACAGTCAGATGCTAGAAGTGACTGGAAACATCTTGCGGGACAAATGAACGAAAACGAATGAATTAAGATAGGTACGTATGGGAGGTATGAGACTGAACAGGAGTTGCTGTGCCTTCTAGTTGCTGGCTAATTGACTTAAAGAAAGGAGCAGCAGAACCAGGGTCACCAAGTTGCTCTCAAAATAATGAGCCATGTCTCTGATTATTATAAAGCAGGAGAGGTGCCTCTTTTCCGGCCAACTAGAGATAACCCCGAACACGACAGGTATAGCGGTGCATCAGACCGGAGAACGTTATCGGCTAGCGCGTTCACGTCACCGGCACAGCTGGCTATGCGAATTATAAACACGAAAACACACAACTGGATATTATGCTTCTACCGCACACACACACAATATCATTTTCCTCTTATATCAGAAATTAGTCGTAAATAAGAGACAACATTTATATATAGCAATTTTTAAAAATCATTTTATTCGTTGCCTTAAGATATTTCCACCATATCTAGCTATTAACAATATTGTCCCGATTTATTAATACATTTCTGCAAGTTTTCTAGAGCCATTGATCATCCTGAAATTTCATTCACGTTTAGCAGTACAGAAATGCAGACATCCTCCATTTTCAGGCCATTCCCTTCCTGTATTATCGGTGCGACTGATATATCCTTTGTGGAGTAAGTGAGTGAGTGAGCGAGAGAGTGAGTGGGTGAGTGAGTGAGTGAGTGAGCGAGTGAGTGAGTGAGCGAGTGAGTGGGTGAGTGAGTGGGTGAGTGAGTGAGTGAGTTAGTGAGTGAGTGAGTTTTAAGGATCAGTCAATAGTCAGTACATCTGAGCCCATCGTTGGTGAATAAACTGAACAACGTGCATTTTCTACCAACTACCACACTAGCGTGGATTTGATAACTTTTATCCGAAGAGTCCTTTGTGATGAAGAGCCAAAGAGATTTTCTCTGAGAACCAGCAAATATTTAGGATCAAATAAAGATTACGAAGTCTGGCTAGAGAGAATGGCATGTTGGGATCCATTAGCTGACCAGAGGTTAAATATGCGCAACTTCCTGAGCAAAGTATGCGAAGACATATATTTGTTTGTTATTCAGAAGTTTTGTTTGTTACCTCAATTTTATCCTGTTTCTTTAGCTTCTTCTTGTCAACTTTTACGTTTCCTAAATAAACATATTTGTTCAATGACCAATGTACCTAGTGTTTGTGTAATAACTTTAATAGTATGACACAAATAAATATAAGTTACGATATATCCATATATTCCATTTACCTGGAAGTTGTAGAACGGCTTTAACAGTTAACTTAAGAAAATACATAACATCCAGGCATTCTTATCCCTAGTAGTACCACTTACAGTATCGGGCCCAAATGACCTTGTTGTCGACGGGCCCTAAAACACCACACACTCACAGTATTGTTAGGGGATTCTTGTTCCTCTATCCCTTAAGGTCGGGGCTGAGGAACCGAAAATTTGGATCTGGTAGAGAACCAGGATGGGTGGTGAGCCCGATACTTGGTGTGAGGGTGAGAGAAGTAGATGAGAGTTTGAGGACGAAATGAATGATAGGAAAGATGATGATGGAGCCATTGGTAGAATGATGGTGGGGGAAACTGGAGTTCACGGATAAAAACCCCACCAGTGCCTTGTGGTTCACCATAAATCTCACTTTGTGGTCGCCTGGGATCGAGCCCGGGCAGCCTTGGTGAGAATCAAGCAGTCTAACAATCGACCACGGTACGGTTGCGTTTCACTTCAGGCAATGAAATTATTAAAGAGATCAAATATGACAGTAAATTGTTAACTTCACGAAGTCAATGAAGCGTTGCAAGGTCTCTCCCGTTTTCTCTTACTTCCATTAGTTATATATTGTTCATCTTGGTGTAAGTGATACGCCGCATGGTAATCACTAGCGTATTACAATAATACTTACGTGTATTTATCCCACATAGGCAGCTACTCTCGTAATAGAAATTCGGAAATCAATTGCGTTGTTTGGCCAAGTCTACTGCTAAATCAAGAAAGTGATCTGATGAAAATATGTACACAGAAAACAATTGAAGGCTATTAAGATACCGTTTGCATCAAAGTTTCTTTGTACTACAGAGGATAGTACGAAGTACCCCCTTGCACTACAAAATTGACGTATAATGTAAACAGTTCACGTTTTTTCTTTGCATATTGCATTAATAACGTAGACAGTCACGTATTGTGTTTAACGTTAATGGACAGAAGAGTCACTTGTAGTTTGAACAGTGTAACTGTGACAGGTTAATAAGAAAAGTAACAGTGTGAAAGAGTCTTTACCAGATTTTTTAAACTTTCGGTAACATTATTGGAAGTTATAGCAGTTCAAAATTATTAAACGGTACTGCAATTCTAATTTTCAATACATATTATAGACAACCCGGTACGTTCGTATTGGTCTTTTAGTCTGAATATTTATTTTCAATCAAACAGAAATGTTTAACAACAGCTCAACATTTTTCCGACCATTTTCTTCCCTTTCTATAATTGTATGCCTCCTTTAATATCTTAAAAGTTCTATGGGAGAGACATTCCTTTGAAACAATTGCTCATCGGTAATAGTGTGCATTCGCTTTACTGTTGTGGTGCCACATATAGCATCTAAGGTCATATCGCGGCTTCCACTTTGCAGCTGTTCATCAGCCGTCATTAAATATATTGGATTTTGTATCGTGTTTGGTAGAGATGCATTAAGTAACAGACCACTTCGACTTGCAATTGGAGCTTTTTTATATACACCAGGTGAGCTACATGCCCCTATTTATTTTTGAATTTTTCAACGTGCTAAACGACATAAGTGACTTACACCTTCCTTTAATGTCTTCTAACGGATGATTTGCAGAGCAGTTTAAGCAGAAAGGGTAGATAACACAGTGCATAAGTGTTGTATGGGACAGAAAACAATCACCATGTATGTCAATCCAAAAACTATCATACCCAGACACAGAGAACTCCAGTAACAATTTTATCGAGTTTGCAAACTATTAGGCATTAACGTACATTCCCACAAACATTTAAATACACCCCTGAAGGAACAACCTCACATACGCATCAGTTAACAATAACAATGGAATACAAAATGGGAGATCCACACAATGGGACCTACTGGATTTAAATATTCAGCCAACACGTGTTTTCGTTTTACAGCCATGACAAAAAGTGCTAAGAATCAGGTATACTGTTTTCTCTTCTGTCACAAATTATGCCAGCTTTTTCATACAGTAATTGTAATGGTGGATGCAGCTTTTTTACGTTAAAACTATCAAAACTGGCTCTAAACACTGGATGAAGCTGTAAAAAGCGTATAAAGATCCGAGGTAGGTTCTGAGATCTGCGGATACTTATTCCGATACAAACATCTGATTGTAAGGTAGCTTGACTAAATATATAATATGCATAATATAATACAGATATATATCATACAGTATATTTCATCTCTGTGCCATTTCAATTTGGTTTCAAATCCTTCGTGTTCTGCTCAAAAATTGTATTACACTTTGTTTTACCTCTTGAAGCCTATAATTTAGTATTATGATACAAAACAATTTTTATAACATAGGTATTTACAAATTACAATAATTGCTATGTTTTCCACTGGCAGATAAATATAAATTTATAGTTCCCAGTAAATACTTTAGTGTGGTCGGTATTGTGCTTGACCCATTGAACCAAGTTCCAAGCACTTCACAAATGCAAAGTAGCTTTACACACTCCTGCATCAGAGCTTGGCAAGAATGAACGCTCCTTATCCAGGTATAGATATCAAACCTAGGTATAAACCTCCAAAATACTGTCGCGGGTCGTCATTTTGATTGCTTACTCTATTGATGGAATCCACACTCTTTGACAGTTTATTATTCTGTTTAACCGAGAACTTAACATGTTGACAGTTTCTTTGCCAGTAAAAGTGAAACAAAAGATTCAAGCATGAAACAAAAGCTATTAATTTTAATGTCGTTGACATGCTCCTAAAAGTGCATGATAACTGTGTAACATCGTTTACAGCACCAGATACAAAACAGTTTATAAATGGTCACAAAGCTAAGCATCATCTCTAATTACCGGATCGTCATTCTTGTGTCTTTGCCTCAAAACAGAACCAATAGCAACAATAAATTAATTATTAACTAAAATATAGACAATAATAAACACTAGGTGAAAGGAAAAAAGAAACGAAGACAACGTGACGCCGTTTGGAACCTAGCCTTGCATCATTAGACTCTGGCAGCTAACTCTCTCAACCAGCTGCCACGTATTCCGCGTTGCCCTTTGGGAAGGCACTCGTTTATCACCTTTCTAGTATTATATGCATAAAAAAACATCGTTTATTTCAACTTTTCGCAGCCTCTTTGTGCTCATTTAGGGCTGCAAGTATTAATGTTGGGTGCGTATAGTACCGAATGGAAGGGCAGAGCTGCAATAATGGCTTTTGTGCTAAAAGGGTCAATGTTTGCATATTAGACTATAAACTGTCGTTTCATATATAAGACTAAATAGCTTACTCACCTGATATATATATATGAGGTTAGTCAAATAAAATGATTAAGTGATGAATAATTAGTGTTTAGAGGTATTTAAATAATGTGTTTTCATAGCAGTAAGCTATTGAGTCTAATGTTGATAGAGAAGTATTATACTTTTGTAATTAATAGTACTTAGTTATTAATGAAAGTGGGAATTTTTATATATGGATAATGATGAAAGTATGGATAACTTAATCTTTTAAAGAAAGGAATACTTAATCATAGGTATAGTTTATTTACAGCTAATGTTATTTAGTACAGGTAATTTTTATTTCAAGGGTTATGGTGAGCACTGGTTACGAGTTCTTTAAATGTCGTACACCTGTATTTGGTAAATAGTAAGAAAATAAACTGGATTCCAACATTAATTAGTTTTTAAATATAAAATTTTGGGAAACTGTAATAAATTAATGTGATTGATCTTTTTATATGTATGAAATTGATTTCAAAAGTTTTAAGATTGGTATATATTTAATTGTTTAATATATTTAATGTGAAATGAACCTTTAAAAGGATTTATTAAAACTTTTTTGTTGAAGTATCTTAAACGTTATTATAAATTGATGCTGAATGTTACCTAATTGAAAAATTGTTGGGTATACGAAAGGTAGATGAAAGAAAAATATTTTAAATTATTGTATTTTATATATAATTATTGTTTATTTTGTGGGTACCTGAACATAGTAGTGGAGTAAGGTTGGTTTTTTTACCTTTTCGTTATATTGTGTTTTTATTGCATAACAAACGTAGGCCTTCACTTTTTTTTTTTTTTTTTGTAATTTACGTCATTCAACGTTAAGTTTTATCGGACGATGAATGGAATGGATGAAATGATGCTCAAATGAGTACGGGGTCCATGGAGCTTAGAGTTACCCGACATTCGTCTTACAGGATAAGGGAAACCCTCGGAAAAAACCTTATCCAGTTAACTCACCCTGACCGAGATTCGAACTCGGGACCTCTTGAACGTGAGGCAGACATGCTACCACCACGCTACCAAGGTGGCCGTAGGCTTTCGCGGCCGGCGTCTTGTTCAGTAGAATATTCCGAGCTGTAAGGCCGTGGTCCACTGGGCTTCCTAATCTCTCTTCCAGATGTTTCGCTTGCAGCTGCGGCAAACATTGTCGGTGGCGTAGAAGAGTAGCTACGAAGAGTAGAAGGAGAATTTTTATACGCCACCGATGATGCTTACTGCAGCTGCAAGCGAAACTTCTGGGAGAAAGATGAGGAAGCCCCGTGGACCATGGGCTTACAGCCCGGAATCTTCCACTGAACAAATTGTGTTTTAATTTTCTATATTAGTTTAAGTTTAAATTAATGCTGAGAATTTGTATTGTAATTCAATTTTTGTCTATGAAGTTAATAAGTGTAGAATTTGGAGAAAAAAGTCCTTGGGTAAGAAAATGGGTACCAGGACGGACTATTTCACATTTTTATTTATTTTCATTTATTTTATATTAATATATTATTTAATTGTTTGTCTGTTTATTTATTTATTTTAGTTATTTATTTTATGCATATACCGCAGGGGGCCATATTAGGTGCCGGAATGTGCTATGTAAGCGGCAAAGACACGCAGTTCCATAACATAATACTAGCGGCTAAAAAGCGTTCAAGATAAACCTCGAAACCGCTGGGGGGGGGGGTGCCTCAGAGGCTTCTCTCTAGCAAAAAGGAAAGTTTTACTGGTAGTGGAGACTAAAACGGCAACTTCTACCGAAACGAGTGGTTCCAAATCGCAAGTCCCTGCGCCATCGACCGGCCGTCAAAACAACATATAACACCGGAGCATTCTGTAACATGAAATGAGGGATGAAAGAAGAGCCAGCCCAGCATCTGCCTTTCGGACCAGTCAAAAGCAACGAAAATATCACGGTGAGAGCGGATGACCGCTCGAAATGAACTTGTGACCGTCAAATATGAACCTCCGTTACCTCTCGGCCATCTTACTCGGTTAGTATATTGTTATTCTTTGGGTTTGTTTACTATGAAGTTTTTCTTAAATATTAATTTCGCCTTTTCGTATTTACATTCACAATCTATTTCCGGACTTTAGGTAGGATGTGGAAGAATAACTGCAGAAAGAAAACTTCATTGTTCCAGCCGAGAGTCGAATCCCTGGATTTGGAAATTAAAATGCTAGTTTTCCCACATGCATTTCACTATCATCCCATTTTTACAGTCATTCGCACAGAAAGGTGGGTTTAAGGATGGTTTTGCTTTCCTTCCGTTAGGCAGTGTGGGGGCCAGGTCTTCACTTTCACGGTATTACGCTCACAGTTCAAGCAGAAAATAGAATGAACTAAAGGGTTTGGAAAACTACAATTTATAAGGTGGAACGGAATGGAAAGCAGATCAAGCAGGAGGACGTATGCGTAGAGATAGCGACTTGGTTTGGAAAGATGCAAGTCTATTCAAAACGCGCTGAATGCAGGAAAGAAGCAAAATCAATAAAACACGAAAGAGAAACAAACGAAACTGAAAAGCGTAGCGCTAATAACTAAAGTTTTAGAAAATGAGGTCACTCCCTCGGGGTCAGAATAAAACCCAGATCTGGAATCGATTCCATGTCTATTTCATCGGGCTAGCAAAACATGGGTAAGCAAATAGAATTTAACATGAAAAATAACGGAGAAAATTTCAATGCGTCTTCAGCGGAAGATTAAAAGAAAGTAGAACATTTTGATAACGCTTGTTTAAAGA
The DNA here is from genome assembly GCA_030765055.1 of Mantis religiosa. Classification (NCBI taxonomy): domain Eukaryota; kingdom Metazoa; phylum Arthropoda; class Insecta; order Mantodea; family Mantidae; genus Mantis; species Mantis religiosa. The sequence continues at coordinate 334,076,521 of CM060950.1, forward strand.
AAGGATTAACGGAAAACGAAAATTGACACAGGACTTTTAATAGCTAAAGGAAATAAACTAAAACCATCATTCAAATCAAAGGTGGTGGTGTAAAAAGTATATTTCAATAATGACGAGGAATAGTAGTTAAAACTTTAGTACACATCTAGAACATGTTCAAATAGTATTTTTCTACAACGCTTTAATATTAAACTTTTATTTTTACAAACGCAGTAAACCATAAAGTGTGTTTTACAGAACTTTTACTCAAATATTCGTTTCAAAAGCTGTGAGAGAGACATTAGTTTTAACCTACCGTCGGGCGCAATGTTAAGTATAGCAGCACAGGACGCAATGTGCCTGACAGGTACCTTTGTAAATCACAGTTAAATGAACAATGTAATACATTTGTGAAGTTAAACTATTGTCCTGTTTTGTTAAATGGTCCTTATATTATACATGTCACATATTTGTGAATGGATATTATCATATGAGAAATGGTTCTGCTTTGAAAATAATACAGTGATAAAATAATATTATTCAATATGAGTACTTATCCTCATTTTTAGTGTACAACACCGTTATGTTTATTGTTGCCACTTCAAATCCACTCAGAAAGAATAACAGTGCGTTTGGTATATGAGTTTATGATGTAACAATGCCACCACTTGATTAAACCTGTGCATTTTCTGTGGTGCAAAAACTATCGTGGCACAAATTACAAACTACATAGGTTGGTATGTGACATACAAAGAGCATATTTACATTTTCTTGCACTCATATCTTGATAATTTTCTAAAACAGTGTTCGTGGTACGTACTGCACATTCTCTTTCTTTTGTACTTGGCCCAGGATTTGATTAATCTTGATTCTCTTCTTCCATGTTTGATCGAAATGTCTTTAGTTGTCGTTGAAGATCTAGAGGCACCCCAACAGTTTTCATAGTTCTTCTGGTTGTCTCTCCTATAACAAGTTCGTGTGATAGTTGTTTCAAGAATACTCTCCTTCGCACTGGTTCATATACCCAAGTATATGATTTGGGAATTGATACCATTTATGTTCAGCAAAGTAAAAAATATCACCATTTGCCATCGCTTAGTGCTGCGAAACACGTCAAATGTAACACAACTTTTGTCTGCAGTGTCAACTCCTCCTTTTGTTGAATTATAAAAGGTTATTATGATTTTTTTATCTTTAGAGTCAGAATCAATCGCTGCATCGTTATGCAGCGTAGATACAAGAATCACATTTCTTTGTTTCTTTGGGATGTGCGAAACTAAGGTAGTGTCTTTCCTGAAGACGAAAATGCTATATATTCTTCTCCTCCTTTGCTGGCTACAAGTTCAGGTGGCAACTGTCTTTTGTTTCTTTTCAAGGTACCCACATATGACAATAGAAAGTCGTACAGTAGCAGCGTGTGAGGCTTCCTCTCTCCGCGTGTGTTTACGAGTGCTACGTTCGTGTTACCTTATTTCACCTTATTTAGTGTTCACATACATATATAGTAACTGTGATTGTGTTTCGTGTGTGTAGTGGATTATTTACCATTACGTAACACATCCTACAATGGCGCAACAGTCGGAAACTACCGGCCAACTTGTTCGATCAGCAATGCTTACTGTTTATCAAAATGATTCAGAATTCACAAGCTAATTGTAATTCAACGATGCCTACTGGTCATCAAAGTCATTCTATACTCGCTCCACAACAATCTGCCTTCGCTTCTCCACCAGTATTAATGAGCAATTCTGGTTCGTCTACCGATGCTGCAGTAAATACATATATTCTTTGACCTTCCCAGCTATCTTCAACTTAGGTATCTCACACAACTAATAATTCTGTTATACATCATGATGATGACAACATGACATACTCTGTCCCAATGCATCAATCTAATGGGGCATCCAATGTGCGCCATTCACCCGCTCAGTCAACCGGTCGTACCAAACGGCTCTATATTGCTCCACCTTCGTCGTCGCCTAACGTGCCACGTTATGCGTATACGATCCCTACATCCAACCATTTCCAGCCTTTAGGTGATAACCCTGATCCTGATACTTCAGACTCGACTTCTGTTGCCGCCAAAGAGAAAATTCCACCTACATGCCTACGTAATGTTCAGCAATTATCAGCTACTATCATCAAGATGTAAAAAAGTGTGTACAATCCGATTTTGGCACTGAGCTCAGGGGCTCTTTTCTTAAAATTTATGCCACTACCTCTTCTGATTTCCGATGTCTTACATTGTACTTCACCTCCGTTACTCAAGAGCATTATACCTACTGAAATCTGGCTGATAAACTATTTTCTGTAGTCATCCGCAATTTTCCTTGCTCTCTCGCCGACAGGACTACAATATCCTGTATAACGGGCCACACGTTTGCTTGGCAGAAACAGCGAGTCCATACCTTTGTGTGCTGTCGAATTAACGAATAATAATGAAGGTAAAAACAACGTAAATCTTACTCGACTGTTATATAGTGTCGTGAAGGTCAAGCACCGCCGCCGTAATGCTGACATGCCACAGTGTACACGCTACCAAAACTTTGGACATACCAAAAACTACTGCAAGCTGGGACCTCCATGTAAGAGATGTTTGGGCGCACACCATTATTCTGAATGCACGAAACCTTCCACACCAGCCAAATGTGTTAACTGTGGACAAAAACATCCGGCTAATTATCGCGGTTGGCCTCCATATGTGACGCTGAAAGAGCGCCTCTCTCGACGACCTCAGCAAACGAGCTTCTCACTGGCACCTACACCTTCGTCGTACGTATAGTGCCTACACTAGAGCACGTCTACAGCAGCAACCTCAGCATCAGCATACACCAGTCTTTCACCAAACGAAAGCTCCTGATACGCAGCAGCGGACCTATTCTCAAGTAAGGTCTTCTTCTCCTTATCCTCCTCCGAATGGTCCCTCTGCTGCTCAGTTCATGGATTCTGCTTCGACGCCATCTCTGAATTCTCTCTCTCTGATCTGGTCCTACAGTTATTCTATTTTCGTACTCTGCTCAAACCCATACTACCACAACTAACGCAACTACTTAGTTCTGGTCTTCTTTCTTCACTTCCCAATGGCAACGGGTAATCTGATCAGTCTGAGAAGGCTAACCCTCCTTAACTGGAATGCCAATGGTCTCCGTGCAAAACGCACATCTTTCGTCGCTTTTCTTACCATGTATAACATAGATATTGCCTGCGTCACTGAAACGCACTTTCTTCCCAACGAGACCTTCTCAGTTCCTGACTATAAAATCTATCGCTGAAACAGCTTCCGAGGTGTTACCATTATGATAAAACGCACAATTAGTCACAGAGCCATATTTCTACCAGCTGTTCCTGCACTTGCAGTAGTAGGTCTTAACCAACCTCGGTAGTGCGATGGTAGCGCGCCTACCTTACATTCAAGAGGTCCCGAGATCGAATCTCGGTCAGGGTGAGATATATGAATAAGGTTTTTCCAGGGTTTCCCACATCCTGAAAGAAGAATGTCGGGTAACTCTAAGCTCTATGGACCCTGGCCACATTTGAGCATCATTTCATCCATTCCATTCATCGCCCGATATGACTTAACGTTGGAGGATGTAAATTACACAAAAAAACTTAAACTATCTAGTACGGATGGTAATGATCTTATTGTAATGAGTGCTTATAAACCTCCCAATCATAGGCTAAATACGCGATATCTTTCGTTATTATACCCTCAGGATTATAGCACTCTCCTTTTAGGAGACCTTACTTGCAAACATTTTTCCTGGGGTGCAGGAATCCCAAAGGTCGCCTTCTCTTTAATATGTTAGATATTCATGAGCCTACTGTCTCAGCTCCATCGGATCCCACTTATTATCCTAATAATCCTCTGCACATTCCTGACATACTTGATATGTTTTCATAGGAAACTTTCTCTTCCAACATACGAGTCTGCTTTAGCCGAGCTTGATTCTGACCACTGTCCTGTTGTGACTACTTTTCAACTCTCGCCTGCCTCGTTGCCTGCAGTCCGGTTTGCAGACTTTGGCCCACCAGAGATGTCGCATTGTTAACCTTAATAGCTGAAGCTGTACTTCATAACTGAGAAGCTATGTTTTTCATATTGATTTGAGGACCACTATAAACTAAACCAGCCACATTTTATCAGTATATAGGAGGGCCGTGTTTTGAAATCTGTGTTACTAAGGCACGTTGGTGTTACCATCGTGCGCTGTCAACTGTCACACGTTTGTAGCGGTTGACAGTAGTTTGGTACTGATTCATTGGTTAATTTGTATTTGACAGCCTTTTTAATTAGTCGCTCGACAATTTTCCCCTAAAATTTAAAAATTGCAGTATTCTGTGATTCGCTTTTTACTTATGGATAGCAAAACTTTCAAGGAGTTAAAGCAAAGTTGAAGTTTTTAGGGACCTTTCGCAATCTTTGACAACAGATGGTTCAACATCTATAAACGTGGTCGTACACACGTTTTTGATGACGACAGCCCAGAACGCCCGACAATTGTGGTTACCGACATATCTCATTCGCTTATATCATTCTCAGTGATAAGTGAACGAAAGTTTGCAAAGTGTTTCAGCTACAGATGTTATATCAGGACCAGAAATTCATATTTATAGCAAAAATTAGAGATGGACTGGTTATTGGCGCGATGGATTCCACATTTTCTCACATTGGAAAAAGCTGGATGTGGCTTTCAACTTGGAGGCTGTGTTGGAGCTATTTAAGCGAAAACCGAAGGATCTTTGTCATCGATGTGATCGGGATTCATCATTGCACTTCGAAAATCTAGCAACAATCAAAACAGTGAACTGTTTCCGGTGAATTTATTCCATTTATGGAAAAAACGGTCCCATTGGCGAAAAAATGTGATGGGACAATATTCTTTTTGTGGGGGGGGGGGGAGAAAAGCTCTCCTTGGAAAAAAGGAGAAATTATTACTGGACAATGCTAGAATGAGCTATTGGCTCAATTCGAAATTAAGTTGGGAAAACATGGTCCTGTTTGACGAACATTCAACTACTGTTTCATCACAACTTAATCAGCATATTCATTCGGTGTTCTCGCCGCCAAACTGCTTGAATTGTTATATGATTTGCTGCTGCACCCTCCATATTCGCCCAACCTGGCTCTCTGCGACTTCGTCTTGTTCTCAAATGTGAAGAATTTTGTCGCGGAAACAAAATTTGAATCAATGAAAGAGATGATCTTTCAGACAGAGACGCATTTTGCAGAGGTTAACAATTCGTATTTTGGGACAGGTTAAAATAGCAGGAACGTGGAAGAAGTACATATTCCTAAAGAGGAACTAGATAAATGTATGGTACTTGAAAATAATTGGCATATCTGTTCCCAACACTGGAACCGCTCTGGTAGGGCAGGTATAAACGAAAATATAATTCAGACTGAAGATTTTAAATAACATACTGAAGTGAAATGAACAAGATGTTTTGGATTATTCATTCATAGAAATATGTTACAATTGAAAAATAGAATACAAGTGAATGATAATGTTTAATGTATAGTAACCAGATACCTTAATACTTAAATGGAAATTTTAAAATAACATGAACATTTGAAATGTTTGAGACGTTTTCTAGAAAAGTATCCCTTCTATTCTATTCTCACAAACATATTTCCCCCCTTTCTGTTTCAACTGAGATGAGATGAAAGTTTGCAGAAAGTTTAACAACACACTTCGTTTTGGAACTAGGAAGCTTAGGGGAGGCCGAAACAATTAGCCCATCTTCAAAATGTTCGTCAAATATGTGGCTTTGAAATTCTATACACTTTACACGCCGTCGTGAGATATAAAATAATAATGATGGAACTTTAACAGTAACGAGATACTGAAACATTCAAATCAACTGATATCATTAAAATGTTTCTCAAAACTTCCTCTTGAAGGAAATAAACTTTTGTATTATAGATTTTTGCCTCTAAAACTGGCGCTAATGATGGGGTCATTATAATAATACAAAAATTTTAGTTTTTATAGATAATTACTAAAATTGGAATGAAGAAATTATTGGACTAGGACTAAAAGTGTAACAAAGTTACTTATAGTGATCCATAGCCCAGTGGTAGGCAAGAAACGAAAAAAGAAAGAAAAACTACAATTCTCAATAAAGTTAACAAGTAGGGCCTAATAATCATAATGCGATACTTGGATGGAAAAATTAAATCAACTTTTAGGTACCCGTGAAGAAATAGCCTGCAGTAGCAATGACCTAGCTGATTTCTCGTCATTTAATCGTTTTGCAATTATGAACATTTTGTCATAGTCACAAGTCACAAGAATTCAACTTGTAGAAAATTTTGATTTTATTAAGACAAACTTTGGAAACAGTTAATCTAAATAAACTGTTTCAGATGCTCTTAGATAATACTGTCCCCCAACACCTTTTAATGAACATTCTTAAAATTTATAAAATAACTTTCAAAGTAATCAGAATCAACAAAAGGTATTAAGATTGCCAACAAATACATAGTGGAATAGAACAGTGTTGAGCCATATGTCCATTATTTTTCATTATACATACGGACGGAATAATTAACTATTGGAACCAGATGCGTCATGGTCTAATTTCTATCAGTCGAAATAACAGTCTGATAGTCTGCTCTTTGCTGATTATTAAGATCTAATTACATGTAAAATCGGTGAACCAGCACACCGTACGTAATATATGCAACTATAATGGCTGCTAAATAGCACAGGAAACTTGGAGAAAGCAAAATGCGGAAAAAATTGTTGAAAATATCTCTTACAAGAAAAAGTTGTTTAAACAATTAACTAAAGGAAGGGGTAAATGAATGCACATCTCTTGGTTATAATTTAACTCTTTGTTCAAAGAGATATAACTTCTAAAATGGGAATCATTACTTAAACTATGCGACATTTCCAGTATAACCACATGCAAAACTCGGTCTGCAAAAATCTTAGCTTGTCCTGTACTGTGTTACGGAGGTGAAGTACTGGACCACGAGATGTACTGATATCAGCAGAATTACGGACAGTGAAATGAGATTTACGAGAGCACCACTAGGCTATGCTCTCCCACAGACCGCAAATGAAATGAAGTTATCAAGCAAGAAGTTAAATTACAGCCCATCTCCCTGTTTATAAACAAGCACCAGCTGCAGTGGAAGAATAGTGTGCAATAATGAATCGTAATAGTTTTCCCAGCCATGCTCCAACAGGTCCTCTGCGAAAGCGATCTCGGGGTTTTCCAAGAAAAATGTTGATTGAGAGTACTTCGCTGACTCCGTAACAAATATTAGGATATATACTTGGATTAGATGATGAAATTTGGGTATGTCTTAAACATTATCAATTACATCCATGACATTTAGAACGAAAAGGATTTCAGCTGTTATTCACCGACTGAAGTGGCTTCGCTGTAAACGTAGAACTTCAATTTTGTGAGGTGCCGTGTTCGACACTATTACCATGATGTTTGCCATGCTTTTTCCTGGTTCTCTAGGTGAATGCTGGAGTGGTATCTCCTACCATGGCTCTCCTTTCACATATTTCCTCTCCTTTCGTATTTCTATTCCAAATTACTGTTTCCATGCCAGCAAGATATGAGGCTATTATAAAAGCAAAGGTTTTCGCAACGAAAGCTGATTGGCATTTTCCAATACTTATGAGCCGAAGATTTCTGTTTTACCTTTTATAATAATTTAATGCACTATCCTCACTAGTGCTATTTTGTATTTGTGTATAGGGTCTATAGTTAAAGTCACCTATTGTTCCAGAAGTCAAACAATGCTATATATAAAGAAATGTTGATAAAACATGTTGCAAATACACTGTACGACAACTAAGCAATACAAAAGAAATGAAAACATTCAAAACAATGGATTTTTCGGAAATTACTAATGCATAAAATTTAAGAAAGTTTAAGTATTTTAAGTTTTATAACCTGTTCGGTTTTAAATTTTTTACTATACCTAATGGTCTACCGGTTAAGTGAAGTTACATAAAATACATTCGGGTTGAAGAAAACAAATGCATACATTCGAAGACAACTCGCGGAAAACTTTACCTTCTCTTTTTTTCTTGTACTTCCCTTTCCTGAGAGCATTAATGTCCTATAATCGTGTATTTATATTCAGTGTAAATAAACGAAATGGCTGACATGTGATAAAATTAGTCTAGGTCCATAATGCTTACGGTCACCCGAAACACTTCTCAGTAAAATGATTAAAATAATTAATAATAGGTTACAGTGAAGTGTAAATATAATGAACAATGGAAGGAATTGAAGTAAACACACCTAATATATGGCAGTATTATAGAGAAAAGTGTACTGAATATGTTTACAGAATGAGCTCTATTCCTTAGAAAATTCTGAACTACAGACCAAGAGGAAGAAGAGACCCCTGTAGACGCAGAAACCGATGGATAGACATGTGGAGCCTCTGTAGGCTTGAAGCCTCACTCTGTGGTGATGATAATGATGATAGTATCTTACAATACTTCAGTAAAAGGATTAGGATTGGCATTAGTATTACTACGGCGGGGATTCGACACCGAAACCTGTGATTTATTGTACCTAGGCCCCAAGAGAGGCCTCCCCAGGAGGAAGGATGTGGCGAGAGGAGACAGAGGGCGGCTGACCTAAGGAGTCACGGAAGCGCTGGGACACCCGCCGACACTTCTAACCTGAAAGAGAGCACTAGATGAGAGATGATTTGAAATGATATTGGAGATGAAATGGAGGGATCGGAAATTCCCGCTGGGTTTTCGTTCAAAAGGTTGTGCCTATTTTCGAGAAAATAGAAGGCTGCTTTGAGAACGTAATTTACTTAAAACATGTGTATCACATCTTTTGATAACTCTGTATTCAGATTCCAAGATTTCTGTTTCCTGGCTCCTGTTTTTTACCACATATACATACTCTCACACACACAGACACACACAAAGACACGCACACAAAGACACCCACCCACACACACACACACACACACACACACACACACACACATACACACACACACACACACTTTATGAAAGGTTCTCTTTAGTCGTGGATACAAAATGTGTATAAATGTTTCGCTTTAAATATGTTTAAAGGTATTCAAATTGTTTTTAGTATGGAAATATGACCCCTTTTTACTATACAAATAAAGAATAGCGATTAAATGAATTTAAAACACTTTAATAATATGCTCGCAGCTTGTTTTCGATAAGTAATTCGATATCAAAATATTTATGTGTCTTTTACAGTACAATTTAGTAGCATTTCTGACAAGATCCTCAAATTAAATTTCTCTGTTAAAACGCGACATCTACTGTAACTAGGTGCTAGAGAAAATAATATCGTTCTTTTTAGAATACTGAAACATTTAAATATATTACAGAGATTTAAAATTTAAAGCACGTTTTTAAAATAGTACTTTTGTCCAAATTCAGTGATCTTTATTTTTAACAGTAAAAATTTCCACCGAGAAAGGAAAGATAGACTAAAGTCAAGGTTCTGCTAGGAAGGAGGCCTGAGAACAAAAGAAAGATGAAGAAGCCTTCAGGAAGTCAAAGAGGAAGGAAAGAGGATTAAGGAATGAAGATAATTTGGAAGAAGTTCAATCTATTCAGTTTGTCTCTAACTGCTAATTGCAGGGAACATTTTATGTGACATATCACATTTCACTAAACCTACGACAATGGTTCTCTTCCGAGAGCATTTTAATTGTTTTTGGTTTGCATAATGTTCTTGTACAACACCATTAATTTCGAAAAAGATTGTAACTGTTTTCTCAACGCATTTTACAAATACCTACGCCTATTGTAAAAATACGCCTATTTCTGCTATTTGTTGAAGACAGCAAACAAATAATACATTATTACTGATTACAGAGAAAGGCTTTAATATTTTAACATTTCTAGCATAGGTTTCAAAATAAGGAACTACAATTTCAACCCATTTGATTTAATGAAGCCTCTCGCATACAAGACAAATAAATATATGTTTGCATAAATTATTTAAGGTGTGTTTTCTTACCTACATGGGTTAAATAAATGATTGTTTTAACGCTTATGTTTAAATTTATATACTTAGTCATACCAGGAACGTAATTATGTTTGGGCTTAATGAGTTCAACGTGAAATTAAACTGCTATAGTTGGCGTAAAATGTAGTTCACGAGCTGGATTCGGCGAGATACTCAGATACAACGGTCTATTTGGAGATGGCTGAACCCACTGAGTATTGGAAGTTTACATTAATAACAAATGAACATTTGAGATGGTGGATGCCATATCAAGGACAAAATATAAAATTCATTTTATCACTCAGTAGTACTAGGGTCGCAGAGCTGGAAATAAAAATAAATTGTAGAAAGTAAAGTTATAAGTTATATACAAGACAGTATTGCTGACTTATAAAAAATTATGCTGCTAAGTGAATACTTTTGTGAACGGAAATGAAAGTCTATTGCTCATAACTCTAAAAGTACACGGTAACAGTTCGAATAACAATAGAATTTTAAGATATTGCTTTAGAAGTTCAAAGAAAGAGACCACGTGGTTCTAAAAGAATGTATGAGGTACCAAATAAAATTAATTAAACGTAACAGTAGGTCAGGAAAAGCAGAAGATATTTGGCAACAAATTGCGATAGAGGATTTCTGGAAAACAGGAGTGCAAAATAGAATTGCATTTTAGAAAGAAGTTTATAGAAGATGTAGAGAGCAAGAAATTTTGTTAGCTTTAGAGGTAAGAGTTTTATAAAATTATGTAGATTGATTTGAAAATTTGGGAGAGAGGGAGAAATACGTGGTATATTGTAGTACATTAGAGAGGGAGGGGTTTAGCTTGGATGCAACCAGGAGCTTTATTTTTGAAAGCATATAGAAAATATAATGAAGAAATTGTGTTATTAGCAAGGAGCCAGAGGAAACATTCCATTGATCACCCGTGAAGCCATAATCCATTCCATTGATCATTCAAACATTGGAAGCACATTGGAAGCAAAATGGAACCAATTACGCAAGTTGTTGTAATCAGGACGTTGATTTATAAAGAGAATAAAGGATTACAATGATTGAAGGAATGTAGGACCATTAAGAGGGAAATGAATCAAGTCAAGAAAGAAAAAAATAAACAAGTGCATTAGGGGGGAGCTATTACATAAATAGCCAGGAGGAGTGTAATGGACTCCTATATGGGTACATGTTAAACTCATAACTTTATATTATGTAAGTATAAAAACACTTTTGTATGTTTTTAGCTATAAAGTACACAACAGGCAATCAAATAAATGGAAATTACGAATAAGTAACCTAAAGGAAGTCGTAGAATGCTAGTGAATAAAAATATCTGGGGTGCACTTGGCATTGGAGGGACAGAAACTCTCTTTAAAGTGGTGGTTCAGCTTTGAGTATGTTGCCGTGGAGACGAGAGTTTGTAGGACAATTTCCAACACTTTGCTATTATACTGGTTTGAGATAAGCTTGAGATGTGTACCTTACGTACACAAGGGAAGATCGGAAACACCTCACACAGCCACAGCTCCTGTTTCTTTGCACTGGTCTTAGATGTGTTTGTAACATCGTCTCATAAACCTCCTACACAATGTGCTTGGGAGATGGGTTATCAGTGTGAGGGTATGAGCCATTTAGAAATTTGCTAGGTGGAAAGTGTACATTCCTTGATTATTGTAAACTTTAAACTTTAAATGAATCGCCGAATGGAGTTTTATGAATGGTTCTGCACAATAATAAATGAGAATGGAGACGTGTCGCAGACTGTGTGGTTTGATGAGGACCAGTCGAAACTTAAGTACGTAGAATAGCAGTAATTTGTCCTTACAGGACACCAAGAAATATATACGTTTATCTCTACAAGGCAGTCAGTCAACCGGGGGCGAATGTCTGTTTTGGCTGTCTTTTATGGATTTAATAGGAGCCCTATTCTTTGGAACTACGTTTACTGGTCACTAGTTCCTATAAATGCTAAGCACATGGGTTTTTTCAGCTGCACTTGCATTTAATGGAAATAGTGAATTCATCCACCAACAAGATCGGGCAACATATATTTCCTTGGATGCATACGAGCTTTCTGGAGGGATATTTGCAGGGAGACTGGATAGGACAAAGAGGTACATAAAAGCTGCCGCAAACATGTTCATTAGATTTAGCACCTCTTAGTCTTTGGGGACAGGAAGCTTAAAGGTTGTCGTATATTGCAGTAAACCAACTATGCAGGAGGCATTAAGGCAAGATATCACAGCAGGATCTACATTAATTCCAGCGGACCAACATTGTTCAAGAGAGTATTCGCCGTTGTGAGACGCATCTTCAGGCTAGAGTCGAATTTAACTGAGCCACTTAGAACTCTGTTAAAATATAGGTAATACCTATATAAAATTTAGACCAGTATTAACATAATGAAGATCTTGCATTCATTTAAATGTGTGAACATTTTTAAGGACCCTATAGATTCCAACAACGACAAAGGAAGAAAGAAGGAAAAAATAAGCAAACAAGGAAAGAAGGAAAGAACGAAAGAAGGAAATCAGGAAAGAAGGAAAGAAAGAAGAAAAGAAAGCAAGAAAGGATGGAATGAAGAAAGAAAGAAGGAAGGAAAGAAGGAAGAGAAGAAAGAGAGAAAGAAAGAAAGAAAGAAGGAAGGACGGAAGGAAGGAAAGAAGGAACGAAACGTAGGTCTGGACATTTCAGAGCTTTTTTATACATCTGTAGAATATACGAACAAAATGGGGGTTTATAAACAATAAATTTAATGCCTTCATCAGGATTTACAACGTTTTAAGGATTAGCATTTATACGCCTTCCACACACGTTACATGCAATACGTTTGCTTCAATGTAGTTTTTGAAAGTATGAATTACCTAGATACCAAAGCCAATTTGTTTAATTGGAATGCCACTACAATTCCCCATACATAAATGTTTTATTAACAACTTAAGGTTAGGCAAGACTTGAAGCTCTCACGGCCAGCATTACTAATCAAAGCTTCGCGGGTGATCAGCTGTGTCAAATTAACAAAACGTCGAGCTTTCGGCCATTGTAAACTCCATGGCCTTCTTCAGGATCTACTAAGACAAATACTAGATAGTGTTATTATGCAAGTTGATAGCATTCCCAAAACATTTCTACCGTATTTCTCCCGTAATCACTGCATCCCTTAAATTAATTTTCGCGGCAAACCTCTGTCCCATACCATAGAGTTCTACTGTAGTTGCAAGGAAAGGCGCCAGTCAATAAAAGAAAATCAGTAGCTCACTCACAATTTCCATGGAGTTCATACTCACTTACCAAATTTAAACGTGAGCAAATATTAATCCATTTGGATAAATACTAACTGGAGCGCCCCGAGCTCTGTGCGATGATCTCTGTGGTAATTAATACCTACTCGAGAGCGGCGATGCCCACAAAAAAAAAAAAAAAAAAAAAAAAAAACAGTACTTCTGTAGCAGGAGAAGGAGTGGTCAGACGGGGTGGTCTCCAGTAAATATAGCACACTATCGCACGTGGGTCCAGCAGAATTTCGTGTTTCCAGCGTGAGCTCTAGCGGGAAGACATGAAAGAAGAACCCGCAGGACTTCCAGATCCCGGCGACAATATGCGCTAGCGAAGATGGAATCACTAATGTTTCCAAAATTGTGACGCCGGCCTTCTCCGATTTAGCAATGCGTAATTTGGGGGTCCCGGGTGTAGTGAAGACACTTCCAGCAATCAGGGAGACCCTGCAATCCTGCAAAGCAATTGGAGGGAATCTTTCCATAACGAAATTTACACCGTCCTGCTTCTGCATACCGACAACCATCATCTGATCCTGAAACCCTGAAACAGATGGACAGGAAAAGTATGGTAGAAGGAGAAGTAACCTAACATTCGCGTACAGACCAGGGGAAATCGAGAAGGAAACCTTGGTTAAAGTAGCTAAGACGAGGAGAATTGAAAACCGAGCTCCCGATTGCGCATCACACATTACAACGGAGCTAACTCTCCTGATCATATTCCTGAGAAAGAGTTTTATCTGTATCCCACTATATATTCGTGTATTCTGCAGCGCAAACTATCCCTACTACTCAAAAGATCCGTTCATGCATAACACGTGCAATAAAGTGCAAAGGAATACTGCGCTCCTTAATAATTATGCTACAGTTCCCACCCACTTAAAATAAAGCTAGAATGGATTGTTATGCTACAACTTCAAAGGAACAAATTCTCGGCCAGTCTCATTATTTTAATGACAAACCTTTTTCTGTGTTCTCTCCCTCTGTTATTTTTTATTCAGTTCTATTTGGAGTAACATAATTTTCCACCCCTTTCGTTTACGGCAGCGTCTATTAGTTCTTTTCCTTGTCAACAATAATGAATATGCTGGACCTGACCCATTTGTTAGTCGAAGGTAGTGAGCTAGAAACAGATAACAAATGACGCCACGTGTATGAATGCACTTTTTTCCCAACATTATTACTATTATTAAAGCTTCTTTTCATGGCTTTCGTGTGTTGGTGAGACAAATGGAAGCCAGCACTAGCAAACTTTCGATAGCCAGGATTACTACAATAAATACGATGAAGTATATTTTATGTAGTTTTTTATGCATCCATTCTTTACAATTTCATTATCATTCACGTAACATCAAAAATCTGATGCCTTCAACAACACACCATTCACCATTCCGTCCACCTCCTTATCATTACTTCAGAGACCTAATTGCATGGTCATATTGCGACTGGATACGTTAAGTATCCACAAAATAATTGTGTCACAACAGTAAAACCATGAAGCTGAAAGTTGGTTGTAACTTAAAAGGTAAACATTTGTAAAATCGTAAGGGTTTCACTGCGAGCGTTATTAATCAAACCCTCGCGGGTGATCAGCCGTGTCAGGTTTATGAACTTCGAGCTTTCAGCCATTCTATACTTCATCTTCAGGAGCTGAAGAAGGCCATGGAGCTCGGCATTCATAAACCTGCCACGGCTGATCACCCGAGAAGGCTTGATTAATTTATAAAGTCGGCTAATAAGCTTATAATTATTATTAATAATAATATTAACATTATATCAACATAGGGAGTTTAGGTTACTGACACTATGGTATCAATTACAAATTATATATGTGTCATTTGGGAACTTTAGCACGGCACTGATCATGTCAGGATCGCTGAGCACTCTGGGGTCATCAGCTGGAAACTTGTTCTTCATTCGCCATTTTATATACTTGGAACATTTAGTGATAAAATATACCGTGGTTAAGTGCTTGTTGTTAAACGAGAAACAAATTTACTATGCATGCAAAAATTTACTCGTATGCTTTAGCGATATTACGAAAATTCATAAAAGACAGATCGCTAACTACTGGTTTTGAAACCCTGAGCTCCATGCAAGGCCATGAGGAAGAAAAAAACGAATAACAATTTACCAGAAGGGCGAACAAAGGATTTAGAGATTAAAACAAATGTTAATAGATATCTAGGAAAGAATAAACTCCATTGAATTGTGTTTGACTAAATTATCCTTCCACGAGTTCTCCACTTTTGTGCATTGGAATTATTTTTATCGCCAATGGTTTACCAGTTCTAAAATGTAGAGACCTTCATATGCTATTCCCAGACATTTCAAGATATGTATTTAATTTGTAATGCAAATATATGATCAGCACTGTCCGGTAATAGCAAATAAAGAAATTCCTGGACTGATTATTTAAGTTAATTGATGGAAATTAATCATTTCTCCACACTAGCCGTATATAGGCTAAGATATTTGATGGATAGAGACAACATGAAATATATGAGTCAACTGGAGAATTTAATGTCAGGAAGGCACGTTGGCCATGGTAGCTCAAAGGTTAAGAGCGACTGGACGGAAACCAGTAGATCCGTGTTTCAAATCCCGGCCATGGCATTGAATTTTTCATGTTGTCTCTATCCATCCTGGACTGATTTTTGCGGATGACTTAATGGTAGGAGCTATAACGATAGTAGGTTTGCAGAAGGCAATAAATGAAATCCAGAAATTTTGTGAAGAGTGGGGAATAAAAATAAACATAAATAAGTCAAAAGTTATGGTCTTCAAGAAGGTAGTTAAACTAAAAGGGGATGAAAAGTGGGTACTAAATGGCAAACGGGTAGAATTAGTCAATGAATTTGAATACTTAGGAGTAAGGTTGAATAACAATGGAAAGTGTGGAGCACACAGGTGAAGAATTGAAGCAAAAGGAAGGGCGGCAATGAATGGAATAAGAATATGCGAATATAAACTAGAAATGACAACCAAATGGTTAGAAAGAATGTATGAAGCACTAGTTGAATCCAAACTTGCACGCAGTGGAGATCCTGGGGGGGGGGGGGGGGCACGGAGGTAAATAAAACGGTGGAGCAAACCTACAGAAGGTTTTGTAAAGAGCTACTGCGCTTACCAAGGTCAGCACCTACGGAAGTAGCTTTAGTAGAACTAGGAAGTACAAGAAGAAATGGAATAATAATGGAAAGAATAATAAAATGTTGGTATAGGTGTTTGGTTAAAGAAGAAGGGAAAATTATGAAATTATGCATGAGACAGCAAAAAAGATTAGAGAACTCAAATAGTTGGTGGGCAGAGATAGGAGGAATTATAGAAAAAATAGGAATGGGAGATATATGCAGATTAGAGGAAAGAAATACAAGCGATGTGGGTAAATTAGTGAAATGCAAAATAGAAGATATAGAAAGACAGGAAATATGGGGAAGTCTAGAAAATATTAAATCATTACAATTTTACAAGCAAATAAAAAGAAATCGTCGACGAGAAGCATGTGTACATTACTGCAATAGGCAAGAGAGGGAAGGCTTAGCATGGTTGAGAACAGGAATAATATTTCTAAGAGGGATAAGACTTAGGGAAAAGGGAATTTGTGAAATGTGTGGGGGAAAAGAAAACATAGAACAGTATGTAACAGAATGCGAGGAGGTTGCAATATGGAGAAAAAAGGTTTGGGAAGAAAAATGGGAGAAAGTGTAGAAGAGGATAGTAGCTATAAAAAGGTTAATGGGCAGGGAGGAAAAGAAGGTAAGAAGTATTGGTGAATTCTTGCAGAAAGTAAAAGAAAAAAGGGGCCAGAAATATAACAAATGTGAGAATGGAAGAGGAGGGGGACGAAAGGGACTAAATAAGTAATCAAGAAGGTATGGAGGTTAAGAGCTACCTGGCAGAACAAAAGGCCAGGGTGTCATGAAAACCAAGGTAGCAACAAGGTAACGACAAATAAATGTAGCCAAAAGTTGTAAATTGTACAATTTTGGAATATGCACAATAAATATATTATATCATATCACTGAAAAACATGTGCCTTATTCATATTCATTATACATGTTGATACATTCGAAATTAACAAATATTTGTGCACGTAAGGAGTTATTTGGGGTGAGGGTATTCTTTTTTATCACAATTTCCGCGTCTCGTCCTTTGAAGACACTGAAATTACAAGTTTGGCATTTGATCGACTTCATTTTTCAGTTAAGCTGTTGACGGTCTTATCACGCACGTATTTTTCTGTATATATTAATTATTTGGAAATTCTCAAATTACTGTTTGCAATGAAGGCCCGGTGTCGAATTTTTTGGTGGAATAGAGTATTTCCGATACATACCACAGGTAAGTAGTATTAGAGAAAATGTAAATAATATATAGTGTGTAGAATCAAAGAAACTCCTCCTACTAGCTATTATGTGTATAACTTTTTTACTAATTATTAACATAAAGCTTAATTTTCTAGGAACTTTTTGCGGTTATACACGTTAACAATCCTTGACGGAACATGCTTTCGTGGCGTACGGTGGACCGGCGAGGGTGGATGCTCTGTCGGAGGTGCGGGTGAGGGAACTCCACAGAAAATGTAGTACGGTTTGTTGCGTGAGTTATTTCGAATCACATAATAATGACGCATAATATGAAAATTAAATTACATAAATCAAGTAGGGGTACACTGTAAGCGTCTCCTTTCGTTGTTAAAGCATTTCTGGCAGTGCACTCTGTAGCTTCCTATTACAAATTTCTTGACGGATGTTATTTTTGGGTTTTTCTGAAGAGTGTGGATTTGTGTTATAACTTTTCTCTTTCAAAGTCTCACAGAGATAAAAATCGAAGAGGGCTGAAGTAGTACAGTGGAGCAATGGGTTTGTTGAAGAATGGATAGAAAAAGTTATGTAAATGTAACGCATCGGATATTTTTCATACAGTCTGTAAGCAATGCTAACAAGATTATATGCTTCCAAGAAGCACTAGTCCACGAAGTACTTACATTTTGTCTTTACACTTGCTTCAATCAACATTTACTTTGCAATTGTTATCAAAGGAGTCCGCAGTCGTAAACAAGTTCTGGCATAGCTCAACCGTATGAAACATTTTGTGCGGTCGTAAAGTGAAGCAAGCACGTGTAGTAATCCCTTTACACATTCGTGAGCAAAGTTTAGCTTTACTTGGATGACGCTTCTTGTTTGGAAATCTGAAGCAAGTGCAGTGAACGTGCCTCTTCACTGCAGATCCTGAAGCCTATCCGCGTAAGCCCTTAATTTACTTTTGGGCACAGAAGGGTAATGTTGATATAAGGGCAAGCACTGCTTCAATTTTATGCGTACAAGTAAAACGAATATCTGAACTGCGTACGTGAAAAAAAATCCTGAATTTAAAGCGCGTTTACTCTTTAAAGCTTGATTTTTTAAAGGTCTCCTTTCGAGTATGTTTGCCCCTTTCAAATGTTCCAAATTGAGTTTTCACTACTTTTTCTAAAAGTTACTACGCGAATGTTTTAAAAAAAGCATGTTTTGCTAAATAAATTTTCTATAATGCAAAGCATTTTCATTCTCTCTTTTATTTGTTTTCGTTTTTAATTTGTTGGTGTTTAAAACTGAAGGAATTTAAGAAGTACTTCAGTCCCCTTAACTTTTTTACTAACCTTTCTATAATACATTCTTAAAAGCGTTAATCTTATGTGCAATTCCTTCAAATGAAGTACACACTCATAAAATTTTCACAGATTTTGTTGTAAGTATAAGAAGATAGGTTGGGCGAATGCTATAATCAAATTCTTAGAAACCGCATTGCTATGTGGCAGCTTTGGGTTTCCATGCTCGTTGCATGAACAAAGGAAGAAACATGTATATTCCTGAGAAAGCGTAACCTTTTTGTTTTACTTTAATCGATATAAATATTTGCAGAAACAATAACATTAGATATTGCGGTTTAGACAAAAGCGAAACAGCGATAGTCAAGTGTTTAAGAATTTTAACTGTAAATCCGTTTGAAAATTTTAATTAATATGATTCAAGAGCCAATATCTCGTTACAAAAATGTATTTCAAATAAACGTGTGCCTAAAGAGTCCTACAATTTTTGTTTTTCACTATCGCTTAACGTATATCAATTGTACAACATTAGACAAAATATAGAATATTCCCAAAAAATGAATAAATTAAACGTGTGGTATTCTAATCAAAACTGTTAAACAATGGATAGAGTAAACCTGAAAAATTCAATGCCAAGGCCGGGATTTGAACCACGGATCTCCTGGTTTCCGTCCAGGCGCTCTTACCCATTGAGCTACCATGACCAACTTGCCATCACGACATTAAATTCTCCAATTGATTCATGTTATTAAAGAAAAGAATACTTAAAGGCGTGCGATATCCATTTCGGAAAAAAAATGCTTCATATTACGTACGCTGTTTTGATGGTCAGACAAGTACTACACTAGTCATATATTCCCAGCTCTTCTGTCCTCTCTAAACCGAGTCATGCTACACCAGAACATGCCCAACAACAGCACTCATTCATCAAATAAGTAATACATGAAAACATTTTTCTAAAGTTATTTGTTTTGCGGGGAATTCAGGGAGTCCCAAAACGGACATTTCAAATGAAGTATAAGTATCTAATTTTTGAATGGAATGTAATGCATTCTCTACCTGCTATATACTTCACATATAAAATAAAACCCTAAATTACTACATTATGTGATAAAAACTGTTGTCGCAAACACAAATTCTATTTCAATTTTAAGTGAAGTTAATTGATCGAAATTAATAATTTCTTCACACTAGCCGTATTCAGGCTAAGGTTTAAAATTGATAGAGTGAACATGAAAACATCAAAGCCACGGCCGAAATTTGGAACACGAATCTCCTGGTTTCCGTCCAGTCGCTCTTACCCATTGAGCTACCATGGTCAACTTGCCGTCATGACATCCATATAAATTAATTGGAGAATTTAATGTCAGGATGGCAAGTTGGCCATGGTAGCTCAAAGGGTAAGAGCGATTGGACGGAAACCAGCAGATCCGTGATTCAAATTACGGTCGTGGCATTGAATTCTTCATGTTGACTTTAAGTGAAGTGACTATACAAACAACATCACGCTTGAAGGATACGTATGCATCTATGCCAGGAGACATGGAAGCTTACTTGAGGAATAAAAGGTGCAACTTCGTTCAATCGTTCAGTTAAAGCAAGCATGTAATTGAATTTTCGAGTAAAGGGATGGAAAAACTGCATTCCCACTCGGTTTCATTATTTTCTCCAATTTTTATTTATACTAAGTAAAAAATTCTAGCGAATAATTCGATACCGATATTTTACCCCAAACGTTTTGATACTTTTCTTTAATTAACGCCCTCCGCCGTGTCATATCAGTTGAAAGGAATTGAAATGGGTAAGTGATGCCCAAATGAACCCAGTGTCCAGAGAGCTTAGAGTTTCCCGAATATCATCTTTCAGGATAAGGGAAAACTGCGGAAAAGACTTGTCCATATAACTCACCCGGACCTAGATTCGAACTCGGGACGTCTTGAATGTGAGGCAGACATGCTACCACTATGTTACAGAGGTGGGCTTTGAAACTCCTAGAGTACACCAAAAATCGTATTTACGAAAACGTTCGCGGGTGTGTGGGTAAATATTGTGACTGTGGGTTCGTAGAATTAAAAGGCCGAGTTGCAGAAATTAAAAATCTCCTTTATTTCCGTAGCAATACACTGTCCAATTCTCACGTGACAACATTACATCAAACAATCTTCCAAGGTCGAGGACAATAACAAACACTTGCAGCTGATTACATTGGCTCTAGTTACAACAACACTGACTGTTACACTCCTCTTGTTTCACAACTAACTCTTTGCGAGCCGTTACGTCTTTAAATACCTATTTTGTAAATTCGAGACGTTTCTGGACCAAACAGGAATCGAATGTTCTATCACCTTCCAGAAGCGTAACCCTATCGGTCTTTTATCTCGCGCCATCTTTATTTCTTCCGGCATACTCCTTATCTCCAGGCTTTTTGTGTACACAAGCCCCGCTATCGCGATCGGGTTCGTGACAATATGTTAGACTAGAATAAACTTTTGTTAGAATAGCTTGTGGACGAGTAATTAAAGAAAGTATTAAAATGTAATACATTAAGGATACTTAATTCTGCGTCATGAATTTATTTTCAATTTCTGTTCTTAAAAGTTAGGTTTTTCTCAGGGAGCTTCCTGGATAAACCTATTTTATTAGTTGTTTTAAACTGCGCAAATTGGAAAATGTTAACAAGTAATTACCAGGCGCGAAAGTTTGTGTGCGTGTGTATGTGTGTGTTGTTGTTACTTAAACTGTATGCGTAGGTGAAATGAAACCTATCTGCCGATTAAATTGTAAATATTTTATAATTATTATTGTTAATAATGCGTGCTTTTGAGTCCCATAATTAGTAAGTAAACTGACATAATTAATGGCTGAAATAAATATGAAAGTTGAGCCTATATAAATCTTACTTTCCAGTTGATAATTTAATTCTCTGGGTAAGAGTATGTTTTTAATTTCAGGAGATTTTAATCCAGTAATATTGTCACAGGTGACTGTATTAATTATTGCTAATAATAGTTGATGTAACTTCCGTAGTACGTGCGACGTCACTCCCCCCACTCCATCACTTGTTGGATAAACGTGTGTAAGCTGGTTGCTTGCTCTCTCTCTCTCTCTCTCTCTCTCTCTCTCTCTCTCTCTCTCTCTCTCTCTCTCTCTCTCTCTCTCTCTCTCTCTCTCTCTCTCTCTCTCTCTCTCTCTCTCTCTCTCTCTCTCTCTCTCTCTCTCTCTCGCTCTCGCTCTCTCTCTCTCTCTCGCTCTCTCTCTCTCTCTCTCTCTCTCTTGGACTGGCCTTCCACCTCTCACCAGTTACTTCACCTCGTGGACGATGTAATATGCGGGTTTAATAACCGGCATTACGTTATAGCACTATTCCTGGACATCTCTCGAGCATTCAACTCGGTGTGGCATGACGGCCTCATCCATCGGCTCATCCACTACAATATCCCAGCATACCTTATACAACTCATCAACACCTACCTTAAAAACCGTTCCTTCGTCGTTGCCAGGGACGACATCCATTCTCAACCCTATGGTATTCAAGCCGGGGTACCACAAGGCAGTGTCCTTGGTCTCCTCCTATTCCTCACCTATATAAATACCCTCCCTACCCTAATAGGCTGTAACCTCTATCTATTCGCTGATGACACCGCATTAACGGTCTCATCTAAACAACTTGCAGTAACCAAGCCACAGCGTTACGCTAATATGCTATCTGCCTGGTTCACCACTTGGGGCTTGAAGATAAATGCAACTAAATCTCAGGCAGTCACATTCACCCGCCGTACTCCACAAGATGTACCTAATCTCTGCCTGGCTGGAGAGGAAGTACAATGGTCCACGGAGGCTACATACCTTGGAGTAACCCTGGATTGGCGTCTGACGTGGAAACAACACATCACCACTGTGGCTAACAAAGTGTCCAGAAGGATGGCCATGCTATATCCTATGTTTAATAGGAAATCAACAATGAGTCTGCACAACAAATTGCTCATATACAAGCAGATACTCCGCCCTGCACTAACCTATGCTTGCACAGTCTGGGGAGTTGCAGCAAAATCCCATCTCCACAAACTACAAGTCCTTCAGAACCGCTACCTTCGGATAGCAACAGCTTCCGATTGGTACATTCCTAACGATAATATCCATGCATACTTCTCCTTCCCAAAAAGCACAGACTAGATCCTTACCTTATCTCATAATTTTTATAACAAGCTCCCTTCTAGCTTCAACAGTCTAATCCGCGGTCTGGGAGAATATGACCTAGACTCCGGTGAAACCTACAAGCGACCCAGACTAGTGCTAGCACCACCATAGGCCCATACAATCCCCCAGATATTGATTACATTTCAATCCCTACCAACAAACCAAACAACCATTATGACATATCCACCACCATTCACCCACCGTCATATCATTAAAAACCACCACCATGCCAGTAAGGGAAAATGTCCCGAAATGGCAAAACGTCTAAGGCCCCTCCTCTAAGGAGGAGGTTCACCTTCAACGACACCACTCTGCTGCTGGACTGGCCGTTGGCCTGAATGGATGGAATTGTACGCAACCTCTGGAGGCCAGGTAGCCGACCGCTATGGCTACCTTTGTAATCTGCTTATTCGTAGTAAATATTCTTATTAAGTGAATTATATATTTAAGTAGTCTTACCATACTTTTTGTAGAAATGAAATCTAATAGAAAATCCCAACCTCTCACCAAGCAGGTATTTCCTACCCTGAGTAATTCCCCCATGTATCATCTGGCCATGTGCTCCTCAGCTTTCACAATCCATGGTTAGTTTCTCACAATATAAACGTTGACTAATGCAGTACAGTAAATTATATTGTTATGGAAGTATAATTTAAAGTTCGATTTAATTGTAACTTTTTATAATTAAGCTCAGCTGTCTTGTCTTTTAAAGACTCCAGCAGAAGTTTTCATTGTAGTCGGCGAGCCCTTTTTCAGCCTGAGTAATGGTACAGCACTAGAAGATTTATGTGTCCATTGTAACAAATTTAAATCAAAAACATAAATTAACATGAAAGTGTAATTCATCTTCAACTATTAATCCTCTAAGTTTTATTTGGCAAGCCTGAAAACAAGTAAAGCTCAACAATTGTTATTATTGATGATTTTACTGAATATGGTGCCATCAAATGCAGACAACGAATGTTTGTAATAGAATAGGAAAGAATATGACCATTAATCGTCATTTATAGACACTTTCGGACCAAGTTTAGTAAAGTGGCTAGCCACCGTTGAACAGCTCTAGATTTGGAAAACAATTGGAAAAGACGGGGTGAGAGAACGACAAGAGGGTGATCAGTCAACAAAATGGAGATGATCACGCGATATACCTGGGAACATTGTAAAGATTAGCTTACCATGACAGCACAGTTTAATTTTGCAAGGGTCTACATTTAAAAAGTTTCAGATTTCAAGTGGTAGACATGTTGACCAAAACGGAGA
This sequence comes from Mantis religiosa, assembly GCA_030765055.1. Classification (NCBI taxonomy): domain Eukaryota; kingdom Metazoa; phylum Arthropoda; class Insecta; order Mantodea; family Mantidae; genus Mantis; species Mantis religiosa. The sequence goes on from CM060950.1 coordinate 334,100,806, forward strand.
ATGTTTTGCTTGCATTTACGAGATCCACTGGATGTGAACGGTTTCGCAGAAGGCTTGCTAAGCCGAGTTCCAATTAAATATTTTTGAAACATGGCTTAGCAAGCCTTCTGCGAAACCGTTCATATATTTGAACAGATATAATTTGGGAATTTTAGGCAAAACTACAAATCACTGGAAAGAGAATGTTACTCTTCTACAGCTTCTACTCTTTACATTATAGCCAATTGCAGTACATTTGTTTACCTTTTTTGTCACATAGTGTTATCATCTCGAGTTGTTGCTCCAGCGATTATTACCCAAGCATGAATTTGATGATGTACCATTCATATTGTGAGCCCCAAACTCGCCGACTTAATGCCATGCAATGGCATTTAATTTGTCGTTTGGAAGCATGTGAACAATATGTTGTACGTAGCTCGATTTCCACAGGACTTACTGCTACTGAGGCAGACAACGTGGCTGATTAAGTAATGCGGAACTCTTCTGCCAAAATGGAGTACCACATAGGCATTTGAAGTTCCCAAATAGAGCCCATATTTGATATCTATGAAGGTACATTGGAAATTTCAGGGTCAACATTTGAGACTCTATTTGCATTAATGAAATGAATTCAGACGGCAGTCGCAGTACTGTTTCGTTTCTGTATCAATAACTATACCGGACAGGATGATACAGGCGGTTTCGTCTGTGGCCCGCATTCGAGAGGCCCGGGTTCGGTTCCCATGGCTGACCCAGCTGACTCAAGAGTATTTTCGAGGACATTTTCAGGTCGCTAGTTGAATGTTGGGTAGGCTAATTATATCCCCCGAATTTCCTGTCCTTGCATTTCATCTCAGTGATCATTTTATATCATCTCCCATCTGATAGTCTCTTTCAGGTTAGAAGTGTCGGCGGGAGTCTCGGCAGTGCATGAGAGCATGCTATGCTCTGGGAGAGCACTTTCTCCTCCGGCGGGATGGACTCCGATCTTATAGGAGCCTAGTGGGCCGATTCGGGAAAGCAGCTGGCGGGAAGCCGGTTGTACAAGCCTGCCTGTAGTCCTCCATGCTATGGAGGAGGGTGGCCTCCAGTCTGCTAACCGACCTCGTAACTGTTTCGGGGCCACGGTAAGGGGGTGACGATTGTCCTGGACCGCCGGGGAGTTTCTATCTAGTAAAATGTAGAGACCCGTCCTCTTTAGTGTAGTGATCCCTTGGTTTCGACCGCCCTCTATCTCTCACCTCATCCTCCTCTAGGGGTGCTCCACTTGTGAGCATAGGTACAAAAGAACAATCTGGTCAAGGTGCCGAATCCCCTCCGAACAATCCAATCCAATTAACCAGGGATACCTTTGTGTTTGAAAGATTTATCGGCTAATGTGAGCTAACTTTTCGGTTAGCATTTCTGCGACATACAGTAACCGACACTTGGCATTATATTATAATAAAGGTAATTTAAATGTTCAATTCAACACTCTACAACCCTTTTCGAACAGAAAATTTTATCCAACATTAGAATTTGTCAACTAAACTGTTATACTTTCTCGTTAAACTCATACGTATCGTGAGGCATAGATATACCACTGAACCTAGCGGACGGACGAGACAACGTGAAAGAACATATAAGGAGATGAACTCAACAACAAAGCATTATTAACATTATTAACATTGAGGCATCGTGGCGAACACAGCCTTACTGTCTTGTACCCATGCGTTAAAGATGTCCATGCCGTGCACGTGATTTAAACGTTTTGCAGAAATGTCTGTCCATTATAGGTACATAAAATTGCTGTATTCCATAGTAAATACTTAAAAATAATAATTAAAAACTATATTGTAAATAAAGAAGAGCATTCTATTTTGTATTACTTTATGGTTTTACTTTCTAGACCACTTACCTATAGTAAGGAGTAAGAGAAAATATTGCATTCCACCCAAGAGTTCGACATCAATACGTCATCAGAAAGCTTCCTAAAGAAACAAAAAGGTTGAATTAAAAAAGTATTGTTCTATCTAACAATAAACAACATAAATTAAAAATAAATAAGTGTGATATATGACAAAAACTTTATTTGTAAATACAGGTGAGATGCCAAGAATTCCAAGAAAATCCGCACTCTCTAAAGCACTTTTTCACAAAGAAATGTTTCGACAGTTTTTAATTTATCAAAAATGCATCTATCGATTTTCATTAAATGCCTTATTTTAATATACTTACTTGACAAATTGAATGTATATCTAGAATTTTCTGAAAATAGCCTGAAATATTATTTTCTTCTGAAATAATGTTCTATAATTGGTAAATGTTGAGAAATAACAGAAACATACAAAACAGCAAAATACAGCTTTTTTCCCCACGCATAATTTATATTATTTCTTGTGGTATCGGTCATTAGCGATATAACCGTTTTTATTGGTTTGTAGTTTTCAATTTTCAGGTTTCGTTTTTAAGTAGGTACTTTGGATATTTAGTTGCCTCTCCGCGATGCCATGGAAAGAGATTCAATTTCAAGGTAGCCCAAGCCACTCCAGTTAGACATCGCATTATCGATTTATTTCACCCTTCTCCACTTGCACACACAACAAACTGAGAAGTGAAACTAATTTTGTAAAGGTTTATTTCGACTAATACGAAGTAGTTAGAAAAGCAAGCATTCGGAAGAAAGTGTAAGTAGTATGCAGATGATATGTAAAGATAAGTTATTGTGGTTAGAGAAATCTGTGTGAAAGTCTCTTGAAATATTTAAATTACCAAAGAAGATGAAAGTTTCTTTGGAGAAATTTAACAATTAAATGATAATACAGTATTCTAGAGTTGCAAGTGGGAGGAGGTGTTCCATTTTTAATTGAATAATGTAACTTTACTTACCTACAGATTCATATTTGTAGGCACCTTGACACTGTCTTTCTCTAAAATAATTCATATTATTTTTAAACAATTGAGTTAATTTCAATGATTTAAAGTAATGTTATATGTAGATCAAAAATTAAATACGTAAGAAACACTTCCAGTTTCACAATACAATTTATTTTCTTGCATAAAATGCTTACACGAAGTTCACTCGGTTGTTATTAGAACAGGCAACAAATTTGCTAAAAGAATAATGTATAATATGTGGTTGTATAGAAATATCTATTTTGTTAGGCTAGAATCAAGAACTGTGACAGGACGATGTGGAATGTAACTTTTCCCAAACAATCTACACTCGGCGTTTGACCTCCCGGAGAGTATCCGTTGAGGAGACATGTGAGACATGCACATCAGTTCTTCACATGATATCAACAATGACCTGAACATCGGTATCAGGCAAGACGTTCTTTAGTTTGATTCTAAACTACCAAACGGGATGGCTCGGGCGTCTGTGGCCCTCATTAGGGAGGCTCGATTTCGATTCCTGTGGCTGAGTTGCATGACCCATATGATTTTTCGGGGTTTTACCGGGTCGCCAGGCGAATTCTGGGTAGGTTTATTATATCCCCGAGTTTCCTGTCCCTCCATTTCATCTCCATTATCATTTCACATAATCTCTCATCTGGTGATCTCTTTCAGGGTAGAAGTGTCGCCGGATGTTTCGGCACTGTCGTGTCTCCTTGGATCGGCACCCTCTGTCTCCTTTCGCCTCATCCTTCCTCCCGGGGAAGCTTGACTTGGGGCCAAAGTACAATAAACCACAGTTTTCGGTGCCGAATCACCTCCGTTGTAATCCTAATCCTTGATTCTAACTTTCCAAACTTGTCCTACTCTGAGCAGTGTTAAGCAACAATTAATTCTCAATTCGCCAGCTATTTGGTTATGAATTGCAATATATCAAGTGATAAGGAAGTCTTTAAAGCAGGTAAGGACGATCCGAATATCACATCCAGATTGGAGGGGGCGAAATGCAGCGAAGCCTCTGTCGGAGCACTGGAGTAATACCTACTGGTTCTTAGATTCAGAAAACAGTCGGTGCATATTTGTTAAGGTGCGAGCTATGTATTAAATAACTAAACAAAACAATATGCACTATTATTCATAAAATAAAGATTTGAAACTTAAGTTTTGTACATAATTATGAAGACATAATTATGTTGAAGACATAATCAGAGTATTAGCCATATTTGCAGGAAAAATGAAAAGCGACGACAAATACTTTTAAACTATATACCTAGAATTAATCGAAAATGTTTGTATGCTATAAAATATGAAAAACCCCATTCATCCATAAGTGTCCCAAAGCTTGCGGAATGTATCTCATAAATATGTGCAACAGTATTTTACCATAGAAGACTAATTGTATGCTACAAACAGCACACGAGAAGGAGAGATGTGAAAATGACCTTATATTCGGGGTCAAGAATACCCTTACTTGCTTTAAGGAATAGAAACCTAAATACACCTGCAAAGAGAGAAGGTGAACAACTTCTGCACAAGCAAACGTATGGGAATAACTTTCTTTCCACAGTGTTTAACGCCACTACGTTATTTCATGCGGATGGTGATACATGAAATAAAATTCTAAATTGAAAAGTCAAAGGAAAGTTTCCAGAGTTTGGAGTATAGTTTTAATATTTGGTAGCTATGAGGACTGAGGAAAATATGGTAAAATCCTGACAGGGAGGACGGCCCTGTGAAGCGGTATCCTTACCTCTTCATTGTGATCAAGGATGCTGTACGCTCTTTGCCCGGCGTCGAATATCACCTTGACCTAGGTTCGTCGTGGGTCTGGTTGCACTCTCAAGGTCGACCCGGAAATTGACTGGTGGCTAAAATGTTTGTTGTTGCGAAATTCAAAAATGAACGGGAACAGGAAGGAACGTCTTGGGTACACTTAAATAATGTTCAGCACTTGCTTTTCGGAACACTCTTAATTACATCGAGTTCCTGCAAGATTATGAGGTTCTTTTTTTCTGTTCGTTTTCCCCGCACTTCACAATCACGTATCACTGCACCAAAGATCTTTAAGGTCACCTTGCTAAACTGACCATTCCAGAACTAAACTTCGACCACGACTGTGTCATCTGTCCCCTCTGCGGGACACATGTGTCATCCTCACGTCGGCTTCACACCCCGGTGTCTGCTTACACGTGCACGCCTTCTTAGCGACTTCTTTGTTATATATTGTGACTTTGTGGGTTCGTGAAATGAAAAGTCCAATTACACAAACTCAACAATGTTCTTTATTTCCACCGACTTACAGTTTAACACTTGCCAATTACACAGAATTACGTACTGCACACAATTACAATTCACCAGTTCGTCCGTTAAAGTTACACTTGCACTCGCGATTACGTAAACTCCGATGCACATACACAGTATTCTCGTCCTTACACTAGCACTGAACTCTTACGCTGATTGCCAAGAACTCTGACTCACTGACTGACTCCTCTTGCACGACGTGTTGCTTATATAGGGTCCGCTTGCCGATCTGGAAGGTTCTCCATTAGATGAAATATCCCGTAAGTTCTAGAACACAGGTGGAACAGAAAGAGACGGCACAGTGATGTTTTTTTCTCCCAGCCACCTCCTGTCACCACTATAAGACAAACGAGGGGGGGCGTGGCTAACACGGACCTCCCCTGCTTCCCGCTCAGCTGCTTCTATAGCGTGTTCCAACGCTCGGGTGACAATATGAAAATGCACTTCCGTCTCCAGGTCAGCTGTATCTCTCTACATACAAGAAATACCACGTTCTTTACTTCCAATAGAAGCTCAACGTCCCTACGATTGCAATTCGCGCCTAGATCTTGCAGAACCCCGTTGCATTTTAGCGTTGTTTATTTAATTATCTTTTTACTATATAAAGTTACATTTTCATGTTTTTATATATTTAATAACAATATTATAATTCAAGTTCAGAATTATCGCTTCACCTGATGGAACCTTTGCTGAAACTTCCGTTTCTGAATCCATGCATTACTGACTTCGGTTAACAGTGTGTGTGATCGTCAAGTATAGAAGTTGATGACAGGAGTTTGCTCAAAGGTCACTATCCCCATAATTCAGTCAATAAAAAAAGAGAGTTAGAACGGGATACAACCCTAACAAAAATTGCCTGTTTCGTTGTATTTATTTAAGATTTGCATCTTCTTGCGCCATTAATAAACATTAAAAGTTATTATAAAAAGACATTTAATGTAATCTAATTAATCTGAAGTTTAATACATTCTCCGTTCATTAACGTTTACTTTTGTTGCAATTATACAAACTATTACCATCTATTCTATTCCTTAATCAACACAAATACGAAAACTAGTATAGATTAGGCAAGATCATAGCAATACAAATGTTGTTTCTTGAAGCATATCACTAACAAACGCTCTAAAGTAAGCTCATATCTTAGTGTTTCAAGCTTGAATCTGGGCTGAAAGGAATAAATGTTCTTTAATTAGCAGTATCCCATGCCCGTTCTAGATAAAAAGTGTGAATACCATCCTAATTCCTCAATGACTTAAATAACACACAAAAGTTAGAACCAGGTGAGCAAAGTTTATACTGAGCAATTGTAACCAAAATGAGTGCCTCCCGAGTTATTAAACGCAGCATATAAATATGAATAAAGACAGGAAAACAGCTAGATATATGAAAATCAAGCAAGAAGTTATCATCATCATCATCATCATCATCATCATCATCATCATCATCATCATCATCATCATCATCATCATCATCATCATCATCATCATCATCATCATCATCATCATCATCATCATCATCATCATCATCATCATCATCATCATCATCATCATCATCATCATCATCATCATCATCATCATCATCATCATCATCATTATTATTATTATTATTATTATTATTATTATTATTATTATTATTATTATTATTATTATTATTATTATTATTATTATTATTATTATTATTATTATTATTATTACTATTATTATTATTATTATTACTATTGTTATTATTATTATTACTATTGTTATTATTATTATTATTATTATTATTATTATTATTATTATTATTATTATTATTATTATTATTATTATTATTATTATTATTATTATTATTATTATTATTATTATTATTATTATTATTATTATTATTATTATTATTATTATTATTATTATTATTATTATTATTATTATTATTATTATTATTATTATTATTATTATTATTATTATTATTATTATTATTATTATTATTATTATTATTATTATTATTATTATTATTATTATTATTATTATTATTATTATTATTATTATTATTATTATTATTATTATTATTATTATTATTATTATTATTATTATTATTATTATTATTATTATTATTATTATTATTATTATTATTATTATTATTATTATTATTATTATTATTATTATTATTATTATTATTATTATTATTATTATTATTATTATTATTATTATTATTATTATTATTATTATTATTATTATTATTATTATTATTATTATTATTATTATTATTATTATTATTAAATATGTCATCCAACTTTTTCAATACAACCATGAATGAAATGGCTTATGTAATGCTGCACATATTACTTTTTACACTTAAACTCTCGAGAAACTAAACGACGGCGCATAAAATTTCTAAGAGTATGGACAAAAGTATTGAAGACTCAAACGAATAAGCAAGTGCTTGGGAAAACCTTAATGCCATTTTTAAGGCTCTGCTTATCTCGTGTATAAGCAATTTAATGAGAGTTGAGATCATTGTTATTTGGAGAAAATTCAGAGCATTTTTGAATTTTATTTATCAGGTAAATAGCCTGATAGTCTAATCTACTTTTAGATTTACTGGAAAGATAAAAAATAACCTAAAGGTACCGTGAAACTTCTGAACATTCTCTTTAGAATCATCTGTCTTGTACCGGAAGAAATTTTAGTAACAGCATCTATTGAAAGATTGGTTTCATTTAAACATATTACTGTCAAATTAGGGATAAATTGTTACCAGTTGAAGTTCAGGAGGAAGACACATTATGAGGAAGGCTCTGAAAGCAATAAATTAAGCAACAAATACATGTACAGAAGTAATTCGGTATTACATACTGTGACTTTGTGGGTCCGTGAAATGAAAAGTCCAATTTCACCACTCAAAAATGTTCTTTATTTCCACCGACTTACAGTTAAACACTTGCCAATTACATAAAATTACGTAATGCACACATTTACGATTCACCAGTTCGTCCGTTACAATTTCACTTGCACTCGTACGGTCTTCTCACTAGCACTGCGTCCTTACACCAAGAACTCGCTGACTGTCTCTCAGAAACCCTTTTTATAGGAATGTCACTGTTTTCTAGAAGTCTCTGGTTTCCAGGCGAATATTCCAGATGATAGAAGAAGGGGAGAGAAACGTCCAGGGACGGGTGACATTCCTTTAACCACCCCTCAGTTAGTGACAGAGACTAATGGGAGGCGTGGCTCAGCTCCCTCTGGTTTTCCTTACAGCTGTGCCGTCATACCTTCCGCTAATTGGGTGACACTGCTCCCTCCTCAAAGCTGGTCGTCCCGAACAGCACCATCGTAGCGGGCTAGTCGATCCAGGTGTACCACCAACATCTTTCCTCGGGGAACCTTCTGGATGCGGTAGACCACGTCGTTAATTCTCTTCACCACCCGGTACGGTCCTTGCCATGGCTGCTGGAGCTTCGGGCAGCGTCCCTTGGTCCGGGTAGGACGGTACAACCAGACCAGGTCACCTTGCTGGAACCCTTGGCTGTTGGCTTGCCTATCATATCTGGTCTTCATGCGGTCGCTCACCTTCTGGATGTTCTGGCGAGCCATCTCGTGCATGTCGTGGAGGCGGTCCACCAGGTTCTCCACATACTCGGTCACCGGCTGCTTCACCTCCGGAGGGCTTCCGAAAGCCAGGTCACAAGGGAGGCGTAACTCTCGACCGAACATTAAGCTGGCTGGCGTCATCCCAGTTGTGTCGAGTGTAGACGAGCGATAGGCCAGCAAGAACAGTGGCACCTTGACGTCCCAGTCTCGCTGATGGCTGGCCACGACTTTCCTCAGGAGTTCCTCTAAGGTCTTGATGTACCTTTCGACCATGCCATCCGATTGGGGATGTAGAGGCGTAGTGCGAGTCTTGTTCACCCCAAGCCTTTGTAGTGCCTCCTTCATTAGGTTGGACTCAAAGTTGGTACCCTGGTCACTGGGTAGCTCTAACGGCACCCCAAATCGACAGAATACTTGCTCCACGAGGCAGTCTGTGACTGTCTTTGCCTCTTAGTTTGGGATGGCATACACCTCCGGCCACTTGGTGAAGTAGTCCACGACCACCATTAGGTACTTGTTGCCTCGGTCGGAAACTGGGAACGGTCCAGCAATATCAATGGCGATCCGTTCGAATGGCACTCCGACGTTGTACTGCTGCATGCGACCCCGGCTCCTAGTCTGAGGGCCACGACTCGCCGCGCACACGTGACACTGACGGCACCATCTCTCAGCATCTGCTCGGAGTCTCAGCCAGTAGTAGCGCTGCCGTAGTTTGTCAATCGTTCGGTTCGCTCCCAGGTGTCCTCCCGAAGTACCGGCGTGCACTTCCTCCAGGACTTCCGGGACCTTACTCCGGGGAAGTACCAACTGCTCTCTCTGCGTCTTCCCATCGGGTGATTCCCATACCCGGAACAGCACGCCCTCTTTGGACTTCAACGAGTCCCATTGGGCCCAGTACGACTTGTATGTGGCACTCCTCGGTACGATGTCCTCCCAGGTTGGTCTCATCCCTGCCTCCACCTCCCTCAAGAGTGGCCCCAAGTCTGCGTCCGCCAGCTGCTCCCTCCTCAGGCCTGCGCTATCCCAGCCTTCAGCAGGCACTGCCACAACTACTCGGACTACTGCGGCACGCTCCTTCTCTTCCACTCTTGTGCACTGGCCGCACTCTTCTGGACAGGGTCTTCGGGACATGGCGTCTGCGTTACCGTGGCTCTTCCCTCTACGATGTTCCGAGGTGAAGTCGTAGTGAAGAGGTTGCATGTACCAGGCTATGCTTTTAATCTTATACACATTTATGCAAGCCTCTTGTCATCAGCTGTTTCTGAAGAAACAAAGGGTATGATAAGCTTAAAATTATATGACATTACGCCGTACAACAAGAAGTTAAAAATGCAATAAGGGCTCTTATTTCATTTCCCAAATGTTCTTAATCCACCGTTTCAACACAGGTCTGTTTTTACTCATCATAAACCCATACAAAGGGATTTAATAAAACTTTCTCTTGCCATCTTTCATCTGGAGGATACAAAGAAAATAATACAATACTTTTCCAGCGTGTAACTTCGTCACACAACATGAAGTCCGTTTCTCTTATTTTACCTTTTCCTTTCTCTATCATGTACACTAACGTTCACAAAAGATGTCCCCTTCCCTAGATAGCAGTAGTGTTTTTCGGTCCATACTGTCCATAGAAACAAAGCAAGCCAATGTAGGATAGTATAATCTATGTGTAATTACTAATGAGGAGTGGTTCGTATACCGTTCTATGAAGATATTTCAATATGATTGGCAGTGATGGCTCGTGATAATTTTTCTTGGAGAGGGGCAGATGTGGAGCTACTTGTAATGAAATTAGATGTGGGGTTATACCTTTTAAAACAGGTTACCCTTAATTGCACTGCCATAACACTGCAAAAGCAGAAATATGTCAAAACACTATAGATACATTGCTAAACATCAAGTAGGAAACTAATAGTAAAAGATAAAATGGAAATCAGCAAGTGGCAATATTACCTGTACAAGAGTAGAGTACGTATATTCTTCTAGGGTCAAACATTTCAATCACTCTGTTTTCGAGTTAGGGATTTCACCAATTTTATCCTTCTGAATGCAGCAAATAGCCAAGCAGTTTGTTCTGTCTTGGCTCATGATGTTCCTAAGGAATGGCTTTATTCATTTCAATGTACTGCAACTTCTGTTTGAATTATCTGTTAGAATTTGAGCTATTAGTGAAATTTTCAGGGTTTTGTGTACTTCAGAAAACGCTTTCTCAAAGGTGTGCTGTATGGAAGAAGTGAAGAGTTCACTGACTGAAGGGATTTCTTTCAACTTATAGTAGGAGATCATGGAATTGTAATTTGATGCAAATTTTCTCACAGAATCAATAGGGAAATTTTCTCTGATTGTAACAAATTTCTTTATGTCAATAACATCAAAGATACTGAATATATGTGACTGTTTTAATCGTCTTTTCATTTGGGTGACCACTATATCATACATTTCCTTGGCATCTGAATTCATGATCGCTTCGGAACACAAAACTTATATTATGTTTTAATAAAGATTGGTGGATTTAATCAATGATTTCAAACGAATGATTTGTAAGAAGCAAATAAATTGTAATCAGTTTCGACCTGATAGAAAGGTATTTAATATACCCTTATTGTTGAAAGAGGAGCTGGAACAGGATGAACTGTTTACCCCCCTTTATCAGCAAGAATTGTGTTTGCTTTCCTAAGGGAGGAGCAAAGTTATCATCAACCTGGTATCTGCTACTGTTCTCACGAATTTCAAACACGGCTGATTCAAAATCGTGTAAAGCAAGATTTTTACTAAACTAACTGTTACAGAAAGTTATGTTTTTCACCTTCTTGTTACGTAAATGTTCAATTGTTCGGTTGATGTACAAATACTCATTTAATTTCAAGGTTTTCTTCTAGCTTTAATGAATGAATAGTTAGTAAATAATCCACTCAAATATTTTTAAAGGTACGCTAATTTGTCCACCAAACAATTAAGATTAAATCAAGAGGCACACGGATGCTAAAAAATCATTTAACGGGCCGCAACTAGCCGGCCCCAAGCATTATACTAAATGCGATGTAGGACGAGAAGAGTAGGGGAGCGAGGGCGCTATAGATACCTGACCGACGCCAGGTTTGTAGAGGGGAGAGGTGTGACCGCGGGCCTATGTCATCTGGCCCAAAGTTGGACTTCGCCACAAGGAGACTGGTGCGGTTGAGGTGTACAACACTGCGAGTTCCAAGTTCGGCAACCATTAAGCATCCTGGTATAATAAATTATTATTTTTAATGATTATTAAAATTGAATAAACTATAGAATAAATGTTTTCTTCAAATTAAGAAAAAGATGCCTATAAGTTGCGCGATGTTATCAGTAGGGCCCAACCCCTCTGACCCTAAATGACAGTCCACCCCTGATGATTGGTATAGAATGATAGCTTGACCAAAGGGAAATAATTCGATTTTATGTTGTAAGGCAGGAAGAATTGTTTGCGCGAGTTGTTATTCCTAAAGACAGCTACGATATTTACATGAGAGCTTTCTACTGGAGACTGCAGACGAAGACAAAGCTTTTCGTGTTTGATTACGCCTTTTTATATTATATTTGGGCGCCCAAATTCAACAACGTATTGATTTAGTAACACTGGGTTATTATGAACGTGTATTGGGTAACACTACCCCACGACAGTTCGGCCATATTTTAGGGTAGTAATAGCACTCTGCCAATCCAGTGGCTAGGTATCAAGCTGTAGAATTGGGGTAGCTCATGCTGGGAAGAGTGGGCTGCATTTTAGGTATCAAGCTGTAGAATTGGGGTAGCTCATGCTGGGAAGAGTGGGCTGCATTTATTATTACCAACTTAATCAGCTGCGTTCCCTTATGGGCTTCTTTATCACCGATGTCAATTGATGTCTTTGAATATGCATCAAACATTAGTTAAGTTGACAATAACTATAATATAGGTTTATAATGATCTATTTTAAGTGAGTCACCCACTGCTGAAAGTGGAAAATTAAGGTGCCTTTGAATTGTATCCCTCGAAATTGTATCTATTAAACTATATCTGCTAACTTCTGACATATACGTGATAGACATGTAATAAGGAATGTTGTTCCGATAATTACATGGTACAGATGTTCAATAACTAGGTCTGTTCGACCTTGAAAATCTTAGATTATCTGAGTTTATATCCAGACTTAACGATTTACAAATAATTGCTTTACGAGTGTCGGCTGATAAGCACCGGGTCTCACATAGAGATGGCGCCACTGGACCAATTTGATGTATAGCATCATGCAATTTATCTCTAGACTAGCTTATATCTATAGTTACAGGTGAATAGCTTGTTTGGTTTTTGAACGACAGCATTTTAAACAAGACTAGTGTAGAAGTTTCACGAAAATGGAGGATTTCGAAAAACGAGCAGTGACTAGATACGTCCATTTGAAAGGCTTAACTCCCAAGTAAATCAAGAAGTAAATGGACAGTACATTGAAAGACTCTGGCCCTTCATATACAATAATTAAAAGGTGGGTTGCAGAGTTTAAAATGACGCTAGTGATGAGCCTCGCTTGGATAGCAGAGGCTATAAACATATCAAGAGAACGTGTAGGTAATATTTTAAATAATATTTTGGGCTTTAACAATGTCGGTGCCGCGTTTGTTGACACCTGATCAAAAGCTGCAAAAATGTTTCTGTTACGAAATTGCAGCTCTGTCGTAAAAATCAGAGTGAATTTTTGAGACGGCTTATTATCATGGGTGAAACTCGGATACATCACCACGCACCAGAAAATAAATCACACTCAAAACAGTGATTGCGCCAGGTGAACCAACTCCAAAAAAGGCCAAGTCAATTTCCTCAGCTAACAAGGTTATGGCGAGGATTTTCTGGGATGCACAGGAAATTACTTTTATTTATTACTTGGAAAAGGGTAAAAGTATCACTGGTGACTACGTAAGCTTACTGCAACGTTTGAGTGATGAAGTGAAAAGAGAAAGACCTCATATGGCAAAGAAAAATCTTGTTTCTTCAGGACATTGCTCCCTCCCATCGTTCAGTCATTTCAATTGGAAAAATGTGCGCATTACATTTCGAATTGCTCGAACATCCACCTTATTCGCCAGATCTAGCTCCTAGTAACTACCAACTGTCCCAGAACCTCAAAAAAATTCTTGGGGGGGGGTGAAGATTTCACAGCAACTAAGAGGTCGTTGATGCGGTAGAAGCTATTTTGAGGACCATAGTAAATCGCACTACAGAGATAATTTAATTAAATTAGAACACCAATATTACAATTGTATTAGCCTTTCTCCAGATTGGTTTGAGAAATAAGGAAAAATATTTTTCTTTTCTTATTATTGTGAGGCCCGGGACGTATAAAGCGACCCTCGTAGTAATAGTTGCTCTTAGGAGCAGAAAGTTAGGCCAAAGTTACCGCAGAATCTACAAAGCTCAGGTGCTGCCTTTTAAGTGCTTGATATTCTTAATCTCAGTGAACAAACTCATTTTGTTCAAAGGTCACTTTGGCTACTTTCGAAAATAGAGCTTCAGACGGCAGAAATTCCCACAAATGTAGCTGCCCATTAATGATCAGTCTTATACTTCACTCATTTTTATGTAGAGTAGTAAATTTATTTATGTAGATTCCACATTCTTTATTCTTTATGTGACAGAAATACCTGTTATCTCTTACGATTATTCCTTCACCACATCATTGGCTACCCTTAAGAAAGTAAACCCCCGAGCTAACCTCCTGCAGTCCCCTTAAAGTCCTGACAGGTTACCCTCTAAAGAAGATGCCTGGCGTCCATACCTATGTCACAACTGGTGGAGACGCTAAGTGACGTTCTCACCCACGAACGTTACATGTGGTCACAGGCACCGATGGTGTTCTGATCCAAATGAAACAATATTGTGAGATGAAGAAGTGCTTTCTACTATGAGCACACAACTTAAAGAGAGCTCGAGGCAAGCGAATAAAGTTCTTGAACAAAGTTTACGGAGGTACTGCTTTAATAATAATTTCACCCATCGAACTATGGAAAGAAATTATAGAATAAATGGTGAGATATATGGAGGAGGAGATTAACTCAGGATCGCATACTTCAATAAAGGTGTATAGCGAACGATAAAATTGCATTAACTGAATATGGAAGTGCATAGCATTACATAAAATGAATCTAATATATACGTTACTGCAAGAAGCGAAGCTCCACTGAGAGGTGGCTCTGAGAGGTGCACTGAAGTGCGTTTTCTCCTGGTTTCGTTCTGATATGTTCGCGTGACCGTCTGATTGTAGTTCGAGTCCGGTCTTACAGTCAAAGAGGTAGCAACTGCAGTGTATCGAGTGATCTTCCAGGTACGGCATGTCGTGGAAAAACCAATCTCTGCGACGCATCTCATTTTGTTTGTTTGTTTTGTAATTTAAGTTCTCCAACGTTAAGTCATATCGGACGATGAATGAAATAGGTGAAATGATGCTCAAATGAGCCCAGGGTCCACGGACCTTAGAGCTACCCGACATTCGTCTTTCAGGATAAGGGAAAACCCCGGAAAACCCTTGTCCAGTTAACCCACACTGACCGAGATTCGAACTCGGGACCTCTTGAACGTGAGGCAAACATGCTACCACCAATAATAATAATAATAATAATAATAATAATAATAATAATAATAATAATAATAATAATAATAATAATAATAATAATAATAATAATAATAATAATAATAATAATAATAATAATAATAATAATAATAATAATAATAATAATAATAATAATAATAATAATAATAATAATAATAATAATAATAATAATAATAATAATAATAATAATAATAATAATAATAATAATAATAATAATAATAATAATAATAATAATAATAATAATAATAATAATAATAATAATAATAATAATAATAATAATAATAATAATAATAATAATAATAATAATAATAATAATAATAATAATAATAATAATAATAATAATAATAATAATAATAATAATAATAATAATAATAATAATAATAATAATAATAATAATAATAATAATAATAATAATAATAATAATAATAATAATAATAATAATAATAATAATAATAATAATAATAATAATAATAATAATAATAATAATAGTGTTATATTATTGGCGAATAAATGATAAATATTCTATGGGTAATCAAAACACTTGATATTTGATGAAATGGAGTTGTTTTTATTGTTGGAGAACCAGCCGTCCATGCTAATAATTACATTTCCCTTATAAGGAGGCTGCTGATTAACTGTTTTCCAATCAGCCTTGCTGTAGAGAAGTACTGAATGATTTTAGTTGAAAGTGAACCATTCAAATAACTTCTCTTTCAGAAGTGCAAGCAAAAAGCTTGCATCTGATGAAAGTCTTTGTGGCAGCCTTGCATACATTTACAGCAGTGTGTGGCAGTACCAGACAGCTGATCATTGAACGGGAGATAGAGCTACGTCAACCGTTACAACTTCAAAACATTATACATTTTTCCCCGGAAAGAGGGATCCCATGGGAGAGAACGCAGAGGTACTTGTATTTTTGTTGTTTTCGATAACTTTTCACTATAAAAAATCGCGTTTCAGTATACGGAATCAATGTGACAGTGACCGTTGATACAAAACTTCATCTGCTGTCTGCAACACTTGTATTTCCCTTAGATTTTCCTTTTATTAAGTCCTTTAAACCGTTAGGTTATATCGAACGATGAATGAAATGGGTGAACGGTTACTGAAATCAGTCCAGAGTCCATATAGCTTACTGTTACACGTCATTCGTATTTTAAGAAGACGGAAAATCCCGAAAAAGAAGGTCTTCAGATTACTCAACCGGACCGAGATGGGAACTCGGCCAATTTACCATGAAGTAATTAAAACACTTGGGAAAGCTGTGAATTTTATAGGACTTCCTATTTTTCAATTTGCTTAACAAATAGAGAGGAAGTAACACAAAAGATTCACTGGAAAGTTGACGTGAATTGATAAGTAAACCAAATCGGCAGTAAATAAACAAGTAGGTATATATTTGATGAAATACAAACTAAACAAATACTTTCATAAAAATAGCTATTTTTGCTCCGGTACCTCAACCTTAGCTGTAATGGTCATATCGGCAGCCTTAGAAACTTTGGCAATGGTAGGGACTAGCATACACCTATCATTGTATTCTTAGTTCTTTTTTTGGTTTTATACATTACACACACACACACACACACACACACACACACACACACACACACACACACACACACACACACACACACACACAAACAAACAAACAAACAAACAAACACACTGACACACTCATTCATACTTTCAAACTCAAGGGAGGATAGAAGATATTCTTGGCAAGGAAAACACTACCAGCCCACCTCCAGGAATGAGACCTCTGACTCCTCGCAAAGCACGCATTGCTTTGTCGATTGAGCTACGGAACCAGTATAAAGTTATTACAATCGATTTAGGTTTTCAACGGGCATGTTTAATGGCTGTCTGAACCAAGTATCAAGAATGGTATTTCTAGTACATTCCGTACATACACGTATTTTCCTCCTTAAAAGCTACGTTTAATAGCGAGAGTCAGAAGACATGAGAACACGTATTTATTTCTCAAATGCCTAAAATAAGGTCAGAAATTTAATTGGTGTCTCACTTCACTTAGCCGGACAAATAAAGGAAAAACAACCAAATATCTCAAATTTCGCAAATTTCCAGAGCCGGCCAATCTGATTGAAGGATTTTTCGTACCTTCTCGCCAGGTGAATGCAGGTTTAAATAATTTGACCCACAAATTCTCCTATAATCTCTTTTATCCATACAATTTATTTCCTGTTTCCTCACTACCACACCCAGCATTGGGCTGATCACCGAACCTGGACACGTCTTTAACGAATTTTTATTTGGCCCTCGACATACTATTTTTTCGAGGTAATGATTCGTAGGTCCTTAGGGTTTCTACAAAGAACAAGAAGTAAAAGGAGTTGGGGTTAATGAAAACCTTCCTATAAAAATTACTTTCTTTAAAAGGGTCCTTCTAATGGTACCCTATTTGAGCTCCAATCCAAATTGGAATTCTAAGCGGAACGATACATGAAAATAAGCTAAAAACAAAGATTAGACCTTTTAACTTATTATTAAGTCCGATTCTCTATGGATCGTTTCGTGTAAGTATTATTATGATCACATTAAGATTGAAGATCACCTGACTGTGTAAATAACAAACTGCAGTGGAGAGTGTGGCTGAACATCTAGGTTTTCAAGGTATTTTTGTCGTTTTTCCATTTGCAGAAGCTTTCTGAGAAATTTTCTCCACCTAATTTTAGTCAGTCTTTGAAGTAAAAATATGTACCGTTTAATAAAAGAAATGTAAACTCGGAATATCAGACAAACTTTGTTTTCAACTATTCGGTGCTATTTTCTCAGTTGTAACATTTCATTCAGGTTTCAGCTTGTAAAATTCTCCTTTTAGCTTTTCGATTGCAAATTTTGGAAATAATTTCTCAAATATGTAGCTACATCTAAAACGTTTTTCCCCGTTAATACTATAATGCAAATGGGATAATACGATATCAAGCTCATCCAAGTGTAACAAGCAGGCATAGGAGTTTTTAAGTAGGTAGGTTCAAAGAATACAAAACGACTAAGGCCAGGGATCACTGATATGACAGATTAAAACCGGTTCGGGTGCTGTCTTCAGACGCCAACAGAGTTATAGAAGATGGCTTGTAACCTGCGACGTCGCTCCCTCTAGCACTTATTTTCTTTCGTTGTTTATTAATTTTAAATTCCTACGCCAGGTGATATATATAATTTTTACACAATTAATTTAAAAGTGTACCTACTTGTATATTTTAGCAAATATATTTTCTAGCTCAATGGTGCACATAAATCTGAAATATTGTTTGAAAGCTGTAACAGTTAGCGTTTCTGTATAAAATAGCTTAAATTTCTGTTTTAAAATCCATGATCCAGGAGCCACTTCACATATCTATGTGCACCAAACTGCATATTGTCGCGAGACATTGTTGCGATGGGCGCGGCCGGCGCGCGCAAAGCAGCGCGGAGATAAGAGCTTGCCGAAACAGAGAGAGAAAGAGACAGATAGATGACTGGAAGGTTCGCTTTCTTGATAGTTACAGAATGTTCCATTAATTTCTATAACAATGAGATATAAAAGTGCCGCTGCTGTCAACGTGGTGGGACATTTGTAATTGGACATGTGTAGTCAGTTGAAGGTAGAGAACTGTTAATTGTGGACCTTTGAAGTGTACTGGGAGTGATCTTGTTCGTTTGTTTATGTGTAGTGAAGCAACCAGAGACTACTGTGTGCATGACACGTCACTCTTAGAACCTGTGAGGGGTGTACAAACTGCCTTTCTACGGAAATAAGGAGCATTTTGAAATTCTGCAACTTGACTTTAATTTTACGAGCCCATGAAGTCACAATATCTATAGGTCTTTATTCAGATATAAGATGTTAAAATATTAAATGCACTTGGTTGAATACTGTGGTTCTCGAGGGTTTGCACATCGATTCCCTTAAAGTAATACGCCATTGACTGTGCTTCCTCAATAGCTGAGCGATGAAATCCAGCTCAAGTGTGAGTTCACACTTGGTGTAATGCCAACTATTGTGTCCTGAAAGTCTTAATGCCTATGTTTCATAGGTATAGAATATTAGTTTAAAAGCGGTTCGAATTTCTGCTAGAGGTGTACGAGATATTTGTATATCTAGTAGGCTAAAGATTTTGGGTACTTAGTTTATGCGATAGCTTTAAGTAAAATCAACCCTAATTACATGCAGTAGAATAAGTGATTCTAGTATAAATCCTGGATAAATATAAAAATCACAGCGAATCATTAGTTGACATATTCCCATAATCGCCTGAATCGTACACACCAACCTCACCAACGCCATCTCAGGGAACTTCACAGAAACAATACAAGACGCGGATATAAAATGTAGTGCTAATTCCGAGCACTCATTTCTAAACAATCTTGTCACTGAAAATATGAATGAACACCCCGGGAAATTTTCAATTCCTGCTTTGACTCAAAGCTGCGGTCAGCAAAATGTAGGCAACAAAATAAGGAGCATATATAATTTAAATACTGAAGCAAGGTAAGGAGTATTTCTCATGTGAACCAAAACGTGATACTGACTTATTTACATAAAAACCAAGAACGCTAAAAGCTTTTCGCTGTGGTTCAAGTACTAAACGCTTAAATCTATATCTCAAAGAAAATACAGGTATAATGATAATGTATTTTGTTTAAATTCCTGTTAAAGTTGGTATGCCGCTCACTGCCTTCTGGATGTAGTTTATTACGCTGCTATTTATTTTTTCATGTTTCTTCTCGTCACTAGAAGAATACTGGGGCGGATTCTCTGCCCACCTGATTCCTTTCCCTTCCTTTCTCATTTTGCTCCCTTGTCGTCTTACAGGTGTGTTTGTCGGGGTGGTAGTTCCGCTGGGTGTGGACAGATGGCAAAGACCTATGCGCTTTGTAAACCTTCTTCCCTGTTCCTCATAGAAGTTGCTGCCAAGGCTGCAGGAGTCGCTTCGTTGCCCCCTCCCTCTGGTGAAGAGGATTCGGTAGCGCTCCGGGTGGCAAATCTATAGCTATTCAACGTCAGAGACTTCCGTACATCTCTGTGACTTTCGTAACTCCGCCCTCTGCCGGCCTGTAGTTTCTCTTTGCTTCATTCTTTACGCATAGGCGTGATATCCCACATTAGTAGCAGTGGACTGAGAGTCCATCCCCGCTCAGTTCTTTTAAGCACATATTTACGTAGCTGAAATACTATTTTTTCGACGTATTAGCAGTTAGACGAGTAGTTGCTTTAGAAAGCGTGTTCGGGTGTTTACGCAGGAAGGCAAACATCTCAATCTGGCGAGGAAACCCTTGAATTGGCAAGCTCTGATCACAATGCCGACTTTGAGACGAGCGCAATACCCCTCTGCTTTAGTTAAGCAACAAGGAAAGTAAAAATGTCCTTTGTACAATCATTCAATCTTGTGGAAATGCACTCTGCATTTAATAAAACACTTCTAAAGTAGCGATGTCGTAAGTATAAACAACAAGAGAACCGTAACGTCAGGTTTTATTAAGGTCACATAAAATTCATTACAAGCTCCAAGACGATGTCCACGTCTGTTGACCTGATTAAACAGGTTAGTAATTACATTTCTATCCGGAGGATGTCACTTCATGGCAACCGTTATCACATCACCAAACAAAACACTGTCAACACATTACTTGTCGATATATTCGAAAACATGGGGATATTGTTATTATCGGGTGTCATCTGTTGCCCGCCTTTCTTATCGTGATCGATAACATGTGCGGAACAAACAGCGCCATCTAAATCACTCATGTACAACCGCCTTTTGTCCCACGTATCTACGTCATACATGCGTATGTTGGTCAACAAACACCGATCTCTTCCCGAAGCATGTTAAAACAGCAAACTTTAAATACATATTTGTGTTTTTACGGCGTCTCTAAAACATCCTTGCCACAATCAAAGAGAATTTTTGATCTAGTAGTTCTTCAACTTCTACTTCAACTTCTACTCATTTACTTTCTATTTCACTACAGATTTCCCAAACACTTACGTAGATATTTCGGCTGAAATGTAAGTTTCTAAGTACACTAAATAAAAATTTATTTGTACTGATTGTTTTTATGACCATAACAAACCAACGTGACTGTGTTCCCAAACCTCTGTCCAGTTCTTGAGGTTATATCTAGTAATTGTGCACGGGATGCCAGTAATTTTGACGGTATAACTGACAATGTAGATGCAGGAGTGATACAGTTTACTAGTGGTGCTTTTTAATACACTGGTGCATGTTTATATAAGTCAAGGCCGATATGCATTACTGATGTAAATCTCTAGAGAAGGGAGGGCATTTGAACTCGGAGCCTATTCGTTATAAACCCCCTATCCATACACCAGTGCACGAAACACATCTTTAAGTGTGAATGTTAAAATAGTCACCTAATAGGTAAATGAGAATTTTGAGTCATATCTTCCTCAAACCATTGTTTTCTATGTAATATTTTCCACAACAGACGATCACAGTAAGTGAAGTTTTGTCTATTATCCCATTAAACGACATAGAAGAAAGTAAGCGAGGTTCTGCGTAGTGTAGTCACTAAGTGGAGCACATACGTATTATTTGCCAAAGTGTTTACCAATTTCAATTATTTCAAGTGTTTGTTCAAATATTTTTGAGCTATAAGTTAACAAATATTCACATGGAAAGAGCGAATTTATCTCAAACTGTTTAAAATTTCACCTACTCTAATTATAAAATTACTCAATCATTGTAACCGATGATTGCTTGACCGCCAAAGAATACTTATAGCTATGGAGCATTTCCAGAAGACAACGGGGAGAAGCTAAGGAGGTTACGAGTTCCGCCTATGTTTCACATACCTTTACGTTAATATCGACGCATTTTATCCGTTATTAGGAATATTCGAGGCTCAAAGAATTAAAATTATGAGGGGTAAAGGAGAAGATTCGCTCCAAAAACCTCCTAGCGTATTGAAAAATCTTTTAATGAAGAACGGAGGGGAGAGGTAAATGAAATTAATTAAATCATCATTCCAGTTTAAAAGGTTAACCTGAAACATAGTAGTCAACTATTTAGTTTAGCAGTGTAAGTAATATTATTTCCTGACAACTAACTTTTAAAATAAGGAAGATATTGTGGCGTGCAATTTCTTAAAACTCTCAGTTTATGTAGTTTTCACTGTCATTAATAATCCAGTTGTCCGAGAGTTGACTCAGCTCACATTTTTGCTTCAGTAATGTGAACTATTTGCACTGTTCACTGTTGCTTCACTTTTCTGCTGCTGCTATATATATATTCGTGGCATACAGACGTAAGGAAGCATGATCCACCTAACCTCTTCTTCTGGGCGATTTACTTACTTGTGAATCCATCAAAAGAGCTCTCCATTCCCTTGTAATGTCAACGTTCACTGCACTTCACCACAATTCTCGGAAATTCGCTTGGAAAACAGCGCTTTTTGTCGCACCAGAAATATACAAGCTTATCATTCATTCATTCACTCACTCACGCACTCACTCTCTCACTCACTCACTTTCTAATTCGTTCATTCAACCAGCCTGCCTTACACACATGCTCGCTCCGCGAGACTCACGCCGCCGACCTACTGATTTGCGAGAGCGCTCGCTTTTATACACCTGGAAGTTTCCAGAACCTTCAAGCTGCCGAAAGGTCTAGAAAGTTATTGTTATCTGGCGATAGCGCTAGTCGTGTTTAAGCTCGGTGGACACGGGTTTGATCTGTTTATGTTGCAAATGCCTGGCACCGATCTCATCAAAACGTTGGGCGAGTCGTTGCGACACAATGTACAAGATTTAATGTATAAGATCAGTCAACTGTGTACGACTGTAACATTAAAACATGAGTTCCGAAAACCGTGGAATTCAAAACTGAATTAAATGAAATGATACACCATGTATCTCACTTTGGAACATCTAGAATGCCGATAATGTAATTTGTGTTTCCTGTTGGAACTAATTGGATGCTGGTTGGAGAACATCTTGTATATCCATTATATGTGTACCCTAGCAATACGAAAATAATGACTGTGTGTACATTATGTTATTCGTGACTGAAGGCCGGAGGGATGTACGCTCGCATGGGATACAGGTTAGTTGATCGCAGAGTATAGTGTCACGTGAACAGCATGGCCATCAAATGTACAAATAACTGTCACTAGAAGCAAACGCTGAAAATAACGTAACGTAACATTCAATTAAGGAGGGGAAATAAATTCTGAATGATTTAGGAGAATAATTCAATATGACTCGTCTGGCACATGGAGTGTACAGAGTGGCTGAAATTATCCATGGAGTATTCAGTGATGCGGAGTTTATATCTTCAGTTAAGAAAATATTTCTCAGGGTTCCTGTGAGACTTACGGTATTTTGTAATATTGCACCAGTAATTCCTCTGCCACCAAAGCCAATAATTACAAGATGGAATACATGGATAGAGGCCATCACATATTATGCGGTGCATTACCATGAAATTCTAAATGTTAATTTTGCGCTATGTGATGCAGGTTCATCTGCTATTGTAACTACAAAGTCTCTGATATATCATGGACTCTGAAAATTTCAGTTTATATCGAAAATATTTGTAGTGCTGCCCAAAGCTATTTAAGAATTATAGAAATCGGATTTGAAAATATCCTAGAGAATAAGTATAACGGAGGACAGCTACTTTAATTAACCGGATACCTCTTCTGCCAGGTATCGCAAAGGTGAAAATTAAATTCCAGAAAGTTCTGAACAAAAACAGTGGATATCAAGTTATATGTGAAGCTTTGAAAATCAGTAAGAAGAAAAACATGTTAGACGACAGAATGGAATTCTTTACATTTGCACCCCTGACATCATGTGACGTCGAAAGAAGTTTTCACTGTTTAAAAACAGCTTCAATGATAGGCTCGAAATTTCATATTTAATAATTTACTATGTCATGATGTTATGGTTAATAAATAGCAGAATGTATAAGCGTTTAAGTGCGATTCCAGAATGCAGAGTTTATGATGTGTGTAATTTGTGCTGCAGTGAGGCGGTTGTCATGGTCAGGTTGTACCTACCTGCAGTTGTTTACATGCGCGAGCAATAACACTACAGTCCATGTGCAGCATACCTGTGGAAAAGCGTAAACGCCTCTGGTCTTTATACATCACTACATCTGGGTCCAGGGTTCCCAAGCGCTTGAAATTATGGCCACACGTATTTCTAACGAGTTTGAAGGAGGGCCTCTCTTCTTAGCCCTACTTCAACATGTAAGACAGATTCAAAAATTGCCAAAATATGTAAATACTTCCTTTGTCCATTGCACATCTAGTAGTTGCCTAATATAACATGTATGAATTAAATTATCATGCTACAAGTAAGGTTCGGAATAACCATTTTCCATGTGGAGGTACAAAATACAAACGCTATATCACAACATACATTTATTCATCAATTTATTGTATCATACATATATATACCTAGATAGTCAAAATAAAGAAATTAACTCACAACAATTACTAACTTGAACAATTTATGTAAATGAAATACATTTATTAGCATAATGACACCGAATTACAGGGTCCATTTGTAAGTATCAAAACAAATATAGCTTCTTTATACTTTCAAAATAAGCTCCTTTCTAGAGAAGCTTCCTTGCACGTCACATGACGGGACAGTTGCATAACGGAAGAATGGGACATCAGAAGAATCAACCTTCACAGATTCGCAGTCGTTGTTGGACTCCAATAAAACGCCATTTATGGCACGCATATTTGTAAAGCTAGCGATTTTCTCCATAAAATCTCTGAATTAGGCTTTTACCGGAGTATTAACAAATTGATTATCCGATGGTTTTAGAGAAATCTTCAAAACCAATTTAATAAAGAGAAAATACTCTAGTAATCGTTTAGAAATTACAGATTTTGCAGCAGTTCTTGCGCTACATTCCTATGAATAAAATGTGCTAACTACGTCTCAAGAGTTATAGAGTAGCATTTTGGCAATGACCTTTGGTACGTAACAACCTGTGCCACCCCGCTCCATGGGCCGAGCTATAAACTCAACTCAACACCGTGTGTTCCCAACTTCAGTCTGCTGCCTCCCTGACCTAAAACGGAGGCCTGTTCATGATACACCTTTGTCTAAAAATATTCAGAATTAAGCAACAAATTAGTAGTATATGACATGTATGGTCAGCGATTAAATATTTAATCTCAAGCACGGCGGAATAACATTAAAAGAAAAAGGAATCGTCAACTTTGAAACACTTTCCATCGCATGAAGCGCTCATACTGAGAAAACGAATACAAGACGGAATATTTCACAAACCGTTAGCGATACACCAAAAGGGAAAGTAGAATTTCTTAACACAAATTGCGTATTTTAATAAGCATTATATTTTACCTTTAGTAACACTATACAACAATATTTCGAGCTTTTTTCATGCCATGAAATGAAATTCGGCAGTGAAAGAAAAAGTGGGACCAGCATCAGAGGAAGAATGCGATCCTACTTCTTCTGAGGTAAATTTTCCAGGTGGCATTGAAAGAGGAAATGAATTTCTATGCATAGTAGGCCTAATCGCGGAGGGCAAAACTGGATGTACGAGGGCTGTTCAATAAAGAATGATCATATTTTTTTACGGTCATAGTTTTTCGCACTGAAATTCAATCTTATTATATTCTGTTACCTTAATGTGAAACAAACACGCCGTAGTAGTTTCATTGTTGGTACTCCTAGTTTCCGCCTGTGAGAACCAGGCAAGTTCAGACATATTCAGTATCGCCTAGCGCTGCTAAATTTGATGTTAGAGGAAGATCCGGAGTTTTTTTCAAACGTAATCACTGCTGATGAAACTTGGCTACATTATTTTGATCCTGAGAGCAAATAGCAAAACTCAGTGTGGAGATCTTCATTATCAACCCCCCAAAAAACAAAAGTGATTGCTTCTTCTGGGAAAGTTATGGTCATTCTTTGATATCCATGGAATGGTTTATCAGCATGTTGTACCTGCACACACATGAGTAACTGGACAATACTACAGGGATGTCCTGAAAACATTGTAAGTCCATATCAGGCGCAAAAGACCACATTTCCATGAAGCAGGCTGGATGCTGCACCACGAAAATGCGCGGCCGCATATTGCCAATGTTGTTGCTGAATATCTTGCAAAAATAAACGTGAAGTGCATCCCTCACCCTCCCTATAATCTAGATTTAGCCCCATGTGACTTCTTTCTATTCCCTAACTTGAAGAAACGCCTTCGTGGGAGGCATTATCCATCATCAGAAGCAGTGGTGAAGGCTGCGGAGGCGATTTTGAAGGATCTCTCAAAAATTGTTTCCAGCATGTCTTTGAAGACTGGCAGAAGCGCTGGGACAAGTGCATCGCATTCAGGAGAGACTATTTTGAGAAGGACCATCAAAATTATGAGGATGAGTAAAGGTACGCTGTCCAAAAATATTGTGATTATTCTTTATTGAACAACCTCGTACTATACTTTGTTTTATGAGGAGAAACCAGAAGTAACAGTCTGAAGGGTGGTCCTTCTGTTCTGTCCATATTATAGGAACGGCAAACCCATAGAAGGGTGAGTGTCATTTAACCGACCCCACAAATTAAGAAAACATCCACTGCATCAATGTTTAGATGAAAACCTTTTGTCCTTATCTACTTCAGAGTTCAAGTAAAATACATATGCTTTCTTAATCGTAGGATTACTACATTCTCTTTGAGATTTTGTAGTAAATTCACCACGCACGTAAAATACGTTTGGAGAATTTACACACTGATGTGAAACTATTGCTATAAATTGACACCTTCAGATCAGTTTTATAAACTAAATGTCTGTTTAACGCAATTCAAATTGTTAAAAGTGCTAAAATCACTCTTATTCACAACCACAGTGTTAACATCTGAACTCACATGAAATGTGGAGTGGAGGAAGGATATATATATAAGGTACATTTGCAAATAATGTAAATAGGATATGTGTCCGCTGATAACTTCCTACCTGCAGGATTATCTTAGGTTTACATGCAGTCAGACCGCGTCTGGAGTGACGGCCCAGCAAGTATCAGAAAAAGGTGAACGTGCATCACTGAACAAAAGCCTTACGTGATATGAAACAATATAATGTATTTTCAATTTCAGCTCACATAATAACATAAATATTTCATAGTTGGTGTTGTACGGTGTAATATGTTTCCTTGTGTTTTTCTCAAATTGTTACCTAAATATACAAGATTATACAGATTTCAATTGCTTGTAGCATGAGCTTTCAGTGATCTATTTAAGAAAATTAGAAATAGTTTTAACCTTTTAGATAGTGTCTCGAACGTATGATATTTCATTCAAAATCATTAGAGGTACATTTGGGAAATTAAAAGGGAATGGAAACTGTTCCACGTGGATAGCAGTTTGGGAGGGAAAAATGTCTTTTGGGACATCCTTGTGAGACGGCGAAATTAAATACAATGTTTGGTATCCATTTTCTTATTTTCGACCTGTGCTACTCACAGAGAGACACGCATGGAGCAAATCAGATAGTACAGAAGATAATTGTAAAGCCATTTGCTTTTGTAGTAGTTCATTGGAACATGTAATTACTAAAGCCATCATGTTTATCAACACACCGTGTGCTGGAGTCTCTGTTACATCGCGTGGAAAGGGAAGAATGCCGTTATTCATCCTTGTGTATGTACATAGCCAAGTACATACCAACCCAATGGTTCATTGGTTGGGCCCGGACATGACCCAGCAGTGACTGTCCCCATGCAGACATTAAGCAAACTAAAATTTGTGGCTTTAGTAAATACATTACTATTTACATATATTACACAGGAACTGCAAATATAAGTTTGTGGCATTAACTATTTCCAAATTTCTTCTAATTGTTCATTTGTTCAAGCAATATATCTTGAGCTTGCAGTGACATTTGCTTTGCTTTCATTCACTAATGCAATTAGCATATAATAGCCGAAATGTTTAAATAGCAAGTGTTATGTCAACCTCCAAAGTGAAAGGTGACAATAAAGTTTTATTTAAATGAAAACAATTGAGTAAAAGAAAGTAATCTTCTGTTTGAATAATTTGCAAGTACATATACAAATAAGTATATATAAGAGCCCACCAAAAGTACCGCATTTGGATAAAAAGTTTTGCAATCGATAAAGGAAAGCAGTATAACCCAATGAATTTAGTTCCCTTTGTTGAATCCAAGAATACTTCGTTGAGGTATAGAACCTCACTTTAAACCAGGCATACGAAAGAATCTCTTACTAAGGTGTAACTTTTCCAGGGTTTCCTTGAATTGGTAAGCGAATGCTGGAGTACTTCTCATCGACCATGATTTTCCTTTTCATTATGTTTCTTCTCATCTTTCAGGTGTGTTTCTGGATCCCGCACCGAATAGCGATACCAGTCAGTGGTACAGAAACCTACTCAAAGGAAACAGTACTCCTCGGACATACTTGCCGGACATTCACTGCCTTCTCTAGATAGTTCAAGTAATCGGATCTCACGCCTGGAACCGTTAGGGATCCCTCGAGTCTGTATGGCCTGTCTCTCTGCTGTGGTTCCCTAACTTAACCGTTTCCTCTTGAGGGAGGTGGTTAGCCACAATAAACACTTGTAGATCGCAGTAAGCGAGATGTACCCCTTTTGTATAACGGCACTCTAAAACTTCCTCTAGGCAGTGCCGCGACCGTTTTGCTGGGTGACTTGGCCTTAAACAACGCCATTGTATGCCTGAAGCTGATATTGTATACATGGACATATTAGGTAAACATGGCCATCTGTAATTCAACTTAAGTTAATAACCAAGCAGGCCATATAGATGAAGCAACAAATGCTTAGGTTTATTGAAATCTCAAATTGTGACGTAGGACCAATCAGAATTAAGTATTACGGTAACTAAGCAACCAAAACATAAAAAAGAACCAATGATTTTATTCTTAATTTTTTTCTTCTGGCTTTAACTCTCGAAGAGGGTAGACGTGTTTTCGGTAAAAGATTTCCTGAAACTTGGAGAAGTTATTGGAGTTCATCATTTATGATCGTTTAGTAAACGTTTAAAATATACATCGAATTCGCGGCGCTATGATAAATAATTTAAGTAAAAAACCGTTGCATCATTTATAAATAAAAGGAGAAAATTAAAATATAGTAAAGGGCTATATACATCAGTGGAAAAAGTCACATGTTAGGAAGAAAATGATGTAGAGAAATATAATTCTAAGGAAAGTAAAATGGTATTAATTATTTTATTCCATAGTTGCTCAAAAGTGATATCCCTTTTGTATCGATACCACGCCTGAGAATTTTCACATCTCATCACTCGCAGCAGCTGCCGGAGAGAGAATTTATAGAAATCTTCGAGAACATCATCTTCACGGCTTTTAGACGAAAGATTCATCGCTTCTACATCAAGGTAAGGTTTGGCTTCTACATGCGTCGCCACACCGAGGGAGCGCGAAACTTTTGCGCGTGTGGGGCGTAGACCTCACGAAGGGGCGAATCCAACTTCAGATATGTCACCGCATCGTGTGATATAAATCCAACCCCCAAGGAGGGGAACCGCTCCATGCTAATGTACTATAATACCGTCAGTGCCTTTATTTGGACGGCCTTAAGTCCTGCCATTGTTTTTATAGTGATATATAATGCAAAATAGAATGATGAGGCAAGAATATAATGTTATGCGAGAGAGAAATGTGTGTTCTACAAAAGTATTGTATACTTATAAACTGTTTTTTCTTTCGTCAATAAAATATATTGTCAGGTAGAAAAAAATTTTGTACACCTTCTGCTTTTTGACTTTATTCGAGTGACAGAGCCACCAGAGAAGCCCCTCCCATACAGAGGATATTGTCCGTATTAGAGGTGAAACCTGGTAAATATCAAAGTGCAATTATTGCCTCTGAAAATATACGTTGCCGAGCTGCGTGGCCACCATTGCTGGTTATTGACGAACACTGTTCAAATATACCTTCTTAGCAATTGGATTTCTAAGAATGGAGTAAAATTGCTTAGAACATCACATGTGTAATCAAGCAATGTTAGAACAATTTCATTGTGAGTCCATAAGTGTTTAAACAGTAAAACTGGAAAACGTTTAGTTGGAGGAATACAAAATGGAATATTTTAATCACAAAACATCCTACCATTCAAAACAATATTTTACGCGAAAAAAGAGACGGAATTTCACCCTTAAAAAAGCTCCGAAAATTCTGATTTCAGATATCGGTATGACAAATAAAGGGCGTATCTGCAGTTTTCTGAGAATAGCGTATATTTTCACAATGAATGTTCCGTAGACATTGAATCCAAAGAGGGACATAAAATTACCTAAAAAATCTTGGGATGCCGCACTCAAAGGAATTACTCTTCTCTTCTGCAAACTATTCGTACAAATGTTAATCCCTCTATTTATATTATGTTAATAGAGAAAAGCGTTATTTTATTTTAAGTGCAAGAAAATATAGAAATACAGTAAGCTTTAAGCGAAAATCAACAGCTCATCGCTATGTGATCCCTTCTATTTGCATACCTAAGAGATAAATGAATAGCAAATTCCCACTGAGAAAACTATAAATATTGGAAATTGCAAACTAATAATGAGGAATATCTTGTAAAAGTGATACAAAATAAAGAAGATTTTTTAGTTCATTCCCAATAATTCCCAGGTGTTTGGTCACAAAAATGTCTTAAAGATATGGTATTCGAATGAAAATCTTTTGAGCCTTTTAGAGAAAATTTAAATTTTTGAAAAATATTCTATTTAAGGGGTAATCAATGGTACGGAGATTTTCATTAAAATCAACTCATTTCACTAGAAAGTGAAAAGTTAAACTCATCAATAAATGACAGGAAAACCTGAGTGATTTGTCTCTTTGAGAACTGGACCTGTCACGTTATGTTTACTCTTTCTCATATAAATTGAACTTATTAATTAGCGGAGCTCGCAGCTCTACCCATGCTTTTGATTTAAAGCCAAATTCCCTCTCTTATTCTTCTTTGTCTCTCTCTTTCTCTGTCCCTTTCTTATCCGCTTCTGTTTCTCTCCCTTCTGGTAGGATAGCTAATTTGGTTAGGTGCTACACTACTGATCCCAATGTTATGGGTTAACAAGGCCCAGAATTATGGTTTTTATGTGTGCTTAAAAGCAACAGCCCCATTCAATAGATCTACTGGCATGAAAAAGAACACCTGTGGGACGAAATTCCTTCGCATCGGAGGTGCTGAAAAATACCGGCAATGTACTACTATAGTTAAGAAACTATTGCTTCCTCTTCTCCATTCCTCAGTCTCTCTTACTCTCTCCTCAACCGGTATCATGGGATGCTTGCATTCCAAGTAATGGAATCGATTCCCGAGGCCGGTCCACTGCGATTATGGGTATTCCGCACTTTTTCCAGTTGCGTAGGCAAATGCCGGTGTGATTTCTAAGAAAAAATCCACTTTCCCTGCTTTCATATAATTTCCCTTCTCTATTCATGTTTCAGTTAGAATTAGGACCTGTGCAATGTCGGTCGTTGTACAGATGTACAGAAGCCTGCTCGATGGGAGGTCCTTTTCGGCTTTGTCATCCTCCTCTGAGCCGCCTTTGGTGGGTTGGGTTCTGCCCGGTTTCGTTAGAGGGAAGTCTTCTTTCAAGCGCCTATCGGTGTGACCCGGTCACTAAGCTTGGAACCGTTAGGGGCCCCTGTAATTCTCTGTTAGTCGGCATTCCTGCGGCCTACAGCCTACTACGGTATTTTCACATCAGCTGTTCCTACTGGGCTGGTAAGCACAAAAGTGCGCGTTACGTCAAGGTGCAAAATGCCTGCTTCTTTCCATATTCATTAATTCAACATTTATTGCAAATCTCTTAACTATTCCTAACACTCATAAGAAACATTATTGATCACAGTATTTTAAATATTGGTTAAATGCCTTACGAAATGAGAAAATACTGTGTATGAAATCCATTGTTAATATTAACTGCTATATCAACATTTTCACAGCATTAATGATTATGGTATGTATCCATAATGTGTTGTGTTTTACAACTTCTGTCAGCATACATTGCAAATGTTGTAACTATCCAGCATTTAAATATTAACAAAAATTTAAAATAACATAAGGCTTAATATAGTCAACAACTTTTGTTAGTAAACAACGTGTACCGTAGATGAAAGTGTATCCTTTATAAAAGGTGTAGACTCTAATCATGGCGTTTGGTTTGGGTTCTGCTTTACATCTCTTGCTCCGGAATATTGCTTTTACTATGAGTAAACCATGATCTGTTATTCATAAAGGCTTATGAATGTTTACACCCGGCAGAAACAGTTGACAGATGTTGGTTACATCATCTGATGCAAGCCAGAGAGTGGCGGTTAAAATAAACTATGGCTGTCGTGTAAACCACATTAAAGTGGCCAAAAGAAGGAGTTCAAATAAACAAGTGTTTGCACGGAAATCCCGCTTTTAAAATCATTAAGCAGCTTCTTTAAACACTACCCACACTGCGATATTCCAAGCTTGTTATTAAAAATGTCCTCGCTTGCGCTCAAAAGAGTGAAACATTATAGGAGTTTGAAAGTTAGCTACAACTAAAACTCTGTATTTTACGTCTCATGTTACAGCTTATTTCTGGATTTTAGAGATTTTATATTATACTATTTGAAATACCTGGCATTGTTCATGGTTTGACGGGTGATCCCTATAAGTTTTAGAAGACATTACACTTGTCCAAGTGTCTTGTGTTGCTTTGGAGACATTTAAAACTTATCACTTCAGATTTTAATTAAGAAATTATTCAAAGTTTATTGGTACCATAAAGAACAAAATTTAAAAAGTGAATAAATAAATTACCTACCTAGAAACACTATTGTTCCATAACGCATTTATTCTTGTGTTGTAAATGTTCGAGCCTTTACGACAATCGTTGACAGATTTAAATTGTCTTGTGAGTTTTTCTAAATGCATTAAATAACACCGAGTAAGCAACTAATTTGAGAAATTCCATAGTACTTCAAATTCAAGTTAGACAGTAATTTAACATTATGTCAAATGTTATTTGTGTTAAATTTAGTCGAAATCAGTGCAACGCTGTAGAAGCCTATAAGGAGCACTCGCATTAAGGTACAGTGACTTCATATACCATGTGGCTCGTTTGCGTAAGCAGATATCCCTTTGAGCGTTTATACAGTTGCAGAATGAAACGGGAAAATTCCAATTAAACACACGGCAGTGGGTGGACTAAACAGGAACTGCCTCTTGTCATTCGGAGCAGAACCAAGTCCGCTCATGTCACTGCCGTATGTTTAACTTGAATTTCCCAATTTCGCTCTTTGCAAACTCCTTTAACGTACGAAAGGACATCTGCTTACGTGAAAGATGGAGCACTTTGGCCACCTGGTATATAAAGATTATTAGCATATAATGGCAACTAAATAGCGAAAATTGAAACAGAATTTAATTTTATCTGTTCTTATTTACTGGAATGTCCTCTTTAGTTTGATATATGCCGCAAAAACTAATATTTTTAAAAATGATACAGTATGTGCTATTTTGTAAAGTAAGTTCTGCACTACTTCTCAAAAATAATTACGACTGCTACATATTTTGGACTACTGTGGTAAAGTTTAGCTCTCCTTTTGCTTTACAAATTGGTAACGCTTTTACATATGCCAGCTTTTGTGTATTACGCCACCTAGTTTCTCTCCTGCAAATGTATACAACATTATTTTCTCCGTTTGTTCTTTTGCATATATTTTTCTAAGAACTGCACTTTAGGGTAGAAATAAGTGATGCGTTTAACCAGATGTCATTGACGATAACTAATTTAAGCTTCAAGCTGATAAAACAATCTCTCATTGTTGTGATTCTTGTTTAATGCTGGTATAGTCGGCCAAATTTTTAAATAATTTTTATAAACTGTACTCAGAGGATATAAAAATAAAGACAATAATGCATTTGGATATATAGCTCTAACATCTAGAAATTGACCGTGCAAGCTCCTATGGAGTACCATAAACTCCACTGGAAACAATGAAGTCTCGTTTCCGAATGATATCCTGGTAATATATTCACTCAGGGAACATCAAAATGTTAATATTCACTACTATCTTGATATACAATTTTGGGCCCACATCGGTAGCGTGGTGGTAGCGTGTCTGCCTCACCTTCAAGAGGTCCCGAGTTCGAATCTCGGTCAAACAAATGACAAGGAATATGTCCAAAATTGTTTATTTCAGAAAAACTTTGTATTCCATACAAATTGTGTGTTTTAACGAGTTGTACTCTCTTTATGTAGCAAGGTTTTATCTACCTCTTTCTGTTTACCAGCTATGCAAAAATCATCAAAAAGTTAGATTTCTTCTGAGGACACTCCCAGAAATTAAATATATAAATTGTATTTGTACTGAAGATATATTAAACATATAGTACTTCAATTAAAGGCAGTATAACTATTTTTATAAAATAAAAAATATCAAAAAATGTTCCATGTAGAAGTTGCTGGGGTGTGTGGGGTGTGACCATTTGTTTCTAAAACTTCATTTTCCTTCCTTGGAAGATGTTAAATCTAAAAACCAGCTTTGGTACTTCACAAAGTTCTTGTTTTTGAGTTATGCTGCTAGAAGGCACACGGGCACACACACTTGCACTCATACATACAGACCGCTTTTTCTCAGAATGCTTGTTTTTGGAGTCAGGACATCTCAAAGCGCACATTTCGGTTGAAATTTTGGTATTTAATGTTGTGGTGGATTGCAGTACCTTCACTACCTATTATTTTAGCTGTAGAGAAAACAAGAGTGCCATACGAAGATTTTCCAAAAGCTACTCACCCCATACCTGCTCTAGATATTGAAATATTCTCATTTAATTTGACCTTCTCCAAAATAACTGTAACAACTTTGATAACAATACCATATGTACTATAAGGTATCCGCAAAACAAATTAGATGTATATTATGTGTTTTTCGGAATAGTCTTTAAATCTTGTTCATTCTGAAAACATTTTGTAGAAAAGGAAAATTGTAAGATATAGACAATATCTTACTGATCTATATATTTTAAGCACACCATTTATGTTAAACAAAATGTTTTGTGGCAGTAGATATTGACAATATACATTTATCCAGATTATCATGAAGTGAATAGGGCAAGCTTTAAGAATTGCTTCTAGAACAATTAGTAAATAAGTGAAAGTGAATGCAATACATCACATTGTTATTACTAAAATATATAGTTTATATGATAATACCCTTAAGAAACGCTTGACTGTGACATTCCTGTATTAATCTTTTAGCAGTCTGAAATATAACCTCCAAGGTTTTCACTGTGCACATCTAAGATCATTGGAAATATGGTCAAGACTTGTAACACCTTAAGATGAGCATTCTTATTAGAGGTATTGCGTGATATTTAAACACTATACAATTAGAGGAGGAGTAGTTAAATTTTATTGAGTTTAATTAAACATTCCGTAACAGAAAATAAGAACAACAATGAGCGGGAAAATAATAATCACAGATTTGTGTGCCATGCGTTTTGCTTGTTATTCGTCAGCATATAGATCTGATAGCTATGCAAAAGGTTTGGTAAACATTCCAGAACCAATGCAGGAATATAATCAAAACTTGAAAAAAAGGAAGGGTACAAATTAATTAACTTCTCCTGGTTCTACGTTTTCATCTTCCTCTTTGTCTTCTCTGCTTTCTTTAAGTTCACATTACGTTTAATGTCAAAGTTTTCGTGAAAAGTGGTTTGCTCTTCTTGCGTCGCCATTGTATACTGGTGCTTAGCAATGGGCTAGAAGTTAATAGAAGGCTGTTCAGTAAGCCTCTAATACACGTTATCCGTGAGAATTTTCGGAAGAAGTTTTGTCTGTGGGTCCTAAAGTGCCTGTTACTCGTTTCTAAAGCCTCTTCTTTGAGTTGCCCAATCGGTAACATAAAATTAGATATTTAAGGTTTCTGTGAGCAGTGAGTAACATCGGATGCCACCCATATAGGCTTTCGTTATGTTTAGCCATCTTGTGTGTGTAGCTTCCGAGCTTCTGTTTGTAAATTTTATTTCACCGAAAATAGCTTCTAGAATTACTTTAAACTTGTGGATCACGTTTGTATCTATACCAGTAATTAAACAGCTTCTAAATCAGCAAAAGTATTCTAAATGTATTATCATCACTAGTATTTCCGAGCACTACCTATTGGATGACAACTAAAAGTACCATTTTTGCTTCAGTGGTTCTTAAACTAGCTGATTTATTTCATTCTTTACTTCTGCTGAGTTTATTTTCCATTTCTTAATAAACTTATAAGGCAGGTGTAGCAGTGATTCAAATTAACCAATGCTTTGTGGGTGTTTAGTCGTGTCAGGCTTATGAATGTCGAGCTTTCGGCCATTCTATATCTACTCCATGAGCTTCTTCAGGATCTGGAGATCCGTGGTTCATCCCAGCTATGGCATTGAATTTTTTAACATGACTACCTATCCAAATATTAAAAATATTTGTTATTATAAAGTAGCCATCTTTATCTTCTAACTCAATTGTCGTTATTTTTAGCTCAACTAAAATCAACTGAAAACTGTATTGCAAATAGTGCTGAATATTAAATCACGAAAACAAAGTGGTGGAGATTCAATGACAGCCGAGTTTCAGATACTCCTGTATCGCGCGGCGATAGGTGGGGTTGGTTGGTCAAAGAGCTGCAGTATGACGTATCAGTTATTAAGTGTTAAACGGGTACAAACAGAGCGAGTTTAATCACCTTTTACTTTTTTGAATTTTGTCCAGATTTTTGGTAGAAATACTCATCGGAGCACCATTACAAATTCTTAACTTCATTGTAAATTACAATTTTTAAAAAGCAAAACTGCCAAATTGGAGCAGACTGTGCACTTAGAGAGGAGAAAACATATTTTGAATAATTTAAACTAATTTCGATTCTATCTCATACATGTATAACACTTCCCTGAAAATTACTCCTGGTGTACATTATAACATAACAATTGAGGTTGAAACAAGCACTTATATAAAAAATTAAGAAAATCTCCATTTGTTTTTACACATAGAATCGCCTTCAAATGATGATATTGCTTAATGTTAAGTTCTTTCTATATGAATGATCCCTTTCCTAAATTATTAATACAGCATACCCCAATGCATCTCACCCTTGCAAGCATATTCCTTCTGCATTTGTGAAGAATATCATTCCTATAAGGACAGATTCGATGTCCCTATCACACAAAAGTTGCGCACTTTTATCCATTGCAAGTACCACTCCTATAGTGGAAGGGATGAAGTGAGGTAACCACAGGATTCTGCAGACCACAGGCAGACAGGCTACAAAGACGCGCAGAAGTGCCCAACAATTCCAGGCTGAATACCTATCTTTCCGCTGGAACTATCTAGGCCATAAATAATCGGACGACTAAGTAGCCCTCTAGTTTCTACGGAGAGTACCTAAACATTCCGTTTAGGAAGCTCCGCACCATCATATCTGATCTGCCAAATGCCACGAGACCAAGAGCATGTCTGAAAAATGTGAACGAAACGTAATGAAAGGAAAATGACGGAAAATAATTTTTATAGATGAGATCCCACCACAGTATTCGCCTACTGACCAGTAAAAATCATGAAAATCCAAGATCAGAGTGGGGGAGAGGAACGCAAGAAACCAAGTCGCGATCTCTAGAATACGAGCCTCACAATTTACCCCGGAGCTAACTCGCCCTGTGGCTCAAGGTTCATGCAGACCATTGATTAACAGTGCAGCCGATATTAAAGCAGCATTATTTGTACATACCTTCAATACTTTTGTGAGTTCTGCACTTGTTTTCCTTGCCTCGTCAATTTTCCTTTGGTACAGATAGACCTGCTGCTGGGATGCAATTACCAAGCTCAGCAGCAACCGCCAAGAAGGAAGACGTTTGTGCTCTATTTTGATAACACCACTTATAGGCTTGTGTAGCTTAGGAACAATTTAGGAGAAGAACGTGCGTGTTTATAAAAAACGGTGCAATAATGAAACGGTTCTCTTCTGCTCACTGCCTTCTCACTAAGAAATTCGAAGTTGAGTTTCCATCTCTCTTTGTCCATTGGCAAATTTGTTATACATTAAAGGGCTCTTGAACTCGTGAATTTTAGCCAAATGCCGCCCACATAGTCCTTCCTGGTCAAGCATTTTCTCATGATTTGTTATTCACATCTGGTAAATGCTAAGGAAGTCTTCGAGGCGTTGCTTCTCAAATGTCTTTTCCCAATTAGTTCAGGTAGCAGCAGTGTTACTATTGTGGTGTTCAATAGAGCTTACGATAAAGGCGCACACAATGGAATGCCTACCACAACCGGAAGAAAGCATCAAATTAGGCCTTTAGGACTCTCTATGTGTCTACCATAGCCCTCGAGAGGGACTACTGGGGAGAAACTAAAGATTGACCAGATCCGGACAACAGCGGAAGCAAGCAAGGAAGGAGGCGGGACACGGAACGACGAAGTTACCGTTCCACTTCCGCTCCTACAGGACCTCATCCATTAGGGGCTGATCACGATGGTGGGAGCTACCGACGTACATCCAGAACGATCAAGCTAAGAGATCCGATGGCACCTGATTCCGTTCCTATATAACCTCTCCAACAACATCCCCACTAAAGGCCCACAGTGAAGACGGGACCAGCCGGCGTACTCACGGAACGATCAAGCAAAGACATCCGTTATCAATTGGTCCCGGTCCTATTCGAGCTCACCTACTGAGGTACCCAATAAGGAATCGTTGCGAAGACAGGACCCACCGACATACTCCCGACACGGAAGACATTCGAATGCACTCGATCCCGCTTTTATAGACCTTCACTCGCAGGGTCACCACCAAAGCCTCACCCGGAACGACCAAAAGAAGACATCCCACCCGCTTGTTCAATCCTTACAGGCCCTTACCCAATTAACACGTTTCAGGATAGACGAAAGCTTCTCAGAAAGGAAGTCACCATCCTTCTGCAACACATCTGACTACATAGTGAGGAATGGATATTAAACATCACTACCAGGTCATCTCTCTAGCATTACAAGGGCTACGTATACACACTCACAAAACAAGAATCTACAATCACAGCAATTAACCTTTGGGTAGTAGAACATTAAATTGCACAGAAAGGTGATTGCGTAAATGGGTTCACGTATCAGTATTCAAACAAATAAACTAAATGTTATAATATTGCAACATGCTTGGTGATTCAACATTTACGTGATTTATGATGCATGTTGGTATAATCTTTATAAAGTAAATTCATATAAATTTTTCTCCAAGAGCTTATTTACTAATTAGGAGAACAAATGCTTGAGATATTATTTATATATTATTGCATACAGTTCATATGTAGGTAGGTTATGCTGATAAGATTTTGGCAATATGTTGAACAGATGTGAAAAAAGTGCAACTCCATGGCCGAAATCTGCCAATTATAGTGCATAATACAAATGGGTCAACCAAAGATTCAAGCTTTAAAGGTATGTGGAATATCTCCAGTTTTCTTTAAGGTATGACAGCTCTCGGTAATGGAGGTTCATCAGAATGCAGAATCAGCTGAGAGAAGCTTAATTCGCCATTAAATTGCTCGTTTCACTGGCTCAGTGCTGGAGGGTCGACACTGGAAGCCTTGATGTGTGTCACTGATATTTTTTTAATTAATACGTACTTGAGCTGTACAATACTGACAAAGTTTGGTGTTAGGGGACACACGGTTTGATTCCATGTGTGGAAAATGCAAGATTGTAAAGAACTGGAAACCGAATTTTGATAATATATTTTCGTAATCACATTTTCAGAGATAAAGGTACCGCATTTACTCAAAGCCTAACATATGCCCTGAACTTTTGACCTTTAATATGTAACAGATATTTATTAAGAGAAAAGTATTCAACGTTTGTTTCTCATTTAATATTTATTTTACTCATAACATATTTGTATACTGTATATATTAACTTATTTTTTATCCAAGTATATTTGACTACAAACAGCAAACTGACTAATTGGCTAAAATTCAGCCAATGGGCAATCCTAACATAAAGGGCTAACAGCCAATCATAAGCTGCCTTAATAGGCAAATACTCGGAATATAAAGGGAAGCCAACCAAACATTCTTTATATTACTCTCTAAGTTTTCTCGCGAATAGTCGCATGGACAAATAATTTTTAAGAAACTCATTATAGACTTTTGTGACAGGAATTGATTATAAATATCTCTAACTGTATGTTAAGTTATTATATGGGAAGCTTTCCTTTGAATCAGTATAAACAAACAAATTTCAGGGCATTTATCACAGAGAGCACTGTTTTCATAAATAGCATACCTACCTGATTCACAACCTTTCTTAAGTTTCAGAAACTGGTTGTGCTCCTTGAGATGACTTTCACGCATGCTAGCACGAAAATAATAAAGAATTTGAAAAATTGGCGGAAAATGCGGAGGACATCGCGAAATGAACTTCATAAGTGGGCCTCCCCGTGTAGTACCGTAGGCTGGATATCACCAGGGAACTGCAGTTAAAAGTTTGATGAAACATTTGTGGTTAGTGTCAACCAACTAAGCGATATCCTATCAACGTGGCTGTGCCTATGTGCTTCCTATACGTAATGCAACAGA
This sequence comes from Mantis religiosa, assembly GCA_030765055.1. Lineage (NCBI taxonomy): Eukaryota > Metazoa > Arthropoda > Insecta > Mantodea > Mantidae > Mantis > Mantis religiosa. Next base: position 334,141,724 of record CM060950.1, read on the forward strand.
GATCTAATTCGTATTTAGCACAGGTGTGACCAGCACACATTTCAAAGTCTGACAGTTGCAAATTAATAATAAAATTATTATGATGATAGTAATAATAATAATAATAATAATAATAATAATAATAATAATAATAATAATAATAATAATAATAATAATAATAATAATAATAATAATAATAATAATAATAATAATAATAATAATAATAATAATAATAATAATAATAAAATAATAATAATAATAATAATAATAATAATAATAATAATAATAATAATAATAATAATAATAATAATAATAATAATAATAATAATAATAATAATAATAATAATAATAATAATAATAATAATAATAATAATAATAATAATAATAATAATAATAATAATAATAATAATAATAATAATAATAATAATAATAATAATAATAATAATAATAATAATAATAATAATAATAATAATAATAATAATAATAATAATAATAATAATAATAATAATAATAATAATAATAATAATAATAATAATAATAATAATAATAATAATAATAATAATAATAATAATAATAATAATAATAATAATAATAATAATAATAATAATAATAATAATAATAATAATAATAATAATAATAATAATAATAATAATAATAATAATAATAATAATAATAATAATAATAATAATAACAATAATAATAATAATAACAATAATAATAATAACAATAATAATAATAACAATAATAATAATAATAACATTAATAATAATAATAATAATAACAATAATAATAATAATAACAATAATAATAATAATAATAACAATAATAATAATAATAATAATAATAATAATAATAATAATAATAATAATAATAATAATAATAATAATAATAATAATAATAATAATAATAATAATAATAATAATAATAATAATAATAATAATAATAATAATAATAATAATAATAATAATAATAATAATAATAATAATAATAATAATAATAATAATAATAATAATAATAATAATAATAATAATAATAATAATAATAATAATAATAATAATAATAATAATAATAATAATAATAATAATAATAATAATAATAATAATAATAATAATAATAATAATAATAATAATAATAATAATAATAATAATAATAATAATAATAATAATAATAATAATAATATACGTTAATAGATGTAAGGCATTAAGCAACATCCCTGCATGATAACGCATGTGATAGAAGCAAACGTGCTCTGTATTAATCAGTGGTTGTTAATTGACCTAAAGTTATGTAAATGGAAAACTAAACCTAACCTAATCTCCTGAGAATCAGAAACCTCAGGTAATACTAAATATCATTTAGACATATTTAGAAAACCCACGTTTACTTTGCTTGTGTGTTCGCAGTCAGTTATAAACATCATTTATGCAACGTTATCGAAGCACGCGAGCGAACCGAGCATCTGTCGTATTGGGATGGCGGTATATTTTTTAGCTGATAGCAGCGCCGTTGCAGTAAGGGAAGTAGCATTATTAACACGATACTTTAAAGAAGCTGACATCAGATAGAGACAAGATTTCATTTGCAGCATTTGGGAACAGAAGAATAGTTCAGTACTTTTCTCAAGTAGGAGACAATATCTATACTCTCATCTTTTCACCGTGCAAAGAGAACGGAATATCAAAGTGATCACAAAACGACTAAGTCTATTCAATTTAAACTACAATGTGTTTGAAGGTGCTATAATTTGTAGTTTTGGTATCATAAAACATTGAAAGTGTTACCGGAATTTTGATAAACTCTGTATGTTTGCGTATCTGATTTTTGTATCTCGTTCAAGGAAGCGAAATTGCATGGTTTATAAATGAATATTCCCAAATGAAAAGTGACTTCAATAAATACTGAGTGAAAGTTTCTTGCCGGTAATTTCTTTGAAACAGATTTATCTCTAAAATAAGTTTATATGGAGAGCCTGCTAAAAAAAGTTACATTTTTGCGAGTATTTAAAATAAATACCGCAATATAATATACAAAATATTGTAGATGCACCAAAAGTATAATGCTACATTTACAGTCGGGAGTATACAAATTTTCCGATGCTGTCGGTATCTTTTGGTGTGCTACTTTATATAATGTTGGCATAATGGTTTCACCATTCGTGTTCTACACCACACTGAGTCAATCTCTTATTCCTTTATATGAAACTCCAATAACATAAGCAACGACCGATAAACAAGGCGTGTAGCGGTGGTGTGTAGTGCACGGGGAGGGGTAAGGAGATTGTTAACATCATCTCCTTGCTGTGTCCGTCACTCATTGGTTTGATGTCATAACTCTCTGATGACATTTCGGGAAACGGGGAGGACAAGGAGTGAGTTACATGAAACAAGTTTTTTAATATATATTGTCCTCTATGATCTGCATGCCGTTTGAAGTGAGCAAACAATATGGATAACAGGCCGAAAGCAATTGCGCTTATTGAGCAAGGATATAATGAAATAATCGAAGTCCGAAGAGATGTATTGTGAATTATATGTTTCAATGTAACTTTTTATATTTAATGGGTCTGTAAATCGATTAAATCTACTTAATGCTTCATCCTCCACATCTGATATCTCCTTTGCCCTGAGTTTCTGTTTTGTTCAGATTTAATATATTTTTGTCAAAAGATAACTAATTTTACATGGATATTAGCTTTGTTAAACAGGTTTCCTTGCATTTCTAAAGCAGTGTAATGCAATCGCTTTGGTTGTTCTCTTTAACAGTACCATTTGAAGTTTCCTCAGGAAAAGCAGTGAGTGATTCATCATATTTTATGAACGAATTGTTTCTCTTCTTGGACGATTTATACGTCGTACTCCCCTACCTGTGCCGAAGTTATAAGGAAACATGAAAAAGGCATTCTTTCTATACTTGCACGGTTGAGTTCTTCCATGAGCCGGAGCACCATATTGATTTGATGGCTAGCTGAGTTATAGCTTCCTTTCTCTTCATCTAAAATGTATCATTTCACTCCATAGGCGTGTTCGACTTTTCAATTTATTTCTACCATCAGCCAAAACAGTACCTCAAATTATTATTTAAAAACCAATCAAATTTTGCATCCTTTGTATGAAAACTTTGAGGATAAATTCCAATTGTAATTACATTTCCTGTTTTAGTTCTAAAAGTTCAGCTTCAATTAAATTGTTGTCACTGTAAAATCTATATTTTAAGTAATCGTAGTAAACATAAACGGCAATACTTCATTCCAAATAAAGGATAAAAACAAGAACAACTCACCTTTATGCACTAGAATGACCAAGAAATAACGGTTACTTCGTATCAGTTATATTTTTTACAGGAGTTACGATGAGGAAACTAAGAAGATAGCAGTCACGATTAGGGCACTAGAAGGGAAGGCAGGATTTCAGCACTGTGGCTGAGGCTAGACCTTTTGTGCATACACCGCTAGGGATGCAGTAAGAAAATACGAAAGGTGGTGGATATGGTGGCGACAGGTGCATCACTGTGGTGTCCAGATTGGCGTCTCTGAAGCCCATTCGAAGCCTGCTCTTTCTCAATGGGAAGGTTTGGGCAGAATATCTCATTCTAGGGATGAAACTGTTCTCTCCGTAAAGTACATCCACACTACTGATCATCCTGTCGGGCTCAAAAGCCTGAAAGTTTCAAGGAAATGAGATGTAAGAAAATTCGTAGAAGAGTATTAATGAGTCCAGCATTTAGCTACCGAGCTGTACAAACCACGCTTCGACGGGAATTGAACTCTGTACCTTCTGAATACGAGAGGCAGTCGTTACGTGCTGAGCCATTACACCCGAATTACAGAATTACTGAACTATTCAATATTGGTTGCAAAATGAACCATAAGCAGATACAAAAACAAAAGCCAAGTATGAATTTTAAGTAAATGACCAGTCTCAGCAATCAAATTCAACACATATAGGCCGAGTGAGAACTCAGTTTCAAGTTTGCATGGAATATCCATTACTCTTCAAGCGAGAATGACCTCTCTATCTCTTATAATATTGTCATCTGAAGACAAATGAGTTATTCTTCGTATGTAACTCCTCTTCTCTAACTTACTTGGTATTACCACCTTTGCGGTGTTAGGAAATTCTTCTTCCTCTATCCCTTAAGGTCGGGTTGAGGAACAGAATCTCTGGATCAGAGAAAGAACCAAGGATTTGTGATAAGCCCGATGCCTGGTATGAGAGCAAATAAGTAGATGACAGAAAGAGACGAATTGAATGCTAGGAAAGATGATATGGAGCAATTAGTGGAATAATGGCGGGGAAACAGGAGATTCCTGAGAAAACAAGCCCAGTGCTGTGTTGTCCACCCCAAATGTCACTTTGCTGTCACCTGGGTTCGAACCCAGGCCGCCTTCATGAGAGTCAATCAGTCTAACCACTTGGCCACGGCACTGCCTTCATTGTGGAAATAACTGCATGATTTATTTGTGTGGAGAGAGATGGCATAGCACAGGGGATCATTTTAATGTGATGAGCCGCCACCTCAAACCGGCAGAGGTAAATCACTTCATAATTTTTATTAATAAATGAAAACAAAATCGCATTGAATTGGAAAAAATATTAAGGTGAAATTTTAAAATGTTATTTGTTAAGATCTTTACTTGGACTTTAGCTGTCTTACGATCATGACCAACGTCTAAATATTAAGGCTTAGCTACTATCAATAGGTAATACGCTTTTAGGGCCACGTAACAGAGTTATAAATGTAATACGAAAATTTTTGACACACCTAATCCACACAGCCCAATAGAAGAACAATACAAAGACGAACATTTTTCTATTAGTTCGTAGAGGTGATGCTTCTTTTACACTCCATTTATATATTCAAATAATTAAGCTAGTTATTTAGCTGTCACACAATTATTAATCGTAATTTTTATCTTCTAATTAACAATCGTATAGTTACTAAATAATATGTTGCAAAGTATTTTCCAGAAGCTCAGGGTGAATTTCAAGTGAAAACTTAGAGCAAGTGTTATGATGAAAGTTTATAAATTAATATCTACTAAATTCTGTAACTAGATTTTAAAATAATCTCACACTTCAGCAACAGGTACTACAATACCACGCGGAGAGTAAATTTCACTGATTTTGCTTTTTATTTATTCTCCTCCATATTTAAACTCCTATTAACTTTAATCTTGTGTTTACGAAATATACACTGACTTACATTTATTTTAATTTTGAATTTAGCGTCGCTTTAATTTATTTAAGTAATGAACAGTGCATGAAACGCGATATCGAACTCCATTCTGAGGAAAATCATGCTCATATTTAAATTTGGTTTGAGAAGCATATATTTCCGCGATTTAGGTACTTGAACACCTTGTTTAAAACATTTTTTATAATTTCCACAACCTTCTTCGTAAATTGCCACATGTAGGAGCCAATTAGTGAAATTGTTCAGACCAAGGATGAGGTTACCGTAAAATCAATGCAAGGTAATGCACTCCCCCAACCCCAAGTGACTAAATAACAAAGCTTAGGTCCGCCTCATATTCAAACGGTTCAGAATTTGAAACTCGGTCGGAATGAGTTATCTGGATATGGTCTACTTTCGGGGTTTTCCCTTAACCTGAAAGATGGGTAACTCTAAACTCTATGGACCTTAGACTCATTAGAACATCAATTCACCTATTTCATTTGTCACCCGATGTGACCTGCGTTGGATGACTTTTGAATTGAAGAAGGCGGGAAAACTGCTGAACAACATGGCGCTGAAGGGAACAAAGGTTTACGGATGGAATATGATGCGCAGATTTCCTAGCTGACAACTCGTGCCACAATCAGGTAGTATTTCTCAAGCTAGTATAACCTTAGCATCAATAACCCACATCGCCAAACTGTGCTTTCCTCGCATACATTGATAGTTTCGCTAAACATTCACAATATCTCTGTGCTCAAAAACACACTTGTAATGAACTTAAAAATTGTAACCTTTAAATAAATTGCGAAGACTATAACCATTTAAACGGACTAAGAGCATTGTAATGATTAAACTAAAGCACACAATTGCCGTAATTAAAATGGACCTGGATATTATAACAATTAAAGTAGGCCACAGAAACTGTACAATTTTAAAATTCAAATAATACGAGGGTCGGAAGATAAGTCCCGGGATTCACAATAAAAAGAAACATTTAATATTTTTCTCTGTTCTAAATCTATTTGAATATTAATTGGCTCAAAATTCAGTGGATTTTCTTTGATTAAAATGTTTTCTTTGGAATTAGGAAGATTCAGATCTGTTTTTAATTCCATAACTTTGTGTAGGAAAATTGTTTGTGTTTCCATCTTGATTGGTTGTAGTAATCTTTTCTCCCATTTTTATTTTAACCGCCACATTTTTTGATGTTGTATTAGTGCCTGCTCCTCTAAAGTTAGATGTATTGGATAGTTCCGAGTTAAGGCTTGCATTGCCGTGATTGGAGTTGATTCTGCTGTACCAGTTATTAGTCGCAGGGCCTGATTTTGGCATACTTCTAGGTGATTTGTGTTAGAACTGTTTGCTGTAATTATTACCTCTGCATTATAAAGAAGTATTGGCTTGAATGTTTTGTATGTGGTGTTCAGTATCTCCCGATTACTGCCCCACTTGACTCCAGCTAATCTTTTCAAAATTGAAAATTTTGTTGTTGATTTGTTTACTACTCCTCCAGTATGATGTCTCCAAGATAATTTTGAATCAAAAATGGTTTCTAAATATTTTGTTTTATATGTTTGTTTCAGGTTTGTTTTCTTGAACTGCAGATTTAGTTTAGGGATTTTCTTTTTTAAGATAAATATTTCCAATCTCGTTTAATCAGTATTTATTTTCATCAAACTGTTGTCAGTCCACTTTTCCAATATTACCAGAGCCTTTATAGATACCCACCTGGTGAATGGTTACATATCTACACAAGTGGATCTAACTTGGTCAACAACTCAGGAGCAGGAATTACGTGTGCACTGTTCTTATTCTATCAACCAGCAGGATACCATACAACAAGTTTTGATGCAGAAGTAACGGCTATTCATATTTCACTCCAAGACATTCTATACAGAATAGATAAATTCAAAAATGCTGTCATACTTTCTGATTCTAAAGCAGCATTATATGCAATAAGTTCAAATAAAATGAGGTCAATCCAAATTAAATTATGTGAAAAAATGATCCAACAACTTCAAAAACTACAGAAAAGAATTATATTACAGTGGATACCTGTATATTGTGGAATTGCTGGAAGTGAATCAGCTGATTTTCTTGCCAGAAAAGGTGCAAATTTAATTCAGAACAAAATTAAAAACTTACCCTTTACATCCATAAAAAGATTAATCAAAAACAAATATAAAAACAAACAAAACCAATCAATATCTAACAAAGCCAAAAATAAAAGGTGGAACATTTTAATTAAAAATCCAATAATTATTCCATAAATCCCATGTAAAGCTGCAGTAGCAAATTTTAGATTACTTACGGAACATAATTATTTGGCCAAACACTTACACAGAATAGGAATTTATACAAGTCCAAATTGTCCTCTGTGCAACAAAGAAGAGGAAACGACTGAAGAACATCTGTTAACTTGCCGGACCCACTACAGAAATATTGGAGAGCAAGAGAGTTAACGGCTTCATTGCCAAAGCCTAGCATTTGAAAACAACAACATTTTTTTCTCTGTTTCTCAACATTCTCCAGAAACGGTAATGCATTTGTCATATCGGTGTTCTAATTTAATTAAACCATCTCTGCAGTGTAATTTAACATGGTGCTCAAAATTGCTGTTTACCTCATCAATGACCTCCTTATTGCTGTAAAATCTTCTTCCTCCAATAAATTGTATGAGGTTCGAGAACAGGTGGTAGTCATTGGGTGCTAAATCTGGCAGACAAGTTGGATGTTCAAGAAAATCGAACTTTAATTCGCACATTTTACCAATTGCAATGACAGAATGATGAGCCGAAGCATTGGCCTTAAGAAATAAGATCGTTCTCTTTGCCAAATGAGTTCCTTCTCTTTTCACCGCCTCACTCGAAAGTTGTAGTAAGCTTGCGTAGTAGTCACCAATGATAGTTTTACCCTTTCCAAGTAATCGAAAAAAATTATTCCTTGTGCATACCAGAAAACACTCGCTATAAGTTTGTTAGCTGAAAAAATGTACTTTGCCGTTTCTGGTTGGTTGACCTGGCGTAATTTGACCTGGCGTAATCCATTATTTTGACTGTGATTTAATTTCTGAAGTGTAGGAATATATCCAAGTTTCATTCATGGTAGGAAGCCCTCTCAAACATTCACTGGTATCTCTACGATACAGCTCCAAATTCTTAGCAGAAACAGTTTTTCTTTGCAACTGTTGATCAGGTGTCAACAAAATCGACACCCATCTTGCACAGATCTTGTGAAAACCCAAAACATTACTTAAAATTACCTACACGTTCTTGTAATATATTTACAACCTCTGCTATCTCATATAACTTTAATCTGCGGTCTTCTAATACTAAACGATTAATTTTTTTTTAAAGATCTCTGAAGTTGTGGCTTCCACAGGTCGAGTCACTACAATACAGAGGGCGGGGCTCCTACTCCTTACCAGATGAAACTCCCCGGCGGTCCAGGATAATCATCATCCCACCTACTCTGACCCCGAAACAGTCACGAGGCCGATTCGGAGACAGGTGGCCGCCCCCCCCCCGGCCCTCCAGAGCAAGGAAGACTCCAGGCAGGCTTACCCAATACATCCCACCTGCCACGTTCCTGAATCCGCCCACTACGCCAGCTCGGAGACCGGAGTCCGTTCGGCCGGAGGCGGACGTGTTCACCCAGAGTGTATCATCCTGCCATGCAGCGCCGACACTTCTACCCTGAAAGAGTCCACTATATGAGAGATGATATGAAATGATAATGAAGCTGAAACGAAGGGTCAGAAAATTCGGAGATATAAGTAACCTACCCAGTATTCGTCTGACGACCTGGAAAACCGCTCGAAAAAACCCAAGGGTCAGGTAGATCGGCCACGGGAATCGATCCCGGGCCTTCCAAATGCTATCAGGCTCGTTCAGAACTTTACTTAAGTTATATGTTTCTTGGTACCTATTCCTGTAAAGTTTACGGCAGGTCCGAAATTTCTGTATATATTGCATCACATATCTGAACATCATTTTAGACATTTTATTCATCTATCGTCCAATATGACCTAACCGGTTATACAAGAGCTAATTAAAGTGAAAAAGAAAAAATGAGTCGGCGCACCATCAATGCATCAGCCACAACTGTGTGTAGCAATACAATTATTTACAGTGAAGTGAAATTAACTAAGAGCTCGATACCATCAGCATGCATACTATCAAAACATATAAACTGAGCAGAAAAATGCATTTTATCAACATTAACAGGACAAAACTTAAATTAAAATTGCTTTATGAGCAAATCGTTGGAGAACCATTCTGTCGAAAATAACACTATTTTGCCTTTATTTTTTGCACAGAAATGAGTTGTTTATGATTTTTATACAATCTTTTTACAAATATATTCCCAAAAATATGGCAGATCCTCTTCTTATCGGCCCCTGTGTCCATAGAAAATTGTACTTTTCCTAAACTAACACCAGTCTCTTCAATTTACAATAACGAAATATATTAATGAAAACAACTGTGATCCCTTCTATTTGAAATGAATTTCCCAACTATGAGACAATTATAACCGTACACCACCTTTAGAGATATGAAATTAGACAAATTTAGAGTATATATATTTTGGTTTTGGTCTTGGCTGAGGTAAAATTCTACTATTTAAAATAAGACCTGAAGCTTTCCTGGCGACGAATACGCTCATTTTCTTCTCGGGCAGCCAGCCTGGTGAAAAGATGATTAAATATCAACGTTTCGGAAGTGTACATCTCTCCCATCGTCAGGATATTTATAAATTGTTATACCACAAAATGAAATACTGGATATAACACAACTATAAACAAAGACAAAACACTATCAAAACTCGCATTACTGAACAAAAGACTGTTTTCAGTAAATTAAACTACCATTTCTTATCACAGTCTACCCTAATGATATTGCTTTCGTAAAATGATAAATATACAACCACTTCTCCATGGCGCAAAATCAACTATAGATATGGCACGAATCCACAGTGCCCGTCTCTCTTTGTCAGAAGGAAATGAAAAGGTCTAATGTGTCCTTTGTTTAGAGTTAATTAGAAAAATGTTATTCACCTTGTTATATAAGACAAAACCTATAAACACAGGATTAGGACTAGGATTACCGAGCGGGGGGGCATTCAGCACTGTGACCAGACTTGACCTATTGTACCTATGCCCCAAGTGAGGTACCCCGTGAGAGGAAGGATGAGGTGAGAGGAGACTGAGGGTGCCCGTCCCAAGGAGCTACGACAGTACAGAGGGCACGGTCCCTACATTTTACTTAGAAAACTTCCCCTGTAGACCAGGACAACGAATATTACCCGCTACTGTGTTTCGGAAGCGTTCTCAGCAGCTGATTCGGAGGTCGGCAACCGACCTACCGGAGGAGAAAGTAGTTTCCTTAGAGCATATCATTCTGTCATGTACCGCCGAGACTCCCGCCGACACTTATACCCTGAAAGACACTACTAGATGGGATATAATGTGAAGTGATAATAGAAATGAAATTGAGGGACAGGAAATTTGGAGGATGTAAATACTCTATCCAGCTTCCGCCTGGCGACCCGGGAAAACGCCCAAAATTCCATGGGTCAGGCAGGTCAGCCACAGGAATTGAACCCGGACCTCCCGAATTCGGGCCACAGATCTAACCGCCATCCCGTTCGGTTATAAATAAAGATATTCATAGATGCTCATATCTTGAAAAGCAATAAATCAATCATATTTTGCTAAAGTTTAATGTGCAGTTATATATAACAGTTCTAAGCTGTAATTCTCCTGTCTGCTTACTTGTAAGCAATGCACCAACATAACAGACTCAATATCCGAAGCTTTCAGGTGATATGGAAGAAGTGGACCACTGAGCGTTTAAGATAATGAACATTGCATTTCACAATCAGCATATGGTAATTCGGTTATGGTTATCATACATTTTTTTTATGTTGTGAATCTATCGCCGAATGTGGAGTATCTTTACCTTAAGAAAACAAGTTTATTTACAATTTTAATGTAAAAGATGTATATTTACTATCTATCAATGAACAGAGTGGGGTGGCTCAGGTTGTTTCGTCTGTGGCCCGCATTCGGGAGGTCCGGGTTTGACTTTCGTGGTAGACCAAACCGACCCATGGGTTTTTTATTCGGGGGGTTTTCCAGGTTACTAGGTAAATGCTGGGTAGGTTAATTACAACCCCGAGTTTCCTCTACCTCCATTTCATCTCCATTATCTTTCATATTCTCTCTCATCTGGTGGTTTCTTTCAGGGTAGAAGTGTCGGCGGGAGTCTCGGCCACGACTTTTTTTTGTGTGTAATTGACGTCCTCCAACGTTAAGTCATTTTGGACGACGAATGGATTTGGTGAAATGATCTTTAAATAAGCCCAGGGTCCATAGAGCTTAGAGTTACCCGATATTCGTCTTTCAGGATAAGGTAAAGCCCCGGAGAAAGCCTTATCCAGGTAACTCACCCTGACCAAGATTCAAGCGCGTGGCAAAATGCTATACTCTGAGTGCACACTTTCTCCTCCGGCGGGACGGACTCCGGTCTCCGAGCCGGCTTAGTAGGCCGATTCAGTAACGTGGCAGGCGGCATGCCAGTTTATTTGGTGCAAGGTAGGTGGGATGATGATTGTCCTGGACCGCCGGGGAGCTTCTATCTGGTAAAATGTACGAGCCTTGCCCTCTGTACTGTAGTGACTCTTTGGAGTTGGCCGCCCTATGTCTCCTCTCACCTCATCCTCTCTCCCCGGCGGTTCCCCACTTGGAGCATAGATACAAAAAAGGTACAAAAACAGTACAAAAACAGTGCATAGGTACAAAAAACAGTCTGGTCGAGGCGCCGAACAATCCAATCCATCAATTAAATGTACTATAAATTTGTTCATTTCATAAACAAAATATCCAACTATGGTAAGTGCGTCATGTAACTTACTGACTTTATTTTTTGAAGCACTTCAAATCACGAGGTACGAACATTACGTCGAGTGTTACGTCACATTCATATCGCTTTGTTTTGACTTGCTGTTTGCTTTCTGAGAACTCTGTTGTGTACCTAGTTGTACTTATCATGTTTCACCGGTCACAAAGTTTCCCTGCCACAAAGTTTGGCTACAAATCTTCACATAACCTACGTTTTTTGGACATTGCTTCTTTATAAGCAACAAGCCACTATTTGACGAAACTTTCATACTTTATGTGATAATAAATATTCCCAAGAAGCTGTGTATATTAATATAATTGCTTAAATTCTGCAAACAGCATATATAAAATATATTTGGTTACTAGCATTAATACTCGCATCTACATTTTATCAACCGGCTTATGACGTCATAATATTAAACTGTCGATCCAACTAGGCCGGAATTTGTATGGTAAATCAAAAGTTCCTGTATATCTGGGAATAGCCCGTGAAGTCTTCTTAACCATAAAAACTCCTTTGTACAATTTTTATAGTGAAAGGAGAGAGAAATTAGTACTGCCTAAGAGTTTAGATATCTTAAAGCATACAATATATGTTCCATAAAAATGTTCGAAGGCTTAACCATTTTTGGGACATTCTTCGCCAGTAATTTAAGATTTCGCTTTTTTTTTCTTTTGGAAGGTCTCTTTATAGCTTTTTTTATCGTGGTCATGCAAAGAGCACTGCTTTTTAATGTCGCTTTAGCCTATTGCACCCTTATAATCCGTACCACGATATGTGTCATGAGAAGTTAGGTTTATTAAAAATAAATAGATCAATAAGGTTTTCTTTTTTAGTATCGTGAATTGGAGATAATTATTTGAATGCATCACAGCAGGCATTTACTCTTGTAGGATTGAGTGTTCCTCCCCGCTTTACGGAAGGACATAATGTACCGAAAGGTACGGTACATGCTGTTTCGTTGTAATTTCATAACGTAATTTTAAACAACTGGTTGGTTTAAGTTTATTCAAATTTTGCTGCATCGCCCTGGGTCCAGATTAAGGGTCTGCTTTGTTTTGAAGCACCTTCGTCGGTAAACTACTTACTAATTACAAAACCTGCAGGTGGCAGAAAAAGCATGAAAGGATTTACTGGTATGCTATTGTTTCCTTTTAACTAGAACAATCGTGTTGTAGGCAAAAAAGAGAGGGACAGAGATACTTTAACGGGACTTCCTGAGGCTGCTGATTGGTGAAGGAAAATCCTCAGAACATTCCGTTAAAGCATGTTTCGTTCCTTCTCGCTTCCCAAGCGTTGACAACAGAATCGTCCTAATTTGAGACAGTGAGTGAGACTGTAATTTTTAAGGGCCCGTCGACTACTATATAATCTGAGCCTGGGTTATAGTAATAGACTAACGCAACATAAGCATAGAACAACAAATATTTACATAAATGACGAGTACCCTCTAACGACAACTAATGCCATCACATATCACTTATGAACCAAAGTTCTATACTCCAAACTAAGGCCTATACTCCAAACTAAGGCCTGATCGCACCTACAATGTGGCATGCTGGATCTTGGTCAAGTAAATCTCCTGGGACCCTGCATGATTTATTGCTCCTGCATGCACTGCACGAAAGCCCTTCCACCTCTGTAATCCCGGGGTGCAGTACCGATACTTCGTCTTCCCATTCATCCATACACCCATAGGATGAAATGAACCCAAATAAATTTAAGGCCTCTTACTGAAACTTCCCCGTATTTCTTAACTACACGTAGATGACGAGGTCACACTATCTCGTGAAAAATGTTGTTGTAAGATAAAAGTAGTTTCTTATTTAACGTGACCATACTCAAAAATACAACAAGAAATAATTGTCAAATTAGTATTCTCATAGTATAGCAATCAGTAGATGATATAACAGAGTAATGCACTTAAACTGCAGGAAGTTTCTTATCATCAAATGTATAGATGAGAGCTGCTCAGTGAAAACTTGCCAAACAAATGATAAAAGTGCGTGCATCTAACATGAGATTGTGTTTATATCGCTTACACGCCTCAATTTATATGCCAATAATGTATAACCAATGATTAGACGAACTAGCAACTCCTTCGCCACTACGGGACGCATTCGAGTGATTGTGGCCATTGATAATTGTGGAAGCATTTTTTAAATAAATATGTTTGATGAATAGGTCATGATTCTAAAAAGTACAAACATAGCGATCTACAAAATTCGAGAAATGTTTTTTAAGCAGGAAACTTTGGATTTTAGTGAAATTAAAAAATCAAAATCAGCACTTTGATGCAAGATATTTAAACAAAGACAAACTCAAAATCAAACACAGAAAAATGAGGCCCTTGGAAATTATATAATTTTAGAAGAGAAACTAACCATGTAAAAACCGCACAGAAAACCTAGTATGAAGAATGTTGTGTACATGAATATGAGAATTATTAATTGTTAGTGAAATACCTATTTGTGTATGACTATGAGTTGTACAGACGAACAAATTTGTAAGAATATTCTATTAAAATACAAACCGTTGCGTAAAGACGATTAGATGTAATATACAAAGTAAACAGACATGTGCATTGAGTGTAATAAAGCAATAAAATTATTTATTAATAAGGTTAAAGAGTTTATAAAATGTAACAGGCAGATAATTTCAATAAGTAATTCCGAATTGTTCAAACAAAACCATAATGTAAGAACCGAGAGTTACCAGTTTCTTAGGGAAGAATTCAATAGCTAGGTAATTTAAGAGTTTAGCAACGGATAATGATTTAACCCAGTATAGTCAAATTAATTAAGCTTTTCTGGAACAGGAAGACAGATCTGGATGCAAATACATGCTTTGAACGATTTTGGAAATTATAGAGAAACACGATTCTTAGAACTTAGAAAGTCACCTAGTCGAAAATGGTTTTATAGGCAAATAAGAAGCTGGAGGTTTACAAATAATGTAACAAATTTGATGGAGACTCATGAAGTACATGGGAATAATTCTTGTTCAAGCCTTTCAGAAATACTTTACTCGTACAGTAATCGATTATTAGCAGTCCTTAGCGCCTAAAGACCACGCTTAGGTATGCGTTTTTGATGATTACCGCAATAAGCTTCTCTTATTAAAACTCTGATCCTCTTCATTACGGAAACAGTTATTTTAAACCGCAAATTTATTGTTACCTCAAATGTTAGAACATACAATACTTCCATAGGTATAGTTTCTCCTGCTAAGCTTGCTAAACAGTTTAATACCATATCCTCAAATGATCGGCAACTCACTTCAAACAGATCATTTATAGAATGCATTAAATTTCTCATGTGATTCTGTTGGTGTTACCTATTTTCACATAACAGCCACGCGTACCCTGAGTTAAAGATCACAGTTCACAACTGCAGCAGCTGGCAGCAGATTTGTCGAATTCCAAATACTGGAGGTGGCATCAAAAGTGCCACAAAGAGCGGGCACATCATCAGACTAGACCAAGTTGTTATAACCAGAATGCCTGAGGCATTCCCCACATTCTGTCTCATAAACACCCACCCAAGAACTCCAGTGGGACAAAATTTCGGCACGCTGACAATTGACAGTGTCCTTAACAAACAGATTAATCTTCACCATGTGCTCGCCAGCATACACGACGGTAAAAAGTTAAATTAGTAGGAACAATAGTAACGTATGACGTATGAGCAGGGAAGGTCCTTCCCTTAACACTTAACCCCTTCCCTTAACACTAATACTTAACACTTCGACTTATGGGAGAGGGTTTGTGCCCATGCCCCTGAAATGGGAAGGGGCGAGGGAGAACAGAAATGGTCCCTACACTTTCCGATACACAGGGTGTTACAAAAAGGTACGGCCAAACTTTCAGGAAACATTCCTCACACACAAAGAAAGAAAATATGTCATGCGGACATGTGTCCGGAAACGCTTAATTTCCATGTTAGAGCTCGATTTACTACTTCTCTTCAAATTACATTAATCATGGAATGGAAACACACGCCAACAGAACGTACCAGCGTGACTTCAAACACTTTATTACAGGAAATGTTCAAAATGTCCTCCGTTAGCGAGGTTACATGCATCCATCCTCCGTCGCATGGAATCCCTGATGCGCTGATGCAGCCCTGGAGAATGGCGTATTGTATCACAGCCGTCCACAATACGAGCACGAAGAGTCTCTACATTTGGTACCTGGGTTGTGTAGACAAGAGCTTTCAAATGCCCCCATAAATGAAAGTCAAGAGGGCTGAGGTCAGGAGAGCGTGGAGGCCATGGAATTGGTCCGCCTCTACCAATCTATTGGTCACCGAATCTGTTGTTGAGAAGCGTACGAACACCTCGACTAAAATGTGCAGGAGCTCCATCGTGCATGAACCACAATGGGTATTTAACATTTGTCTGCACGAATGATTTCAATTTACATTTTAAGAGAAATACTAAAATGAGCTCTAACATGGAAATTTAGCGTTTCCGGTCACATGTCCACATAACATATTTTCTTTCTTTGTGTGTGAGGAACGTTTCCTGAAAGTGTGGCCGAACCTTTTTGTAACAACCTGTAGACTACCCAGTACCAGGTAATATAACTAGCTGCCTTATACAGCGGTGGGGGGGACTTGTAGGCCTTTCCCGTTCACAAGGGCGGAAAGTCGCAGAGAGCACAATATTCCCTGCCATGCAATGCCGAGCCGGCGGCCTACAAAATCCTGAAACAGTAAAACAGATAAAAGGTGAAGTAAAATGGAGGGACTCAAAACTTGGGGAATTTGATTAACCTATCCACCCTTCGCCCAGTAACCCAGAAAAACATCTGAACGAACCCATGGGTCAGGAAGGTTTTCTACAGGGATCGAATCCATGACCACCCAAAAGTGAGTTACACACATTACCACCTATGTTCGGTAACATTATTGTTTCTTCATTCTTTTTTAAATTTACGTACTCCAACGACGTATTGGACTATGAATGAAATGGGTGAAATGATGCTCAAATGAGCCCAGGGTCCATTGAGCTTTGGGTTTCCAAACATTCATCTTTTAGGATAAGGGAAAATACCGGAAAAAACCCTTATCCATATAACTGACCCAGACCAAAATTTGAACTCTGGACCTCCTGAACGTGAGGCAGAAACGCGACCACCTACGGTACATAAGCGGGCAGTATCATTCTCTACATATAAGGCGGTGAGATAGATTTTCCAGGTTTTTCGCCTATTCTGTCTCCTCTGGGATTATATTTAGAATGTAGAATAGAGGAGACCCGTGCAAATCCAGCAAAATCACAGCAGCACAAACAAAGCGGCGAAATTTGACGGTGTAAAATATTCAATTTTGAAGCCGAGTTTCGCAATCCTTTAGCTATAAAGGGAAAGCAAAGCATTGTTTCCCTTGATTGTTCTACATTTTACTCAGTTTACTTATTCATATAGTAAGAATAACACTATAAGAGATATGTATCTGGGAGACACTTTATATGTACTTTTAGATTGGATTGTGCGCCAGGACCTCGACCAAACTGGTCTTTTGTACCTTGCCCCAAGTGGGATACTCCCTTGAGGGAGGATGAGGTGAGAGGAGATCGAGGGCAGCCAAACCCCAAGGAGTCACAATAGTACAGAGGGCGGGGTCCCTACAGTTTACCAGACAGAAACTCCCCGGCTGTCCAAGACAATCCTCATTCCACCTACGATAGCCCCGAAACAGTCACAAGGCCGGTTCGGAGACCGGAGGCCACCCCTCCAGAGCAAATAAGACTCCAGGAAGGCTTGCACAATCGGCCAGCCTGAAAGAAACCACCAGATGGGAGATGATATGAAATGACGGGACAAGAAATTCGGGGAATTTAATTAACCTACTTAGCATATTTCTGGCGGCCCGGGAAACCCCCCGAAAAGACCCATGGGTCAAATAGATCAGCCACAGGAATCGAACCCAGAGGTCGGACCTCCCGAATGCAATCCACAGACGAAACCGCCCGAACCATCCCGCTCGGTATATGGAGAGTTATTCAGATTATCCTAGAACAAAGTGTGGCATTCTTTTAATAGTATTTTCTTCTTTATGTATAGGTGTAGATCTGATTAGGGGGTGAATGTTTAGGATTACCGGAGGCATTCATCTTGCACCAAATTTTATTCTTAAGACCATGCTATTTGCGGATGACCAAATAATTATAAGTAAAACTGAAGAAGAGCTGCAAAGAGCAGTACATATTTTACAGAAGTAGTGTGAGAATTATAATTTCAAAATTTCTACAAATAGAACAAAAACAATGGCGTTTGGAGGTAAAGACACTGTTAGAAACAAAATGGTAATTGATGATATTATCTTAGTACAAGTTACAGGTTTTAAATATTTGGGAACATATGTCAGTCATAAATATGAAGATGATTGTAAAAGTAAACTACCAATGTTTCAAAAAATGCGGCATAATAAATAGAAGCGTAAAAACTAAAACCAGAAAAGAAACACGGGTGAAATTTTATAAAGTGATGGCTGTGCCTGCTTTTCTTTTTGGTTCTGAAACATGGACATTAACAAAATCAGACAAAAACAAGATACAGGATGAAAAAATGAGATTTTTAAGAGCAGTAAAAGGATGTACTCTTTTAGATAAAATCCCAAATGAAAAATTAAGAGAAGATTTAGAAATAAGTTCTTTAGAAGAAAAAAAAATTATAGAAATGAATGGAGAGAGCATATTGAGAAAATGCCGAAAGATAGGATCCCAAGAAGAGTTATAAACTATAAACCTAGAGGAAAAAGACATCCGGGAAGACCACGAAAACGATGGTCAGACATGCTTTAAGCCGGAGCAGACAGCATTGCCTAGCCTTTGGAGTGAAGAAGAAGAAGAATAAATGTTTTAGAATCGTACAGGGATACTAATTTATGCAGAAAGGCCAAGGTTCACCTTACTTCATAAATATAGCAAATTGTAGTGTTATTTTACATTGCAATTTTCTCCTTCAGTTTTCCGCAACTCTTATAGCTGTATGGTATCTTAAAGTATGCCAAACGGTGATTCAAATGTCTGTCTGTAAGACATACCAGATTTAAAAATGTTTCTGTAGTAAGAGTTTGTTTATCTCTTACAGTTTTCCAGTTTTGCAAAAGTCATCCAGAATGAGGAGATTTCCAATTCCAGAAAAGGAGATATGAGACTACAGTAAGCTTGAGGGAATAGTCAAATATTTTAGAATATGATGGCTATGTGATGGATCTGAAGTTCTGTTTTCTTTCAATAACCAATGGATAAAAAAGCAAATAACGTATTACCATTGAGAAAAATATAATTATTAGTTTCAGGAAATTTCAAAATACGTATCTTCGGTAAACGCTGGGTATTATATTTTTCAGCAGAATACAGCATTTCTTTAATTTCCTAAGTGGCGGAGAAAAGTAAATCTAAATGATTTTTTTATTATTATTGAGGAAATTTTTGAGTATTCGAAGTAAAACATGTTATCGAATTTTTGGATGGATTGCACTATCTTGTCTACCCATTGTACATGGTAGAGAAATAAAGGTTATGTCTCGGAAACCAGTTCTAAGATGTGCATGAAACATGTATACAGGTTGCTTCAGCATGACACCGAATGATTATAGCCGTTGTTTATAACTTAGCTGATCCGAATTCCGGTGTCACAGCTTTGAAGTTCTGTTAGGTATAATTTTATGCATAATTAAATATTACATTATTTTGTGATTAGGGAGCGCAGGAACTATGGTAGCACACCAGTGGTTCCTGCGCTCCCTAATCACAAAATAATGTAAAAGCTGTTATTGGGACGCACCGGCCACGAAAACAAAAGCATTACTCCTTGCGCTTTATAAGTAACCCTAACCTACCTTTCAGGTAATGGGGCAAAGGGCAGTTACTTGTGCTAAAGTCGACTAATAACTCGGACAGCTGTAAGCTTACTCTTCAGTGTAAAACTACACATTCCGTCCTAACAGGGAGGATTTTGCGCGGATTTAGATAGCAAATCCAAGCAATATGGAGCGCTATACGAACTCCGAAATGACGGATACAGTTTTGATGGATAGAAGAGCTGAAGGGTGTTCAACGAACGCACAATTAATTTAGTTTCACTCAAAGTATGAATTGTAAAAATAGTTACATCAGTGATAATATTTATTTGTTTAACTTCAGATACTTTTCCTATGATCTCAATTGTACAATACTTTCAACCACTGACTGTAAATATTAACAAATTCCTTATTTAGTATTATCAAACACGTGAAATAAAATGAACGTCTCATTGTTTAAGCCATTTAGTTTTTGTTAATTTATCTACCATTCTTGAATGTTGATTTCTGTTCTGTTTATCATAATGCTTCAATTCTCAACCTTACTAACAACGGAATTTTGGAACACGTTAAACATTCATAAGCAATAATTAAGCAATGGCTTCTTTATTGCGGTTTCATAAGCCAATGAAATGTTTAATAGTAGAAGTAGCAAGCTACCGCGGAGTATTCTGGTATGTTTACAAACAGCTGTAGCACGCGGCAAGGCATGTGACCTATACTTGCGAGCTCTGACAGCGTGAGGCACGCGTCGTTGTTCCTGTAACTACCTAATCCACACCAATTCTGGATCATTTTTATGTGGCTCTATTGGCGGTAAAAACTATTTATAAGTGTCACATAGAAGCTGAGTAACTACTTTTATATGTTCGTTCGGTCTCGTTTTAAAACATCCCGTATATTATACTTAAAAAGTTCCATCAGTATAAAACCGAGGATTTTACATATTTCACACATAGGTGTCCTAAATGGCATAATGAGTTAAAGAATGACTTCCTTACATGACAATGTTATCTCAAATAGGACACTACTGAAATATTACACTGTTTCGGATATGCTAACAGACCCCGCTTGCATACACCCACAGACATCGATTATCAGTGCATCTATTATGTGTCTTACACACAATCAACATTTGCTCTATACTAATATAGTTCGATCTGTGGCATGTGGAGTCAGAGTTAAGGGCTTAAGCGTGGTCTTCAATCCCATAGTCATTGAGCTGTGATGTACACAAGGCTTCCGCAAATAGTAGTCAATATTGTCATGGCCTGCATATGATATACATCTTTCAACAGTACATGGCAATTAGAAGTAGCTCCATATTTTTATTTATTTCAGAAGTTTTCATATGAAGGTTACTGCTCTCGTTGATATCAAAACACAAAGAGGTAAACCAATCCAATTTCTTTGTAGGTATAAAGGGAATAAGGGAGTACAGCCGGCTTAAGCGGTAGTCAAATATTTTAACAGCTGGTCATCATGTGGCGGCTTTGAAATTCCTTCTATTTGCATGAAAAGAAGGTTATATGAAAATCTGACAATCTTATGGAAGTTTATTTAATTGTAAGTGCTAACCAATAACAAGAAATAACTCATAAAATGTTAGGTCTATACATAAAAATGCACTTAACATAAAGTTTGTAATTTAACCCAATCTACATTTTTGTGTAGAAGGACTTTATCTCTTACGGTTTATCAGTTAAGCAAACGCCACAGAATCAAGAGCATCTCAGAGGGCACTCTCAGCATATTCATAATATGCATTTCATTTATTATGACAATATCTTAATCATATCTTATTTTAATCAAAATCGTTATAGCTATGTTTAAGGAAGTCAATATTTTTGAAGAATATTCCATGTAAGGGTGGGGTTTTAAGTCTTCGCGTTGCAGTGTTAAACATGCTAAACTTGTATAGGTACTAATAAATATTCTTTCAACCAGTCATTTCTCTTTTGAGTTAGGTTATTCACCAACACAGACGGGGATCTCATTCTATATTTCCCTTGAGCTTAGGAAGCCTCAAAAAAATTATTTCCTGTAAACCGCGAAATCGAATTACGAGGTGTAATACAAAGTTTTACCTACCTACTATATGTAGTAGAGACAATCTTCTTCTTCTTCTTCTTCTTCTTCTTCTTCTTCTTCTTCTTATTCTTCTTCTTCTTCTTCTTCTTCTTCTTCTTCTTCTTCTTCTTCTCCTTCTTCGTCTCCTTCTTCTTCTGCAATCCAGGAATTAGGCTCATGGCCTGTTGCGTCCTCACTCCTGCACTCCCATCTCTTCCTCGGGCGACCCACTCTCCCTCCTGGAGGTTTCTAACTCCACAATACCTTGGGTATTCTATCCTCGTTCATTCTTTCCATATTTTCCTTCCAATTATATATTCTTCAATATTCCCATTTAAATAAAATGTTTTTAGTTCATCACGTATATCTGCATCTCTAATAAGGAATCTTCTTGTACAGCCTTTCACGCTCCACAGGAACCTCATTTCAGCACTCTGTAGCTTACTTCTATCCCTCTGACTGAGCATCCAAGATTCCCTTCCCTATAGTAAAATTGGAATCGCCATCGTCTTATAAAAATTCAATTTTGTTTGCTTTCTCGACTTACTTTGTGGAGTTTCCTTTATTGTTCCACAAATTTTTTTGGAATTTAAAATATGTATACTCCATATCATTTTCTCTGTCTACACTTACAGCCCAAGTATTCAAAATGGGAAACCGGTGCCAAACATTTTCCATTTATGCTATTCCTTTGTGATATTTTTAAATTATATTCTTCACTTATTGAATTCAATTTAAACACAACTCTCAGTAGATTTTCTTCGCTATTCTGAATAATTACATAATCATCTGAGTAAATTAAAATATGTATAAATTGGTTTTTCCCTGCTTCTATTCCTGAAGTAATTTCTTGCTTACACTTCTTAATCAAATCGTCTAAATATATATTGGAAAGTTTTGCAGACAGGCTGAATCTTTGTCTGACCCCTTCATTCGTCTCCTTTTCTTTTGTTTTTAATCCACTTATATTTATTACTATTGTAACGCGTGCGCTGGAACACCCTGTGAAGCAGCTGGGAGCGGGAGTTGGGGGAGGTCCGTGTGAGCCACACCTCCCCCTCGTCTGTGGTGACAAGGCGGCGGTCGGGAGAAAAAACATGCTCGTGCCGTCTGTTTCCTTACACCTGGTTCTCGATCTTTCTGTTACTGGAACAATCCTGTAAACACCAGAAGTCGGCGATATTCCTATATAAAGGGGGTTACAGACAGACAGAGTAGAGTAGAGTTGGTCAGTTAGTGAGTGAGGAGACAGTCGCAGTTCTTGGAGTAAGAGTTAGTCAGTGACGTGTTAATGTACGAGAAGATTGTGCAACGGAAGACTGCACGTAACTGTGAATGTGTACCGGAGCTTACGTAACCGCGAGGCCAAGTGAAATTGTAACGGACGAACTGGTGAATTGTAATTGTGTGCAGCACGTAATTCTGTGTATTTGGCAAGTGTTAAACTGTAAGTCGGTGGAAATAAAGAACATTTTTGAGTGGTGAAATTGGACTTTTCATTTCACGAACCCACAAAGTCACACTGGTGTCAGGAAGCGGGAAAACAACATAACATCACCGAACATTACAACCATGGAGGCAGCATTAGAAAAGATTTTAGCGGAACTGAAAGAAATGAAGACGGCAACTGAAAACCTCGCTGCAAAAATAGAAGCGGCAAACAACAACCTCATCGCCGAGTTGAAACAAATGAAGACGGCCAACGACAACATCACCGCGGAGATGGAAGAAATGAAGGCCGAGTTAACCACAGAAATGAGAGCAGCGAACGGCAGTCTGGCCACGGAAATGAAGGCGGCGAACGAGGCTCTCGCCGCAAAGTTTGAGGAACGGTTGGCCGGCGTGAGGGATGACGTCACGAACCCGGGCAAGCGGAAGGGTCAAGTAGACGTCCGCCTTAATGATTTAGAGGAAAAGGCCGACAACATCGCAAAACCCCTCACCCGCCTGACGGAGGAAAACCGGCCTTATGTGTGGACGGAGGACGCCGAAGACGCTTTCCAGCACCCGAAGGGGACCCTGTGCAGTGCTCCAATTTTGGGTTTCCCACAACCGGGTGGCGCTTTCATTGTGGACACCGACGCTAGCGACCATTACATTGGAGGTGTCCTACCGCAGATCCAGGACGGCCATGAGCGCACAAGAGTGGAAGAGAAGGAGCGTGCCGCAGCAGTCCGAGTAGTTGTGGTAGTGCCTGCTGAAGGCTGGGATAGCGCAGGCCTGAGGAGGGAGCAGCTGGCGGACGCAGACTTGGGGCCACTCTTGAGGGAAGTGGAGGCAGGGACGAGGCCAACCTGGGAGGACATCGCACCGAGGAGCGCCACCTACAAGTCATACTGGGCCCAATGGGACTCGTTGAAGACCAGAGTGGGCGTGCTGTTCCGGGTATGGGAGTCACCCGATGGGAAGGCGCAGAGAGGACAGTTGGTACTTCCCCGGAGTAAGGTCCCGGAAGTCTTGGAGGAAGTGCACGCCGGTACTTCAGGAGGACACCAGGGAGCGAACCCTATGCTTCACAAACTACGGCAGCGCTACTTCTGGCTGAGACTCCGAGCAGATGCTGGTGGTACACCTGGACCGCCTCGCACGCTACGATGGGGCTGTTCGGGGCGAACAGCTTTGAGGAGGGAGCAGTGTAACGCGAGCGCTGGAAGACCCTGTGAAGCAGCTGGGAGCGGGAGTTGGGGGAGGTCCGTGTGAGCCACACTTCCCCTCGTCTGTGGTGACAAGGCGGCGGTCGGGAGAAAAAACATGCTCGTGCCGTCTGTTTCCTTACACCTGGTTCTCGATCTTTCTGTTACTGGAACAATCCTGTAAACACCAGAAGTCGGCGATATTCCTATATAAAGGGGGTTACAGACAGACAGAGTAGAGTAGAGTTGGTCAGTTAGCGAGTGAGGAGACAGTCGCAGTTCTTGGTGTAAGAGTTAGTCAGTGACGTGTTAATGTACGAGAAGATTGTGCAACGGAAGACTGTACGTAACTGTGAATGTGTACCGGAGCTTACGTAACCGCGAGGACAAGTGAAATTGTAACGGACGAACTGGTGAATTGTAATTGTGTGCAGCACGTAATTCTGTGTAATTGGCAAGTGTTAAACTGTAAGTCGGTGGAAATAAAGAACATTTTTGAGTGGTGAAATTGGACTTTTCATTTCACGAACCCACAAAGTCACACTATTATTGTATATATAAACTAATTTTACAATTAATTACAAGCAGGTAAATATCTTTTAGTCCGTTATACTCAATAATTTACTTCTCTCCATAAAATCGAAAGACTTTGCAATGAACACCACATGCGTTTTAAATTGATTTGTTGTCACCTGTGTAAAATTCTTTTTTAAACTAAAAGATTATCATTACAGGATCGACCTTTCCTAAAATGAGCTCTTGCTTCCTCCAGTAACAATTTCCTTATAGTTTTAAGACGTTCTTTACTACTTTTGTATATTTGTATATTTTGTATATTTGCCATATATACATATATATATATATATATTATAGGATGATCAAAACCTAATTCCCTATAATTGTCCTTTCCTAAACATCCGCCGTACTACTTCATCCTCTGTCCATGAACTAGGAACCTTACAATTTCGCCAACATTCCTTATACAGACGTACGAGGGGGTGTCGCAAAATTTTAATTATGACTCGGTACTTTCTATGCTAGAGTGATAAAAATGTTTCAGTGCCATTACTGATCCCTCGGGACATAATGTTGGTAGTTTCAGTGATTTGAGTCCTTTTGTCTTTTTTACAAAAGTGCCAGAAGTGACTGACGTATAAGATGGAGAAAATTGAGACCCATAGTGTGACCAAGTGACTGCATTTGAAAAGCACAACTGCCCGGGAAATTCATGATGAGATGACGGCTGCTTATGGAAATGATTGCCCACCGTATGACACTATTGCGAGGTAGAAAAAGAAATTTCAAACTGGGTTCTTGTCCCTGATAGATGAGCCAAGAACGTTTAGACCGTCAATGACAGACGATGTTGTCACAGTGGAGAAAGTGGATTGTTTAATACTGGAAGACAGACGAGCAACCATCCAAATAATTATGAATGAGATACATCTTAGTTGTGGTAGTGTGTGGAAAATTATTCATGACCAACTGCACATGTCTAAGGTGTGTTCACGGTTGTTTCCACGTTTCCTAACCCCTTTCCAAAAGCAAACACGGCGTGACCTTTCAAGACAGATGTTGATGCTGTTGGAACAGGATGAAAAGTATCTTTTTTATTGTCTGGTAACCATGGATGAATCCTGGATCTATCAGTATGATACAGAGACAAAAACCATGAGCATGGAATGGAAACATGCTGATTCGCCCTCTCACAAAAAGGCAAAGGTGCAAAAGATTGCTGGGAAGGTCATGCTTTCAGTTTTCAGGGATTGTCGTGGAGTCATCCTTACAGGTTATCTTGCCAAGGGTCAAAACATCACTGGCAGATACTACTGCAATGTTCTGGACAAGCTACGAATAGCTCTGATTAAGAAACAACGTGGTATGCTTTCCAAAGTTGTTCGTCTTCTGGCTGGCATTCATCTCAAGTTGCTATGCGTTGTGTGGTCGTTGATTTGACAACACAGATGACGTCATTAATGAAGTGAAGGAGTGGCTTAAAGCAAATTCTGCAGACTTCTAAAATCAAGGTATCCGGAAGGTCAAGAATCGCTGGGAAAAATGTGTATATCTGGATGGTAACTACTTATAGAAGAAATAACAAGCACATATCTACAAAAACTCTCTATCACATTTTTATAGGGTGATAATTAAAACGTTACAATATTCCCTCGTAATAGTCGTAGATGGCATATTAATTCAGAGCATTTGTTCACCTCTGCATTTACTTTCCCAGCTCCACAGGTCCTTTTATTCTTCATTTATTTCAATGTTTTCTGAAATTCCTCTAATGTAGTGAGCTTGATCTACGTTTTTGTTTGTCAAGCTCTTCAAAAGTTATTTATTTTATTTCTTCTTTGTATCATAATGTTTTACAGTATTGTACACATTGCTCCTTGTCAATAACATTGGTGTTTCTCTATCTCTCTCTTCCCGATTAAAATGTTTCACTGCCTTCTATGCTACTATTTGACTTCCATGCACATATTACTCTATTTCAGAAATAAATAATTTCCTTAAACCACGATTTACTTTTCTGGTTAGCTGTTTTACATAATTCCATTTTTTCTATATTCTTCTTTACCTTCTTCAGTCCTTGTTTGTACTACACATATATATGCTTCCTTCCTATCCTTTATTGCTTCTTCTCTCTCTTTATTCCATACTCTAAGTCCTCTCCGCCTTCTTATTTTGTTTTCCTTTCCTAATGCTTCATAAGCTGCCCTTAATATACAGTTTTTCTTATTTTATCCCATTCTTCTTACATGTTGTATTCTGTAGCTTGTTTTATTAAATATTCTGTCATTCTTCTTTGATATAAGTCTCTGATGTAGTAGATATAGTAACAATTACGAGTATAAATAAGAATTTGTATCCATATGAAGTAAAAAATAAAGCTCTCAAGTTGGGCTTTATGAAAGCGCTGAAGTAACACTGAACTTGTGCGCAAACAATATCTCCAAAATACAATATACTGCAGGTCTTTTTATTATTCCAAGTCCCCCAAAATTATACTCTGTTATAAACGTAAGAAGAGAAGCCTTGAGGGTTACAGAATAACATTATAATCAACATGTTCAATAAACGGAACTTGTGTAGTAAGCTACTAAGGGAAGGCTTTCCTTTCTTATATACGTTCAGTAACTGGTTTATTTATTTTCCCACATTTAGCTAGCCTGGTCAATTTCGTGCCTCAGGCTTCAGAAACAATTTCTGGTGCCGGTAAATCGCCAGAGAGTATAAATTAACAGCAGGGAGTATATGAGCTAAGCTTGGCAACAGGGCATCCTGCTCTTGCAAAACAAAACTCACGTGACATCAGTCGGAAGTTTCAACGGAAACACTAAGCGCTAGCTCATCAAGAAAAATAATTCCATGGTAATAACATGAATTCAAGATATAATTAACTTTTAAACATTATTTAAAAATCGTGTGAACTACCACCTCTTGCATTTGTTTGCAATCATTTCCTATATATTCTTTCAAGTGGTTTCATTAATGATGAATGATATTAACTGTATTGGATTGCATTACATTACGGAGGGGATTCGGTACTGCGAGCAGTCTATATTATCTAAGCCGCAACTGGGACATCCCCGGGAGGAAGGATGAGGCGAGAGGAGACAATAACGACAGTGCAGATGATGGGATCCCTACTCCCCGGCAGGCCAGCACGATCGGCAGCTCACCCAACTGTGGTCCAGAAACGACCCCACCAGACCGGGCTCGAGGACCGGAGACCATTCTACCGGAAGAGGAAGTTTTTCTCAGAATATATATTCTTGCCATGCACCGTCGAGACCACCAAATGAGAGAGACATAAAATGATAATGGAGATGAATAAGAGCGTCAGGAAATTTGGAGGATATAATTAACCTATCCAACATTCGCCTGTTGACCTAGGAAAGCACAGAAAAACCACGGTTCAGGCATATCGGCCATGCCCAGTCCTGCAGAATTTGGGCCACAGACGAAACCGCCTGAGCCATCCTGCTTGGTGTATTAATTGTATTACACGTATATGGTGGGAGAAATATCCAACAATTGGAAACAAAGGTACTAAAGAGTGAATCTATGAATTTACCAGTGTTTCAGGTACTGGCATTATGGTTTGCTATGGATAAAATAAACTGGGAAAGTAGTTATACTTTAGGAAAAAGAAAACTAGTTTAACAAGTTCATAAAATGTAGTACACTTACATGACTTTCTCTTTTCCCTATTGTAAAAATTATTCTTCCAGGTGCTTATTCTTCTATAAACCTAATATTAATCGGTGCAAACGTGAAGTACCTGAAAGAATTTGGTTTTGTTGGAACAGCTTATTGAAGGTTGGCCAGCAAAGGACGTGTGGATTTAATGCGTCATACTTTTTTCTTTCTTTTCACAGCCATTAATTCTTGCTTAACCGATTGGAATGGCTCAGGTGTTTTTGTCTATGACCCACATTCCGAAGGCACGGGTTCGATTCCCGTGGTCAACCTACGTAACATATGGGTTTTTTCGGCTTTTTTTTTCAGGTCGCCAGGCGAATGCTGTGTGGGTTAATTTTATGTCCCGAATTTCCTGCCCCTCAATTTCATCTCCATTATCATTTTATCTCTCATCTGGTAGTCTATTTCAGGGTAGAAGTGTCGGCGGGTATCTCGGCGGTGCACGGCAGGATGATATGTTCTGAGTGAACCACTTCCTCATCCGGTAGGATATCCGAAACGGCTAGTGGGACCGTTTCCGAACCACATGGGGGATGTCCATTGTCCTGGTGTACCGGGGGAGCTTTCCGTCTAAGTAAATTGTAGGGACGCTGCCTTCTGTACTGTCATGGCTCCTTGTGATGTTCACCTCTATCCCTTCTCGTCTCATCATTCCTACCCGGGATCACCATTTGAGACATAGGCACAATGTATCAAGTCTGCAGCAGTGCCGAATCCCCTCCATAGTAATCCTGATCATATTCTTGCTTAAATATTCTAGCCCTTCTCTATTCATTGGTTTAGTTTATTTACTGCTTATGTGTAATAATAGCAGCTATCATATTTCACTCAGCAAGTCAGTATCAAGATTTCATTAGAAATGCAAGCTTTCAGGCCTCATGAAAACAAAAACAAATCTCTTTTTATAAAACGTTCCATTGTTGCCTGTTAAAAGCACAATTAAAACACGAAACCTTCAATGAATAACAAACTTCTTAATTCAGATGAGTATCTTCTAAGATTGCTGCACGAATCTCTAAGTCCCAACTAACACTTATATGAAAATATTTTTGTTCATTTATTTTCTATAAAAAAACTCCTCTTTCAAATATTTATTAAAAGGCAGTATTTTCAAAATATTTGAGCTAACGAAAACAAAATAATATAAAATTTATTTATTTATTTTATTTTTAGAGAATACCTTTGAAGGTCTTTTCTACTTGAAAACACACAGTTTATAGCAAATAAATATTTCTGTGGACTTAAGGATTTCCGAAATTTTCTTTACTGCTGATTTGAATTATAAACTATTTATACATTATAGTTATTATGCTGATTTCCTATAATAAGTAGAGGAAGTACTGCATTACATCCAAATATTCGATGCCAAGGTTTCAGTGAAAATACACATTTTGAGACTGCCTGAATTAATAAATTAGCCGTTTTAGAAACAAAGGAGTTCATAACATTGTCTTTGTCTATCTGTCTGTTTATTTTTCTTTCTGTCTGTCTGAAAAGCACAGCCCAAAAACTAAAATTCGATTAAAAGTGAAAATTGATATTTGAGTTAAGAATTTTGCAAGAATTTACGAAGGGTTTTAACAAAACTTGTACTCCAAATTACGCTTTACTTAGATATATCTTTGGATATTATTTTGAGTCGCACTAGTACTCGATGCTACCGAGTGGGATGGCTCAAGCGGTTTTGTGTGTGGTCCGCATTCGGGAGGCCCGGTTTCGATTTCCGTAACCGACCTAGCTAACACATGTGTTGTGTCGGTGGTTTTCCCGGGTCGCTAGGCGAATGCTGGGTAGGTTAATTACATCCTCTGAATTTCTTGCTCCTTCATTTCATCTCCACGATCATTTCATATTATCTCACATCTGGTGGTCTCGCTCAGGGTAGAATTGTCGGTGGGAGTGTCGGCGGTGCACGGTGGGATGCTATGCTCTGAGTGAACCGCTTCCTCCTTCGGTATCTCGGTTGCCGGTTTGCGTATCGACTGCTGAGACCATCTTCGAACCACAGTACTGGGGAATGTCTGTTGTCCTGGCCTACTGGATCAGTAATACAAGTTCATATAGAAAATTAACATATCATCCCAGAGCTACATATCTTTTCCAAAATGTCCTCAAGGACACAGCGTTACTTTGGCCCCATAGAAAAAAGAACGGTGTACACTTTTGAAATTACATAATACAAAAGAGAAACCCACAAACAAAAGTTCAGGTGTATATCGGACAAACTGCTAACATTGCGATAACGTTTACATGGAAAAAAACTAAAAGGAATTTGAACATTAATCTTAAGGAGCATCAATAACAACAAAATATGCACCATACCCTTTTTGGAATAATAATCACGACATAGAACAAGAAATCTATTTAAGAAGAAGTGTTCAGAGTCCAACTGCATTAACCATGTGGGAAAAGATGTACATAAAGATATATAAAGGAAAACTGTTCAATTTCGATACCCTCTTTGGGGAGATTCCGAACTTCAAGTTCATCAGGATACCAACAGAGACGCCCCCATCACATATAAGGAGTTCACCAAATCAAAATTTAACAGGCGACAATAGCTCAGGATGTTATGAAGGTCCTAAGGAAACGCGTTCTTGGTAAATAATAGGAATACATCAAGCATTAAGTGGTAGTTCGACTCAAAATAATGTTATCTTTGTGCTTCATTGTGTCATAGTTCTTACTCATAGGAATATCTTTAGATATTATTTATTTTCTCAGAAATTGCTCTAGTTATAATCATTAAAGTAGTACAAGTTTCAGATATGTGCATGAGAAAATATATTCACCTTGAGTGTTGTGTGGGCAGTCCTGCGAAGTTCTGTTCATTGTAAACGACTTCGTATATTTCTACAAACACACAGGAAATAGACAAGTTATATACTTCACAAAATAAAACGCCGTTAAGGTATACTACTAATACAAAGCTTTTGTAAGGATTAACCATTACCTAGTTATTTATTGTTATTTATTTTGAAATTTGCAATGCTTGTAATTTAAGTGATAAGGCGCCATTCAGTTTTTCCCATGTTGATAAAAGAGCATAAAATATCAGATCCTTAGCCTAGTGATCCGCTTTGTAAGAATCGGTTATCGCATTAATCTACTATATTCTTCTTATCCTTATGGAAATATATAAATCTGTAATAAACGTTTATGCGGAAAACAAAATCTGGATAAAAGAATACATTCTGGAAATGATATTTGCAGGAGTGTGAGTGAGGAAAGTCATGTGAATACGAGTATAACGCGTTTTCTCAGGTAGAAAGTCACTATTTGCTTTTCGAAAGAGAACGGAGTATCAAAGTCTCACAAAGTGATTTGACCCTCTCAAGTCTATTTTCCTTATTTAGGTAATAAAAACACTTCTTGAAATATTTTTATTGACTAATATGAAGCAACTTGCAGATTTAAGTTTTGTAAGAGTATTTGTAGAAGAATCGATAGGGATTATGTGAATGTAACATCACATTTTTAAGCTGTGTTGTCCTGGCTTTACTGCGACTTCCCTCGCCTGCGCTGCCTGCATTTTGCATTTTCGGCTTTCCAGTAGCATTTTCCCCCGTCGCTGTATGTTAATCTGCAATCGAAATATATCCTCTGGGATTGGTCCAAAAAATGGAATTCAGTGAGCAGGGGGCACTTATCTGAATGATGCACTGAGGGATTTTGTAAATTGGCTGCTCCGGTAACAGAGATGATCAAACAGAAACATTGGAAAAAATACAAAATGTTTTGGTAATTCCGTTTTTGTATCGGGCAGAACCTACAATAAACTTAGAAGCTAGGCCTCTCCACTTTAAAATTTCCAGCAGCCTAGTTAATTCTAAGAAAATTCTCATTTTCAGTATGTATAAGGAACAAACGAATGTTCGTTATGAAATTTATCCAGATGTATTAAAAAAAAGTAAAGTAAGTAATTTGGTGTAACAGCTCGAGTTGGACCTGGGCTTGCTAACCCGACAGCCGACCTCATGCCCAAAGTAAAGTTGGGCAGTCATCACCTGACGCGGGAGGTATTTGTGGTCAGCGTCTCGGCACCCCAACCGGAAAATTGGCTTTTTGACTGGAAATCGCTACTTATTGCAGCTCCTCAAGTTTCTCACAATATTGAGTGGGCCCTGGTCCTATATCCGGTACATAAAATCTATACCCTCCAAGGAGGGTTCGAAACCGGGAGAATTCCATTTCAGAGAACCAGGGTACCACGCTCCAGTCCACTAAGTCACGGTGCACTTCTCCAGATGCGTTATATTATTAATTTATTTAGAAATAACAAATTATATTAAAAATTATTCATTCTGGATCTTTCCCAAATGTTTCATCACTAAACATCGGATGAAAATATATCTATCAGAACTTCCCACAACCAAGAGTCTTAGAACACTTCTCAAACACTTTTTAATATATACTTTGAAACTGTTATTGAAGTAAGAGTATGTCATGTCAAGGAATACGGGTAATGATTAGAGGACGGATAAACCGTTCATTAACTTTCGCATATGAACAAATGGTAGTTGCTCAACAAGGAGATGACGGTGAATTTTTACTAAAGTTGTTGATTGAGCCTTACGAAGCAGGAGATTTCAAGATGAACTTAAATAAAGGAGAATGTCCTGTAAAATGATAGAAAGGATATGACATACATTCCAGTGACATCTTGATGGATGGAGGACCTTCTGTTTCTTGTTTGTTTGAGAGCAGTCTAGAATTATCAATGCAAGTATATTTAAGAGATCGTGAAATGACAGCGAGTAGTCATAAACAGAGTGACAGTCGTAAACAGAGCAGTAGTTGTAAACAGACGCTTAACGAGAGCTTTAATTGAAACTGGTGTTTTGGAAGTGAACTATTTGTTGTGGTCAACGACCTTGGAAGATTGTAATTGTGAAAGTGACGTAATTCTGCTACTGTAAGTGTATTTCTACGCAAATAAAGAACAGGTTATTTTGGAGCTCAGAAGTACATGAAGGAACAAGAAAGGTACATATAGCAAGATCTGTATTGAAAGATCATGACAAATAGACGTGAAGTTTGGTCTTTGATAGAAGGTCAGAAGCAAAGGTTGCGTACGATGGAAATGGTTGGTTGAAGGAGAAGCTGCCATTTTTCAGAAGCCACAAAATGAGAAGAGAGGATGCAAGAGTATAATGCGTCAGTCAGATTCCGACAGATTGGGAGATAGGCTTCTTCACTGGTATGGTCATGTTTGGGGAATGACTAACATAAGGTAACCAAAAACACTTTTATAAAGTAACAACTTTTAGAATGGCCAACCAAAAGAAAGAAAAATTTGGGTGAACAAAACAACATGGAAGGTAGAATTTCAACGAATCATGCTTCAAAATAAGTCCTCCGGTTGAATAGACAGGTAGAAGCAGGCCTCAGGAGCAACCACTGATGACTGGAAATGCCATAAATGTAAAAAGAAATAGATAAATAACAACAAAGTTTTATGTCTTTAGTTTTATAATTCGTCAAAAATTACAGATACCGTTTCCGAAAGCAAAGTCCGGGGCTTCAGACCATGGCTGGATATTCATATTGATGGGAAAATCCAGGGACGGTATCTTACTTGCTTCGTTTATACTGTGCCTATTGTTTTTCTTTCACCTGGTCTGAATTAGACAATTTAGGCGAGGGAATCCGAACCCTACAGCCGCTGTGGTGCCTTCGCTTCAGACCAGTGGTACGCTAACGTCACCAGAAATGTCAGGTTGGATTAGGTTGGACTCGGCTGGGCAGTGGTGCCGAAGTTCAGAGGTAATTGCGAGCGACTGCGTTAAAATTTCTCCTGTACTAGCCTATGGAACTGGGAGACATTTCTAGGTCGATTCTAACAAGCTCTCGGTACTCTTTGAGGATGGCACTTGTAAATGGCGTATCCATTTCCGTTCTTGCACAAGAGGGAGTTAGACTAAAGATATTGTTCGAAAAAAAGAACTACGCAGAGGCCACTACTACTCTCTGTTAGTGCTGGAGAAACTACAGCTTGTCAGTGTGTCTGAAGCGAAGAACAGTTACGCCTTTTGCAGGGCGATATTATCGCTTTCATGGACCTCAGTAGCCTACAACGTCTCGCATATCGCAGTGAATCAGTATATTATTCAGCCGATCTATTGCTTTGTGTCGTGTTTCATGATTAGATAGGTCATCTTTTATTTACTGGTTTAGGATATATTACCTAGCTATCAAGCCTGCCTTGAAATTAAAATTGAGGAGTGCTAAACTACGTGGCTTTCAGTCGAGAGCGAACCCGACTTCGTCCGAGTACTACTGAAGTCTCGCGCAGCTCCAATTGTCAAGCTTTCTATTAAAGGCTGTGCAAAGTTCACCACGTATGGTGAAAATTCTGCTGTGGAAAGATTGCCTTTTGGAGCTTGGCTAGACTGTCGGTTCCTCTTCTTTCTTGTGAGGTGTCTTGTCTGTTGTTGCTATGCCAGAGCTAGTCCTCATCACGGTTGGTATCATGATGGTATTTTTAGGGACCCTGTTCATTTTAGCACACATTGTCGTGCGCCTCTGGTTGCACTTCTGCTGTTCCAAAGGGTCACGTTAGAAACACGAAGGCTTAATGTGGCCTACGTTCAATTCTATATTCCAGTTATTGGAAGGTCCTCTGTAGCACAACCTAACCCTTAAACTTTTTTCGACATTGTAATGTGATATTTTAGCAAAATTATTTTAAGTGGATTCAGCAGAGAATTTTTACAAGTTATAATCAATTTCATCGACATGTGACTTCAACTGTCGGAGAAGTACATTTGAGAATTATAAAAATTAAATTAATAGTTCCCTATTTACTCCCTCAGAAGTATACGGTCATTTCAGATATATTACCAAATAAATCTCTAATAATTCGATATAAAATATATACCGTTATAAATATCACGCAGTCAAGTTAAAAAGAAAGCGCCAGATTTCAAATATTCTTTAGCTAATGAAGTATAAACACAATAGGTCTCATTAAAAAATAACAGAAAGACTAACTTCTATTACAGTCTGTTTCTTTCTATTAAAGTTAGAGCTTTTGCTGCATTTAAATTTTCTAAAAGTAGGAATAAACACTTCCGTACCGTCAAAATAATACCTACTGCTATTTCCCCCCGAGTAATAATAATATTGTGGAAAGACGCCCATTTTGGCGTTATTTCTGAATGTCACAGGAAAAATTCTACTCTTTTTCAAATATGTGCTACTATCCCTATATGCTCCCAAAGGTTTTACGAACGACTGAAGTAAATATGATTTAATAATTATAGGATATAGATATACATTGGAAGCAGGCTGGCACAAAGACACGCCAGCATCCGCGCCAGCTCTCTGGCACGCTCTATACACGAACCTGGAAACTCGCTTGAAAGATAAGAAAGAAACGCAATGAAAGAGAAATGATACAAAGGAAATCGTGGTAGATGAGAAAAATCCCAAGAGTAGTCTACCGACCAGGTAAAACACGAAAAGCCCAGGCTCAGGGTGGAGAGTTGACGGAAATCAAATCCGGTTCCTTCAGAATGAGAATCTTACACGTTAACGCTGAGACCCGTCGTTAGAATCAATATAAAGCTAATTTAGAGAGGTGAAAGCCTTATAACACGTGGGTTGTGTTATAACATGGTTGCTGTTTACCATGTAGTTAGTTTAGCATATTACCCTCTACACCTGGAATGCAGAGAAAATGTTACACACGCACTCAAATATTTTTATGCACGTAAAAATTTCATTAGATATGAATATCTTGATATTCCCCGAAATAAAACAAAACTAATGAAAGTGTATGTCTCTGCGTACGTATGGTCACCGTGTGGCTTTGTTGGCTGCCGCGACAAGCCGGAGCCGGGCGCGTGGGCAAGAGAGAAAGAGACAGTGAGGCTCCAGAGCTTTCGGTCTATTGTTGTTGCAGAGAAACTTCTTGGAAGGTCTGCGACATTCTAGAAACAATAGCTGGAAGTATAAATACTCCAGAAGATGCTAGAAGCGGCAGTAGTTTGCTGGTTATTGCGACAGTCGACGAATGAAGTGTACCGCAGTGATTTCATTCATTTTTTTTTGATGCAACAAAGCACTTAGTCACCATGAAGACAGCTGATTGTCAATTTTACGTCGTTTTACTGCACAAAAGTTGTTTTATATTTCTGCAAGCCGGATTTTCGAATCTACGTAACCTACGTTACAGAATGTATAAGTTTAACATTGGAGATGTAGTGTTCACTTCTTGCAGAGAATTTCGGGAAAAAATAAATATTTATAATAACTCAACTTGCATTATTTTCTGTTCTGTGACTTTCTGCTGACTGACACGGCAAAATATTCAGGTATTAAATTTTCTGCAAATATGCCCGGAGCACCTTTTCGTGTTTGAATGTTACGTAAATTGGGCGTACAGAAATATGTACGATAAAGAATATAAAGGGAGTTTACATAAGAACATATGTTTTATTGTAATGACATTACCAATCAATTCACTGCCTTTACAAATACTCGTATTTAATATTTAATTTTACTAAAATTGTTTTAATGTGTACTAACATTAATATCTAAATTGGTGTATTTAGAAATAAAACAGAGTGATTGCTCAGTTTCTCACAAGATTTATTAAGATTATGACACACTGACACTTTCATTAAAGAGTTTTATTTTAGAACAATTTATGGGCTTCTCTACTGCTGTAAAAATAAACTGAAAGAATACTCGGCGAATATTTTCATTATTAATGGGAAGTGAATACAAAAGGTAACGTTTCTTATGAACAAAATTCGGAACAGTTATCACAATATTTCATAATGGCTTAAAATGTCATTTTGACGTTCCCTTCTACGTACCTGGGGAAAGTAGGGAAAATATAGTATTTCAATAAAACTGGATGCCGTAATTTAACCGGAAATAACATATTTTCAGACCTACTAAATAAGAGAAAGGAATAATTTTGTTAAAATAATTCCTGTGGTGTATGTATGTGTTTGTGTGTGAATAGTATAACTCATTTGATTTATTTTTATTATTTTCGAAAATGTCCCTAACGATTATCATTAAAATACCTTAAATTTTAAATACTTTTATGACAAATGAAATGTATATGGCGAATTCCCTGAATGACTCTTACATACGTTGTAAACCATAAGAGTTACAATGTAGAACAACACAACAAATGTAGATCCCATTGAGGTGCATAATTTATCTAAACAACATCTTCATGGTTAATAATTCCCGAGATATTTTTATTATTATTTTGAATTTTCAATTTATTTTATAATATAACAGGTAATTATTTTTTTATCTCTTGGCCATGCAAAGAGAACAAAATTTCAAAGCCGTCAAATAGCGGCGTCTATACGACCCTTTAGAGGTTGAACCATCGCTGAGCTTACCCTATTCCCATTCTACCTAAAAGGAAATAAGCAAAAAGCAATTTACACAAATGTTAGACTTCATGAATACTTAAATAATAGAAAACCCTTTTATTAACAGTATAGAGAAACTCACGTTCATTTTTTTGAGGGAGTGCAGTTTTTACTTTAACGAAAATAAGCTTTACAAA
Source organism: Mantis religiosa (assembly GCA_030765055.1). NCBI lineage: Eukaryota > Metazoa > Arthropoda > Insecta > Mantodea > Mantidae > Mantis > Mantis religiosa. The sequence goes on from CM060950.1 coordinate 334,180,047, forward strand.
TACCCAGAGCTACTCTCTTAACTTAAACAAGCATGTTCTCAGTGAGGAAATAAACGATAGGTAAGGTAAGAAAGAAAAAATACGTTTATAAAGGATAAGGTGCTTTTAGTGTGGAACTGATGGAAGCATAAATTAAACAAATATTGTTCCTTCCGCAAGGGATTAGTTTATAAAATCTCTCGTCTGTACACATTTGCTTACACTAGTAGAAACTGGTGATTTTAATGTCAACAGCTCACAATCTGACGCTAAGCGATCACATAACTAACTCGTCACCTCAAAGGAGAAACTGAAGCTAGCACGGTGGTCGCAATCTCTTTTGGTACACACGCTTCAGCAGTATCTTTCCTTCAAACAAGCTCCATTTAAAACTGGGATGTTTCCATAGGTTTCTGGAATTTACCTTGGCTGAAAACTGGAACGGAATCTCCAGTTTCACTTGAAATTCCACTTACGATATCTACGGTAATGGAGGTAATTATTATATAAATATATATCTATGTATATTGATATATATTTTCCTTTTCCTTATTTAACCGTTTTTTATTGTTTCCGTTTAATTACCTATCTGTTTCCTGTAGTTTCACGCACATACACTGTACACATAAACACCCATGCCCAGGGTGGGACTCGAACCCGCGACCCTCTACGCGGTGGAACGCTAGAGAAATATGAGTATTAACTATCGTAGGGCTCTAAAAAGACTTTGATCAGTAGAGGAGTAGAGCAGTAATCCAAGTCAGTGGATTAACTAGTCTTAGAAAGAGCGTCTAGTTACCGTATCTCTTTCAAGGTTGGCCGAGTAGTTCTGTCAGTCAATCGCACACCAGATTTTGTAACTACTGTAGGCATGAGTGAAGAAATAAATATCCCCTTAGATCCTGTATAAATCGTGCATATCATTTCCCCTTGGGAAATCTTAAAAGTATAACAAATGTTTCCCAAACGGCTAATACTATAAAAAAAACATTGGGTATAAATAATGCACATAATAATTCATATATAGGCTTCCATATATTGTACCTATTACACTATCAGTCATTTAAATTTGTACAAAGTTCATTCCTAATGAAGAACATTTCACAGTTTATTGAGAGAAAATTCAATAGAATATATGTTTTGTTAGTCATCTAAATATATTACTGGTATGTTACATTCTTCAACATCATCAGTAAAATTCTTGTGAACTTAAAAAAAAAAACAAGAAAATTTGATGGATAGTTTGGTGGAGAATTTATTTCTTTACTGGTTACTTTGTTAATTGTTTGGCTCTTTCTTTGCTCCTCCTCCGACTCACTCACTCACTCTCACACACACACACACACACACACACACACACACACACACACACACACACACACACACACACACATATATATATATATACATACACATACATACACATACACACGTAAGCACTCACATTTTAGGAGCTGGTCACTAAGGAGGCTATAGAAATTTATTGCAGGACCACGAGAATAGAAGAAAGGAATAAGGAGGTGCCATTTCAGGAAAGATTAAGTAATGGAAAATTCAGACTATTAACAAGTAATATCTTGGATATTGACAATTCTGCATATTTTTTGGTTGACATAAATTATGTGCTTTAAAGGTGCTTACATTTTTTATCTAATGAGGTTTTCTCTGTCTCTTACGGTATAATGGTTAAGCAGAAGTAATTTAGAATAAAGAAAACTTCAAAGGCTACTGCCACAAAATTCAAGTTACACATTGCATTTGTCATAATATAAATTACTCAAGAATGTTAGAGCAATATTTGATAAAATAAAATATCGAAATTTTTCCTGCGTATATTCAGGCGGGACCAGATTAGGTCCATGTGGTTGTCGACTGTTTCTTCTTACGTGCCTACAACTAGCAGCTTATCTGTCTGTACTTGCCGTAGTCTGTAAACGCCCTGGGTTTCCGTGGGAACATGGACCTTTCCTTTAGTGATCTTAGGGGTTGGAATAAATCAGACAAACACCCGTGATTCAGTATTTAGCAGAATTTACACTTTACTTTATTCGGCATATTCAGTGGCTCTTAACACCAAACATAGTGGACTCACACTACAGTAGCCATTAGAATATTTTCCTAATCGTCTAGTTGCGCAACTGATATCATGTGACGTTTTCAATGTATTGGTGTTGCGTCTCTGTAATTTGCCTAATTCGTTTTGACTTTCAAGTACGCAACGGTTCTAGATTATTGGTTCCATGCAAGTCCGTAAAATTGCATTCAAGTACGCAATTACCAATGTTATTTTACTTCGTGACTTATATTGGTTGGGAAAGGTCTATTTAATCAATGTTAAATTTGCTATATTTAAACCGTATGGAGTGGAGGGATTAAATGTTAACTTCTTACTACTGAATATGTTGTTATAATGTTCAACGAAGAACTTTTCTCTGTTGTATTTTGTGTACATTTTTAACAAAACACTTAAAAGCAAATAAAAATGTGGTATACTGTTGTTTTAATTTGAGAACAAAATAAGATAGAAATAAGTCCGCCCGTCAAAAGTACTAATCATATACAAGGAGTATGTGGTAAAACGTTTCCTCCTGTATCTTTAATAGGAGTGGAGAATAAGTTACATATGTATCAGAAAATGTAGTTTTAGAAAATTACCAATAAAGTGGATTAGACGTAATTGCAGTCACAACTTAAAACATCCCTATACCCTGTTTTGTGTTATCTGGATCCTCTTCTTATTCATACAAGTCTTGTAACCTCCTCTTTGCTCTTTTAGTAGATTGACAGCCTTTTTCTTTCATTCAATTTTTCAGCTCTTGATTATTACAAGGTCCATTTCCATTGCCTATATGGAGTTCATTGTTATATTCATTCCCAGGCTCTTGCACACTTATACTTTACCATATTGCCTCTATTGAATGAGGTTGCTGCTTCATACACTCCAAAGTGTAGTGTATTCATCCTAATAAGCACATCTTTTTGGAGACCGGTCCATATAAATTGATGGAACGACTCATTAGGATTTTGTGTCGCACCATACAGATATTTTTAAAAAGTTCTAGGTCCGATAAATCCTTGAAAATTGGTTTCATCTCTTGTATACAGGCCAAATGCAGATGAATATGCTTGTTGTGTTAATATGCTTTGATATGGACGTTTGAATGTTACACTTTTTATGTCCCTATGCTTCATTCTGATATATTTTTTTACATTGGCAATACGCGTTAAAAACTAGAAATTAAATACTTCCGCATATTCTAAATATAAAGTACTATATATAATTTTAAATATTTTAATCTTGATAACAAGAAGAAATGAACATGTAAATATTTACAATTTCGCCATTTATAAAACTTTTGAGCTCCTTTTGTGATATTTGTTTTACTATACGGAGACACACCTTCCTGCCGGAGTTCCTTGAGTGACTACGGTAGTTTGGTGTGTACAGCTATCCATTTGGAAACAGTGCTCTTGATTCTACCAACTCCATATCGGTGTGAAATGTCACGATTTGTTTTCCTCATCCTCCTCTTTCGAAATATCACCATTGGATCTGGAGTTCCCCTAAATAATTCATTTGAAGCTTGCTATCACCTTCATATTCGTTTCCCAAGTTTTCATTGTGGTTCCTCACCACTCCTTTCAAAATGTGACTGAACCTGGAGTTCCCTTTAAACATTTCGTTTGAAGACTGCTATCTATCTCTTTTGGTCACGGAAAATTATCTAACAGAGAAATAGTTCTACAACCTCACAGAATATTACACTAAAAAAGCGAGCGGAGAGGTATCGTAAACTGGCTTAGCTACTCTCCAGAAAAAAATTTTCTTAACTCAAACAGCTCACGGTCTTCGATAGGATCCGATTACACTTTAAAAACTATTTACTTTATCAGTTCACTACACTAATAAAGAAAGCTCGTTCATGTCCGCATAGAGTTATCTTCTCAAAGGGCATTTTAGGATGAAGATTTTTGTTTACTTTTCCTATTGCAGCTTAGAAAGATGTTGGCTGAACTTAAATACAATTTGGAGTGTAGCCGATGTTTAGTTATTGAGACAGAGAGCGCACACACAATTTTTAAATTTTTGGCCTTTCTTTTCTGTGTTCAGGATTTCTCAAAGACGTATTTCCGATAAAATCCCTGTATCCAATGTTTAAGAGAACACAACATTCCCTGTATTTATTGAGAGCAAGTAGTAGAGAAAATAAAAACAAAGGAATATCCCGTTTTTGCATGTTCATAAATGGCAACTGAGTATAACTCAAACAATTTTACAAGAAAATAGCATTTTGGAAAAAACTAAAATTAATTTATTGGAAATACTAGTGGCTTTTATTGGATATGTATTCTTTATTAATCATTTACTATTTGTTATGCTTTCCCCAGTATACCGGGTGAGTAAAAAGTATGGAACAAAGCCTCTAAGCCCGCTGTTGTAACTCTATGAAGTGATACTTTTTTTAGAAAAGCTGTAAGATATCTTTTTTTTGTTGTAATTTTACGTCCTCCAACGTTAAGTAAATCGGACGATGAATGGAAAGGGTGAAATGATGCTCAAATGAGCCCAGGGACCATAGAGCTTAGAGTTACCCGAAATTCATCTTTCAGGATGAGGGAAAACCCCGGCAAAAGCCTTATCCAGGTAACTCACCCTAACCGAGATTCGAACTTGGGACCTTTTGAACGTGAGGCAGGCTCGCTACCACCATGCTAACAAGGCGGGCAGAAACGCTGTAAAATATCAACACGCCCTCTCATTACTATGATCACAAATAAATTGTGTGAGTTCTTGGTGTTAAATGACATTTCTTTTTTCTGCACTCCTCCAGTCCTCAGGTCTCACAACGTAAAAGTACCTTTTCAAATCGCAGTTTAAAATTATTGGGACGTTACTGCATGTGTACTGAGCAAAGGGAAACGCATCATTACTTCAAATTGAGTACGTTTTGAATTAAACAATAGAGTAAGCTACTTCAATATCTAGCTTTGGAGTGAACAAATATAGACAAAAGCTAAGCAAATAAGGACAATGCTTACTTCATTGCAAAATCTTCCTCTAAGTAATTAGTTATGGCACATCTTACAGAAAGACAACGAACTGGAATACCAATTATAATCGGATATGGTGATAGGAGGAGGATCCAAGAAGAGGTTTGGGACTTGTTTAATGTATCCAGAACGAAGGATTACTCATTTTACGGTAAGTAAAATTTTTAAAAAGTTCAATGAACCTGGATGTGTTAAAAGTATGGCAAAGTCTGGAAGGACAAAACGAGCTACAAATGGTGATAAAGCTCCTGCTGTTTTATTATCAGTGGTAGAAAACCCATATTTATCTACTCACCTGCACATTATGGAAGTCAGGTAGTGAACTAAATCATGAACTTTCAGGAAGATGAATTGACAGAAGAGGAAGTATTCAATGGCGTACCAGATCTTCTGACCTGAACCCCTTAGACTTTTTCTTGTGAGGATATTTGAACTAGAGGGTTTACAAGTACTGACCACGAGATCTGGAAGAGTTAAAGGGAAGAAGTGGACAAGAAATGCAGCTGATCAGGCCAACAGTGCTGCTGGAAATCACTAACTAATTTCGAAGATAGACTTCAGTATTGTTTGGCAGTAAATGGAGGCCACTTTGAGCACATTTTGAAGTGAATTCATCATGTGTTACAACACAGCATCACTGATTTTGTTTTAAATGTGTTTTCTTCATTTACATTTCATCTGCTGTAATACGTCCTAATAAATTTAAATTACAGTTCAACAAGGCAAATACCTGTACGATACGAAATCTGAGGACCAAAAAAAAGGTATTGCAATCGAAGCAAAAAGGTCCCACCATATTCACAATCATAGTAATATGAAAACAAGTCGATATCTTACAACTTTTATCTTCACAAAATTATAACAATAAGTTATAAGAATTGTTCCATACTTTTTACTTAAGCCGTATAGCATACAATTAAGATTACAAAATACCTATTATTTTACAAGAAATATGTAAGATACACAAGTTTTAATTTCCCATTTCAGTATCTCAAAAACCCGATATTTAAATCACAGCTTTCGATCACTTTTTGACAAAAGGAAATATCTAATCGATTTTGTGGGTTGGGAGGAATTTCATGAAAATTTTGTACTAGCAACCTACTATAATGTCGACTGAAGAATGAATTTTGATGTTTACCTGGTGTTTCTTTTTGGGGTTATATACACTTTCAAATTTTCACATAAGCTTTTACATATATCACATACTTTCTCAAAAGTACGTTTTTGGAGTTAGGGGACGTCAAAACTTACACTTCCATTGTAGTATGGATTGGGAACGTTTAGATGTAACACAGAAATTACTCTATATGTTTGAAGCAATGTAGGTACTACTGCCCACCGAAAACTGAATGGTTGATTGGGGAAAAAGTTAAAAGGTGAAAGTCAGAAGTAGATAGCTCGCGACTGCAACCTCCACACAGATGTGTGGCGGCCCCACCGGTGAGGACGGGATAAGAGTGGCCAAACGGTAGCAGATACATGGGATACAGAGATGCGTGAAATTTCCTAAGAGGGGGTAAGAGTTGTTCATTCCGTCTCCAAGACTCACTGTGCACTGACACTCCAGATCGTCGTCTCCACTTGAGGACAGTTACTATAAGAGCATTACTCAGCGCCAAGACTAGCATTTACAATGCGCAAGCTTCCGTGCTATATATCCGGCATTGTCATGTACAGTTTGATTCAGATGAGGTGTCAATTCTCGAAATATGCGCAGAAGATTGCACGAGTTTATCTTCTGTTGTTAGGAAAGGAAACGTCAGTTCTAATTGCGAGACGCATATGGTAACACATCGATAGGTTGATAATAACATAAACATTGAATTACTTTAGGCTCATCCCCGTATTATATAATTAAAGTCGATGAACATTTCATAATGTTAATTAGTGTTATTAATTGAGTGTGCGTGTTTGATCTGCACTTGTAAAAACATTTAGTTATTTATTTCGTTTCATATTTTATTCATAAACATCTGAAAAGGTCTTTAATGGTGAGCAAACACTCTTGAAGTGGTAAGCAATGTGTATAGTTCCATGGCAAAGAATGAATATAGTGCTGGGCTCTATATTAAAAACATTGGAAAAAAGTGTAGTAGAGGCTACATGTGCATCGGAAAGCAGTGTTAAACGAATAATTAAGGAAACCAAGGTTGTGCATTCCGGTTGTACTCCTTTTTCCACGCCCTACAATGAATCAAACTTTACCACGAGCCAGAAAGTACGCCTGAACGATAATAAGCGAATGAAACAAAGGGAGATGATGAAAAGGAGATAGTGGTATGAATGTAAGCTAAGTCTAAGCATTCGTCTAAGTGACACGGGAAACTAAAAACACGGAAGTCGGAGTGCACGGTCAACGGGGACAAATACTGCGACCTCTCGAACAGGAGTCGCACACTTTAGCACGCCGCCACCTCATTTTCGGTTTGGTTAAGGGAAGTTATTATTAAAGGCCGGAATCGTGTGCATTTTTCCATAGGTATACTGCACATGGATTGTACTGTTATCCCTTGCACATGTAAACAACTACAGGTTTGTACAGCCTGAGCATGACAACCGCCTTACAGCGAGAGGAAACAAAAAGAGCCATTATACTATACCTCGACCTTCTGTCTACATACACTTGAAAGTCAATGCTTCACTAGTTCGCAGAGTACTACGTTACGCTGTTTTGGACGTATACACATTTGATGGCCATGCTGTACATCTGACGTCATTCATACTGAGTCCAGCTAAATTGTATGCGAGGGCACATCTCTCCAGTCTTTGGTTATTATTCTACATTGTAATACGTTTAACAGTTTCAGATGTTGTCACTATTCTACCCATTATCCATCCAAGATAATGTTCATCCAATAGCGAACTCCAACAGTCTCTATATCTGAACTCGGCCAGCTCAGCTTGGTCACTGTTCATTCATTGAACTCTGAGACAACTGAAGGTTTCCAGCTTGAAATTGGGAACACCCCCATATAATTGCTGTGAAGTTCTGTACCAAATGTAGCAAAAGGAATGATACATGTTGGAAAATAATAATTTGAACATATTCCAAATGTAGCTTAATACCAAACCTCCTTGTTTAACCAGCAAAGCAATGATTTGTTATACATTAATTAAAGTTGGTTACGAAATTTATAGCCGTTTAGGGTTTTAAGTGGCTTTTGAAATGCCGTGTTCGAAAACCTGGATAGTTTGCCTGAAATTGCAGTACACAGCGATAAAGCCAACCAATGATCACCAAACTCAATGGAACTAGCAGCAAAACCAAAAGAAGGGTGTATTTTGAGCTTGCAGAGTAATATTGATTATTTCGGTTGAAAGGAGTGTAAGGTAAAATAACTGTTACATCCTAAACTGCTACTGTTAACATTATTGAGGATCTCTCTTAAAAACAAATTGTGAGTGTGTAATCATCATAACTCATCATAACTCATAGTCACTCAATTGAACGGTATTAAATTTAAAAAAAAAATATGTATCCAACATTTGGTATTGTTTATATCAATAAAAATTAATAATGGTTCCAGTTTTGTTTTCATATCCTTCTTTTCAGTCGTTGTATATACTGTCGTGAAGCCGTTATCTACGATAGCAAGGCTAGTGTACACAAAGAGCCAGCAAATAAATATAGCTGGGATAAAGGACTTGCCGGCATAGAGTAAGTTACGCTTCTGGAAGGTGATAGATTATTCGGTTTCTTTACTGTTCCGGAAATATCCAGAATTTATCAATGAGATATTTAAGAAGGCGAAGACTCGCCAAGATTCACTCGTGAACAGTCGTAAGCAGAAAACTGCTGTAGATTGTTGTTGTAACGAGAACAGATGTTGTAACAGGAGAGTTGTAAACAGATGTAATCAGATCGCTGTTTGTTATTGTCATCCACCTTGGTGTTGTAGATTGTGATATGTGATGTAATTCTGCTGCTACGAAGTGTGTTTCTACGCAAATAAGAACATTTCGAATTTCGGCAAATTGGACTTTTGAATCTACAAACCCACAAAGTCACAGTTGGTAGCAGGAAGTGGAACAACGATATCACCGAGAAGATGGAAGAAATGAAGAACCAAAAAACAACGAAGACGGAAACTGCAAATAGCAACTTGACCGCGAAGATGACCGACACCAAGAAGAGCAGCCGGAAGAACGAGTAAGGCCCGGCGTGGCAAAGAGCACGTCGGCGCCGTCAACACCCTCCCCTCGAGTGACACTACGCGCCGTCAGCCGGTGTATGGATGACAGACTCATCGCGGACGTTTGGGTAAAAGGGAAGCCGTGCCGCATGCTCGTAGACACCGGAGCAGCCGTGACCGTCATCAGACCTGATGTAGCCAAGGGTTTGCCGTCGAAAAAACCGAACCGACCATACCAGTTAGTGACGACATCGGGTGAAACTTTGCCTATGGACAAGGAGGCCCTGCTGCAGTACACCTTGGGACGGAGTACCGTGCGTGAGTGGGTGTTCACCGCGGAGGTGGCTGAGGAGGTGATACTGGGACTGGATGCCCTCAGGAGCCACAAGGCAACGGTCGACGAAGGATGGAAGGTCCTGCGGCTCAATGGAGAAGAGGTAACACTCCGGCAAACCGAAGGGCGCCTTGGAATCTGCAGGGTCATCTTGAAGGAAGACGTGGTTGTCCCCGTGAGAACGGAGGTGGTGGTGACGGCGCGACTGGAAGGACGGCGAACGAAGAACATTGTTGCCGTGCCGAGAGGAGGTACCAGTGACACTGCTTAACCAGGCGGACACCGATCACGACATCCAGGCCGGAACGGAGATGGGGGCGTGCGAGCCCGTAGTGAGAGTAACCGCAGTCGACAAAACACAGGAGCCAACGCCGACGCAACACCTGGGGCCCCGACTGGAAGGCTTACTGCAGAGAGCGGCCGATCAGCTGACCGCAGAACAGCTCGATAAGGTTCGACAACTGCTGAGACGATACCAGCGCGTCTTCAGCCAAGGCAGGGAAGAACTACTGTGTCACCCGGCAAGAACTACTGGCGGTGGAAAAGATCTTGGATTACTTCCCCAAGTACCTGTATGGTCAGCCATTCCACCAGAGGACTGATCACTACGCCATAACCTAGCTACTGAGCTTCAGAAACTAGGAAGGCCAGACAACACTCTGGGATCAGAGGCTGCAGGAATACGACTTCATCTCAGAACATCGTAGAGGGAAGAGTCACAGTACCGCAGACGCCATGTCCCGAAGTCCTTGCCCAGAGGAGTGCAGCCAATGCACAAGAGTGGAAGAGAACAAGCGTGCCGCAGCTGTCAAAGTGGTCACGGCAGTGCCTGCGGATGGCTGGAATAGCTCAGGCCTGAGGAGGGAGTAGTTGGCGGACGCCAATTTGGGGCCACTCTTGAGGTAAGTGGAGGCAGGGACAGTTGAGTCTAGAGGTTCTACTCCCGTTAGTCTTGAACCCGTAGGAACAAGACCCGGGCCTCTTTCAACCAGGGAGTTATCCGAGCTGTCCCAAAAGGCGCTCGGCGTCCTCCGTGGGGCTTTGCATAGGTCAAGATCTGGGTTACTAACTGGTCCGAGGACACAAGACGGGATGGAAGTGGATACGCCACTTACGCACGCCAACACCAAAGGAGAAGGCTACCGATATGACCTCGGTGGGGCCGCCTGGCGATCTAGCACACCTTCTAATAGCTTTGCAGGCTAGTACCCAGGAGAATTAATGGCTTCTCTCAACCCCGTCCTTAGACGTACCCGATTCCCACGGGTATCGGGAACCACTGCCCCTCGAGACCATCCCAATCCGAACAACTCCCGAAGGAGGGGCTCAGATGTTCGGCCCGAGGTTCCTCTAGTAACGTCAGAGCTACCACGAGTGATATGGGTCCGCAGCGCCCGCACCACGACAGCTGAAGGGGACGGATCCCCTCCCCTACGGGAACGAACCAACCCAGGAGGACATCGGACCGAGGAGCGCCACCTACAAATCGTACTGTACCCAATGGGACCCACTGAGGACAAGAGAGGGCGTGCTGTTCCGGGTATGACAATCACCTGATACGAAGCCGCAAAGAGAAAAGTTGGTACTTCCCCGAAGTGAGGTCCCGGAAGTCTTGAAGGAAGTGCACGCCGGTACTTCAGGAGGACATCTGGGAGCAAACCGGACGATCGACAAACTTCGGAAACGCTACTACTGGCTGAGGCTCAGAGCAGATGCGGAGAGATGACGCCGTCAATGTCACGTGTGCGCGGCGATTCGCGGACCCCAGACTAGCATCCAGGGTTGCATGCAGCAGTAAAACTTCGGAGCGCCATTTGAAAGGATCGCCGTCGACATAGCTGGACCATTCCCAGTATCCGACCGAGGCAACAAGTACCTGATGGTGATCGTGGACTACTTCACCAAGTGGCCGGAGGTGTATGCCATCACGAACCAGGAGGCGAAGACAATCACAGACTGGCTCCTGGAGCAAATGTTCTGCCGATTTGGGGTGCCATTAGAGCTCCACAGCGACCAGGGCACCAATTTTGAATCCAACCTGATGAAGGAGGCACTAGAAAGCCTTGAGGTGAAGAAGACCCGCACAACATTCCTACATACATAGTCGGATGGCATGATGGAGAGATACATCAAGATCTTAGAAGAGCACCTGAGGAAGGTCGCGGCTAGCCATTAGCAAGACTGGGACTACAAGATGCCACTGTTCTTGCTGGCCTACCACTCCTCAACACACGACACCACTGGGATGACGCCAGACAGCTTAATGTTCGGCCGAGAGTTACGCCTCCTTTGTGACCTGGCTTTTGGGAGCCCCCCGGATGCAAAACAGCCAGCAACTGAGTATGTGGAGAACCTGATGGACCATCTCCATGACATGCATCAGATGGCTCGTCAGAACATCCAGAAAGTGAGCGACCGCATGAAGACCCGACACGACAGGCAAGCCAATAGCCAAGGGTACCAGTTAGGTGAGCTGGTCTGGTTGTACCGCCCTACCCGGACCAAGGGACGCTGCCCGTAACTTCAACAGCCATGCCAAGGACCGTAAGGGGTGGTGACGTGGTCTATCGCATCCAGAAGGTGCCCCGAGGGAAGATGTTGGTGGTACACCTGGATCGTCTGCCCCGCTACGGTGGTGCTGTTCGGGACGACCAACCTTGAGGAGGGAGCAGCGTCGCGAAGCCGTTATCTACGATAGCGCGGCTAGTGTACACAAAGAGCCGGCAGATAAACATAGCTGAGATAAAGGTCTTGCCGGCATAGACTAAGTTACGGTTCTGGAAGGTGATAGATTATTCGGTTTCTTTATTGTTCCGGAAATATCTATCATTTATCAATGAGGTATTTAAGATTGCGACGACTTGCCAAGAGTCACTCGTGAACAGTCGTAAGCAGTAAACAGCTGTAGAGTGTTGTAACGAGAATAGATGTAATGGGAGACTTGTAAAATGATGTAATCAGATCGCTGTTTGTTATTGTCATCGACCTTGGTATTGTAGATTGTGATATGTGAAGTAATTCTGCTGCTACGAAGTGTTTCTACGCAAATAAAGAACATTTCGAATTTCGGTAATTTGGAATTTTATTTCTACGAACCCACAAAGTCACAATATTAATTTTATATGCTTTTCCATTATCACTAGAACAAGTTCTTTAGTGATAACTATCTCTTGCTTAATGTTTATGATTAATATTTATAATTTTCGGGTGAATTTGTAACATTAAACATATTTTTCTCAGACTCGATGCACATTTGGAAACCCTTCTAAATATACAATTTTGAGTTCATTAGAACTACAAAACTGAACCATATACTATCGATTTTCTAGGATGAACAGGACAAGTTCTCTTATCTGCTATAGGCAGGAGTTGGAAGTCTGTTTTCGTTTTCTTTATTTCTCTCTCTCTCTCTCTCTCTCTCTCTCTCTCTCTCTCTCTCTCTCTCTCTCTCTCTCTCTCTTCTCTTGAATGGCATATTTCCGACATAATCTCGATTGCGAAATTTTAAGTGAATTCTTCTTATTTGCCATAGGTAGATGGCAGTGAAAGTAATAATTAGTCCATTAGATGCATCTTTGACGAAGGAAGTGCAGCGCCTAAAATATTAACAGACATCTTTGTTTTACTCTTCCGCTCTGCCAGCTTGTGTTTCAGCTCTTTTAAGTGCTAAAATCTGTCTTACTTGACAACTAATTATTCACCAGCGAAAAACGGATGCTGACCTTTCAGCGTTAATCCTCTCAATAAAACGTAAGTTTACTCATAAAGAAACTGAAGCGCTGCTGTCTAAGAACAGAAGAAGTGAGAAAAAAGAAAGAGAGAGAATGAAAATACAGAAAAGCAATTAAGGAGAGCACGATATACTTTCCTTAACTGTACTCTACAGAAAAGAGACGGCATACTACCTACACCCTCCCCTATTCTCCTGCTCCTAACGTGAGGGTTGCTTTGAGAGCAGACGACTTTCTTCACAACAAACTTTAATTTTTAATACTTTTCCAACTGGGAGACGTAAACCTTCTAGATGCTTGCACGATGAGTAACAGCAACCCCTTTGCAACGTTTTTCTCGAAAATATCCTGTTCCTTTAGCAACTGCAGTCAGTTCATCATCAAGTACATACGTTCTTAGTAACAAGGAATTTGCATTACGCAGCTGCATTAGAAAATAAATTTCTTTATTATGTAAATTATTCATATATTACACTATAGGTTTTTCAGCATTTAAACTTTTTCTTTGTTGTTTCCCACTGCTCAAGCTATCTCTCTGTCACTCTCTCTATCTTTCCATTATTAGCAAACAAAGTGTTTCATTTCCCTCAACATTCCTTCAGTTATAATTTCCTTCCTTTTCCTTCAAGGTGCCCTAGTTCCTATGATCATAAAATATGCACCGAGCAGTCCTACATTATCTCAGTTATTTTCTGATACTAAATACTTTTTCAACTTACAGTTCTTAGTCGAATTGACAAGTGCAGTCTATATATACGGGATGTTCATTTCAATTTTCTAGCCGCTGATCTCCACTCCTTTTGGTCAATTAGTTGTACAAATTTAACTTTCTCTAAACCTTCAAACCTAATTTAAATCTTATTATGTATGTTATCAAATATTTCACAACAGAGTCGGTTTTGGCTATCTTTTTTATCAAAGTCGTTGTTTTGACGTTGATTTTCTTGACAGTTCCCAATTCTCATTACATTTATCCCATATATTTGTTTCTCTTTTTTTGTAGAATGGCTTGTTTCCCTTACTTTGGCAGTGCAATATTTTATATCCAATATTTTTGGCTGTAGAATTTCAGAAAGGGCAACCATTAAGCAAAATATTTCGCTGAAAAAAGTTGAATTCGAAATCAGAAAGAACACTGCTAAAACCTCAAGCTTCGTGATAAGTTTCACTATCCCATTGGTTTGGATTATTGAGAATGTTCTCGAACAGCTGAACTAATTCTTCTTTATGTTCCTGAACAGTTTCAACCAGCCTCCATTATAATTTCATCGTGTTGGACATACTATGGAAAACCTTGCTTTTTTTCTCCATATCTAATTCAGCAGTTCTTTTTGTAGATTTGGAGAAGAAAGAAGACTAACTACTTAGGATCATAAAAAATTGAATTCTCTTATTTTGGATGTTGTCTGTGAAATGACAAGATTCAATCTATGAGTAAAGCAATTTATAAATAATGCGTCAGAATGTCTTTCTTTTACTCTTTTCTGTAAACCATCCACTAGTACTTACGCTGGGACGTATGACATATGTGTTGGAGAAGTTGCCTAAACGGCAAGGCATTCTCTTAGCATTGAGAACCGCTCTTTGGGATTATGATTAGTTCATCGATATTGCACATATTGTGTGCGGAACGGATGGGATAATTTGATACACGACGGAAGAAATATTAACACTATTGAGTTTTTATTTTATTTTATACTTCAGCTTGTGACATTATGAGATACATTATTTGTGTACTTTTATGGCTAACGTTACCGTTTTGACACCTTCGGACTGAATACCAGAAACTTCTCCTATGTCACTTTCTCAGTTATGTGAATGTAAATTACATGTACATATTTTACACCTAATTTACATGTAAAATAAATGATCTAGCGAACCATTTTCTACATACAGTTAAAATTAGCGTTAATCCTTTTCGGAGAATTTACACATTACTTTCTTTATTTTAAGTTTATTAATACACTGTTATAAAAAAACCTACTAAGACATTTTCCATAAGCGTTTGATCATTAGCATACGGAGTTCGGAATACCATTATATTAATATTTTTACTAGTAATGTAGCAATTGCAATATTTACTTCAAACTATTTTCCTGCGAAAGGACTTTCATCACTCACTAGTTTAAAAGAAACTTACTTAATTCCTTGTAGCAAATTATTATTTTCTGACTTATTTCTAATGAGTAGGGCCCGGAATTTTAGGTAGAATATTTCTTCAGTTTAGGTTATTTATTTGTTTGAAATAGGTTTTATAGGATTTTATCTGTAAAAATAGTTTTTTATGTTTTTATTCACTAAAATAAGTTCTTTATATATATTTTTTGTTCATCAGTATACATACATATAATTTTCCTTTTATACTATTTATTTTTAATATTTATTCATGAACCTATTTCACAAAAGTGCCTACACATTGTCAAAGATAACAAAAAACGCACAAAATGGAGTTTACTGTTAGGTTACTTTTTGGCATTGCAATATATAGTTAGATACATAGCCAAATATTCTGTGGTAAACGATTTCCTATTATCACGCAACACATTCTTTATGATGAAAACGTTCTTTCAACAAAATATGACGTCACTGGAGCGTAGACCATTGATGCCAGTGCAGCAGGTTAAAGTGCACATAGTTTGTTTATGTCTACTTTAGAATTCCGATGTACATAGTATCTATGGTTTTACTTTAACCACCCATAATTTGTAGCCTAGTGGCATAGACGGACAAAGGTAACAATTTCAAACACGCAAAAGGCAATGGAAGTTTTCGGGCACAAAAATTCAATGAGTTAATAATAGCTCTATCAAGATGTCACCACATGTCATGTGTGCTGCGTTTAATGGAAGCTTTAATCAGAAAGACACCGTTCTTTTTCCTTTTTTATCTGCAACGTAATATGTAGTAAAATTATTTATTCATTCTTGGTTGATATAGATAAGATGGAAATATGTGTTTTTATAAAACAAAATAATAAATTCTGTTAAAGTGAAGTACTAAAATGCATATATCTCATTGCTGCAAAGAATTACTCCAGGGAAACATTTCACCTGTTACTGTTGTGTTCCATTGTGTGCTTCTGGCTGGTATTCCAGAGGGACAGAATTCGAATTTCGCTGGGACTGGTTTATCCGTATACCTCTTCTTTATTGAGATGAATGTTATTTGAGGGTGCGCCTCACTTGTTTTATGAATTTACTCTCGAATATGACCGTCCAAATTAGCTTTGAAAATCGTAATATATCATTCTTCGTTTCAAAAAGGGAAAGCAGCTATTTAGGCTACTTTAGGTGCCAAACCCTCATTTAGGTTATTTTACGTGAAATAAGGTTAAAACCTAAAAATCCGGGCCCTACTTATGAGTCATAATCTACGACGTTATATATTACTTTACGTAGCAATACTCAATATTAAGTGTGTAAAATTAAAGAAAGGGGGAAACAATTAAGGTATTTAGGTAAGATGTGACGTAACATCATTAAAATGAACATGTCATCACCCCATGAGACACCTGAATAGATTCATAACTTTATTATTGCGATCCTTTCCGATGAAGCGTGTTATCAAAACATTAAATCCTGATGGCGTACTGCAACTGATGTGGCTAAAACACAATTTTCAAACAGTTATATGGAAAGACAAACTGGTCCTCATAAAACCAAATTTCAGTTGCCTAATATAAGAAATCACACGAGTACAGGAGAAAAGTGCAAGTTTGCAAAGTTAACAAAATTGTATCTGTTTTTAAAATTGTGTAGCAATTAGTTGGAGCAAGAGCATTTCAGACACTGGAAAATGGTTTTGATAAAACCTCTGGATATAAACCTTTGTGTCACATTCCTTAGGTGCTAACCAGTGAAACATTTGGAACTTTTCGGCATTGCATAAGGTCTCGCTGTCAGTAATTTAGAGCATTTCAAGAATGTTCCAGTTGTATTAAAAATGTGTTTTCCGACAACTATAGATCATTTTATTGATCATTTAAATCATTTGTAACGAACTGGAGTTGTGATTAAGTTTTCGAGGAAAAGATTATAATGAACCTTGTTGAATATATAGTTGCTGGATTTTAGTATTTCAACGGCTGCTCTGGTAATCGCATGAGCTCTTATTTTCAGAGGCGGTCTCAGATGAGAATTGATAATTTGGTTATAAATTAAAATAAAATTGTAGTTGCTCCTTTCTTCTATAAAATTGGTATTTTAATGAAAATGAAACTCTTCCAACTATTAGTTACACTTTACAAAGCTTAAATACGTACGTTTATAGTATGTTAGCTTGTGCAATCTTTTATAACTTTCCACTTTCCAATGTAAGCCCAAATTCTGCAGAAATGCAGACACACACAAAATACACCTTTATACCTTCATGTCCATTTGTAGAAGAAAAATGGCTTCAAGTCACTCAGCTTTCATAGTCCTGCCGTTGCCACAGCGGCAACTAAGCATCTTTCAACTTTTCTACATTACATCATTCTCTTTAAATACTTTTTTCTTAACGCAATTTTAACATTTAAATAATAATTCTTTTACTAATTGTAGTTAAAAATAAACTTAAAATAACTACTTAAACCGTTTCAGATATTATTGACATTTGTTACTTATTGTTAGGTTATCATAAACTGGGACCTGGTTATAAACCTTTAGCACATCTTTAACTCCCCACTAGAGATCCCAGCATTGCTAACGTAACACAAACTACATACATATTATGTACGCTATATCAGTTGTATATTCTGTTTACGTCAAAATTAAAATAAGAAGTTAATGTTTATACATTATTTAGATAGAGGGATGATTCGTTTACTGTATTACAGAGGCACCGTTGGAGAGTAGATTACCTCTTCGTATTTAATACGTAATTTACATGTACAAAACTGTTTTCTACACAAAGTAGAAAAAAACGTGACTATTGTTCTTTGAAGTTGACAATCCAGGCATCAGTCACTTAATTCCTTTTGAAGGTAGATGTAGATAAGCTAAAGCAAGGGGCAGCAAGCATCTCACAATTGGATGTTTTGAGCATACGCCTTGGGAGGAACAGATGACATGAAGGAACCGCAGGAGAAGCATGGGCTCTAAAATGGGCAACGTAAGCAGCAGAGATACACAATTTCCTTAACAGTTACTGCCTTGCCTGGGGAGGAGCTCGCGCCAAAATGTGGCTCAGAACCTTCTCTCCAGCAGGAGTCGGTGAAAGTTTGTCCTAGCAATGGAGGTTCGAACGGCCACCCCTTGATAGAGCCGAGAAGATGCTTTAAATCGCAATCATCTGCTCCATTTGGCCCGCGTTTACCGACAGACAGCCCCTAAGTTGATCTGTATCATGAATGAGGGAGACGAAATTAGAGAAAATGGTAGAGTGAAGAGTCGTGGTACAAGACACAGTAGTCCAAAATTCGCCTTTTGTGCCAGGGAAATCCTCAGCAAATCCTATCATCAGAACGGGCAACCAGCACTGATCGAACCCGTGAACACCCAAATGCGTGTGTGTTACTACGGAGTCATCTCACTGTTAATTCCAGTTAAGTTTATCAATGCTGTGATATAAAATAGCATATTCAGCCAAGTTTTCAAATTCTTCAATGCATGTTCATTTACTACATAGAATTTGGAACAAGTCCAACTGGGTGATAGGATGCGCAATTCCTGCAGATGCTCAGAAAATACTTGCTTTCCGCGAGAGTAAAGGCGATGTCGCTGCCAAAAAAAGTATTATTCTACAGCACTCATTTTATCAATGTAACTGCGTATTGACAATCCAGATGAAGTTGTTTTGAGGGGTGGGTAGCTGGCAATGCAATTCAAATCGCCAGGGGGCGTTCGACTTTAAGAACTGTGACCAATGAACCGACTACCTCCACAATATCCTCGATTGACTTATTTGATATAGAATCACAACATACATCGACGCTAATTCTACTGCAGATTCCTCAATTAAATACTAAGGTGTTACATTGTTATGCTTTTAGGAATAATTATTCCAAAGCAGCAACATTTAGTGCAGCTTTTATCTTCAACTTCCACTTGGGCGAAGTTAACTTCGTAAACACTGTGAATTCGTGTTGTACCTTGACTCATAATTAGAAATTATGTCAGCAAACAGAAGCATTATACATAGATATTAATAAGTATAAGATCTGCAGGGCACCAAGTGTATTCGGTTATTGTTGCTTGTATGTATAATATATCTATTTTCACAAAGAAGCTTTGGATTCCTCTCTTTACTAACAGTTGGTTTTGAGGGTTCTAGGAAAAATAATTAAGAAGATTTTGGATTAATAAGAAAACAGCGATGGCTCTGTTTTTTAATAGAAGAAAAAGCTCAAATCATCAGCTCAGTTACTGCATTATGATGATTATTACCTCATGACTCTATTTCTGGTTACATATTACATCAATGATCCCCACTCACATTTCCTTAGATAATATCTCACCATAACACTACGTGTAATACTAAGAAAGCTGTTAACTGATACAGCACCTCAAGACCACCACACACATGCAGAAGCTAAATACATAATTGTGCAGCAGCAGGCTACGGTTCCTGAATGTGTCAACTATATGCATACTAAGTGTTGGAATGTTCTACGTATTGCTGATTTATTACGTTAATTACGTTCTGTTTATGCGTATTGTGCTGTAATGTAGATAATGAAATTTGTTAACGCCAAAAAGCCCAACCTGGCCTGGAGGCGTCAAATTGTGCTTCATTTAGGGTCTGAGGCTTCTGTCCGCTTGGTCTTTGTTACATCTCTCTGAGCGTTATATTATAACAAGAGCGATAAGTTCGCTGAATACAGGAATAGGAAAGAGAGAGAAGAGAAAGAAGGTTAGACATGGGCTCGCTGACAGTTCTCTGGGTGCAAGACAGTGCTCTAGAACCACTGAGCTACTTATAGCCAGTGCTGCATACCTGGTGACTCCCGGTGGAACGGTACTTCTCTTATTCCTGGTTGTGGTTAGTCACACAATTTTCTTATTTATGACATTTTAATTTCTTTACTATTTGCTTATGTTGAGAAGAGAAATTACTATCTCTATGCAAAAAGGTAACTTTCACATTTAATCTGCTATGAGGTTCCCTGAATGTCATAAAAGAATAAAAAGGTACCTGTAAGACCAACTGATCCTTCAATATTCCCTACAGGCACAACACATTAGCTTGCTCACCGACTTGCTATGCCTTGGATTTTCAGGTCAGTATAGGAAAGGATTTCGCAAGATTGCTTTAGATATGGCATAGAAAATCATACTATCTGTTGTGCATCTAGTTATGATTTATAAGCTGTGAATGAAATTATACATTTATCTTTATGCAGAATCTGCTAAGAGTAGCTTACCATGTGAAACTGATTAATGTCTACAATGTTGCAAAGATGCTAAACTCTAAAATTACTTCGTTAATTACTATAATATTCGCAAAATAAGCGGAGATTTTCACAATTAGCTACTTAACAAAATATGTTTATTTACCTACCACTTATACTTTGATTAGACGTATTTTAGCCAATAAAGGTTTATCCACCAAAAGGAGGACCGTGGTACAATGTTAAAAGTGTCGTCTTATTTTGCCATGTTCTATGTGTTACATTCACTTACGTCCTTTATTATATGAAAATATTGTTCTATGTTTAATAATGAGACATCGTTGAAGAGGGATCGACGGCGACGTCGTATGGTGCTAAGGGACAGTTTAACCGAGTGAGCCACAATACGTTGATGATAAACAGACATCAGATCCCATACACCTTTAAAGGGATATGAAGTTTACGAGTCTCCCAGTATGTAACTGCTGACGTCAGTCCAGAGGATAGTCCGATTCGCAACATGTAGCTCTAGTTTCATTATAACTACTGCTCGCCACGCAGGTAGACGAGCAGGTAGACGTGTTGGATATTGCATGTTGTGTCAATAGTATTACTTTCACTACAATAATTGGACAACCTCCATTTTATAAATCAAAAGTTTTAGGTATTATGAACAGCTTGAAGAATGTAATTTCGAGCTGTCTAAAAGCAGTCAAGGATGTGTCTGCAAAAATTAGCAATGTACAGAATGCAGGATCTACCAAACGAGCAAACAAATAAATTGTTCAGTATTCTACACATAAATGCTGTTTTTTCAGTGTTGCATAATATAATAACTAAACTAAGTCTCGGATAAACACATGGAAATGATTTTTAATACTCGTATGCAGCATTAAAGTCATGTGGCGTTGAACAAACTTTCTCTCAATATTTTTTATATTTTTATAGCAAGAGGCGCAGAAAATTCACATTCGACAATTTACGAATGTACAAGGTTGTTCAGTATAATTCCCGCATCGAAAGCAATGAGGAGGATGGCATGTTGTAACGTAGGTTACACTTTGTGTCCGTACTGGGGTGTACACGCACAGCACATCGGCATACTTGTTGACACAGACGTTTGTTGATGACTTGCTTGGTTTTGTATAGTACCTGTGTACGTACATTGATTCCTAAGGTGTATGCGATCCGATGTCTGATAATAAAGAATATTTGCCAAAGAGATACACAGGTATACTTAATTACACAGTACTTACTTAGACACAATATTGCGAGTAAATTAACATACTTCATAAATTTATGCTTTCAACAGCTAGAACTGCAATTGGTCGCTGGTATTTTACATGCCCTGGTCGTCCTTATATATGTAGGTATATTCTATGTCCTGATTACTGACTTTACCATGTTGGTAAAACCTTTTCTTCTAGTTTAAGTGCCCTCTTATACAACTACGTGGTGTCAGGGTATTGTTGTTGCTCCTCTTAACCCTTATGCGGGTTGAGGAACGGAATGTCTGGTAAAGAGATGGGTGGATGGGTGATCAGACCGATGCCCAGAATGAGAGTGAGGGAAGTGGATGACAGAATGAGGGCGAGATGAAATGATAGCAATGATGATAATGGAGAAATTGGTAGAATGAGATGGCGGGGCAATCCGGAGCACCCGTGTTGTTCACCACAAATCTCACTTTGCTGTCGCCTGGGATAGAACCCGGGTCGCCTGGTGAGAGACAAGCGGTCTAACCACTCAGCCATGGCGCGGTCAAAAAAGATACCTTTCTTACGCTAGTATTTGCAAGTTAGCACAAGAAAACAATCTGAAAATTCGTTTTCAGCAACAACATGCACTTATAAAAATTGTAATTTTTATATACTTCTCACTTACTGCTTATTCTCTTGAAACAGTATTACAGAAATACCGTTTCTTCGGGCATACTGTTTAAGTTTAATAGAAATTCATCATTGCTTTGTTAATTGCTACAAAATCAATAGCCCTTTTAACCGCCCTGTGCTGTGGGAGTGATAAAGGTCAATCTTTTACAATTCACGAACGCAGGCAATAAAATGGAAGTCAAACGAAACGTAACCTCCACTGTGGTCATTAAATTTCAGCACAAAACACTATAAGCAACGTTGTGCACGGCGAACGTAAAATAAATAAATAAATACAAAAACAACTGATGGAAGCTATCTTCTCCAGACCAGCGTTTTTACAACAGGAGAGTTGGGCAACGAGGAAAGAGAAGACAAAAAGAAAAATTCTGTTGTGCTCTTAAAAGCAACATCATACGATAAACATTTAATGTGTTACACTCTCATTGCCTTCTCTACTCACTCTTCTAGAAACTATTATTGCGGAAGTTTATTCTTCGGTACCTTTTGTTGTTTCAGATAATTACAATAGGCTAAATCGTTTGTCATCTTTTTAAAACGGATAGCCGTGTGTTGGCTTTGAAATGCCATGCTCTTTGCATGAGTAACCGGAAAAACAAATGCCAACCAACCATAAATCAAACCAATAACAGAAATAACTAAAAATGGTTCCTTCCAAAGAAAATTGACATTTTGCATTTTGATATATGGGGTTATTTTTATTTTCTTTACTATGGACATAATAGAAAAGGTATTGCATTACTTCCACAAAATTCCTATCGAAATTTCGTAACAAAAATATGTTTTGTTACCCCTTGAAAAGCGTCTCCTTTATGTGAGTGTATGTGTGGACAGCATAGCTCTAAAATAACAGGTCAGATAAATGGAAAATGTGGTATTTCAGTTTACTATTTTCCGTAGCTGAAAAACGACGACTTTCAAGAAAAGCTCTCCAAGCCAAAATACACTGTACTGAATTGGTAATATAGATTTACAAAAATTTACATCTCTTTAAAGCAAACAATTTGTTGCAAATAATATATTTTATGGCATGCGTCACTTCTAAATAAAACGTTATTACGGTTTCGAATTGTCGAATATTTTGGTCGTTCGTTAAAAATAAGTTATACCGCTATTTAGATATTTCTTGCGATTGAATTGAGAGAGCTTAGAATCTTAAGGCCAACTTAAAGCGCCCAGTTTTTCAACATGTGATTACGATTTTATATAAAATGAATTTTGTAGTGTAGCTATTTCTGTAAAATTTACTCCAATTAAAATGAAGCAGGTAATAAAAACAGCTGCGATAAAAATAATTTGTATATCCATTAATACACTATGCAGGGTGGGAAAGGTCATGTGAATGTAACTAATTAGATTTCTTGTAGAGTTAGATACCCTACGAATTATTAGTTATATAAATTC
This sequence comes from Mantis religiosa, assembly GCA_030765055.1. Classification (NCBI taxonomy): domain Eukaryota; kingdom Metazoa; phylum Arthropoda; class Insecta; order Mantodea; family Mantidae; genus Mantis; species Mantis religiosa. Next base: position 334,203,884 of record CM060950.1, read on the forward strand.
ATCCAGCAATAATGGGACTTCGCGGACTATTTCCAGCAAATTCAAGTTAGAGGTACATCTTGTTTGTCAGGTAAACACCTTATTGTGATATTACAATGAATGGATATTTTTGATATAGTAAAAATTTAGAAAATATTCCATCTAAGGAGCTGTTTGAACTAGGCGATTTTCTTTAAAACCTTTGTGTAGCATCTTTGGAAATTCCTAGAGTTAAACACTAAGTCTAATATTTATTGAGCTTTTCTTTCTGGACTTTGCTGCTCATGGAGATGGAAACGCACACGCACACCCGCGCACACACATTCGCTCGCACTTTTCTCATAGTGTCCTTTAATGGTGTTTCAACTGGTGCATTTGAGGTAGAAATCTTAGTTTCAAATGTAGTTGTATAAGCCTATCGCTGTAACTTATTCAAAATTATGAGTATATAGGAATCTCCCACGACTAACTATTCCAGATAATTAATATTTAGAGGTGAAGAATGTAAGAGAATTGCTTCATTAACAATAGCTTAAGCACATTTCCAAGGGTTATAAGAACGTTATGCTTTTTTTCCCTTGTATCTTCTTTTCATCGAATACAACCTGCATCCTGTGTGGAAGGGAAGGGGAGGGAAGGGGAGTGGAAACGAAAAATTTACGCAGGCAAACCAAAGTCAGCAAAATGCAAACTCAGAAAAGACTGCCATGTACTTTCCTGGTTTGTGTGATCAGCTATGGTGCAATGCAGCCAATTCTGCAAACGCAAACACTAAGCTGTTGGAGCATGTGCTGATGTTGATGTTTCAGTCGGCCTACAGTGACTTCAAAAGTATACGGCTCCACTTTAAAAATGCTAGGCTCCAGATAAATTTAACGACTATTCTAATGTTTGATAAACACAAATAACAAAGATACAACATGGTTTACGTGTTCTGGTGTTTTCCATAATTTTCGTTCTGTTGGTTTTATACGTTTCGTAAATTTTCGATTTTCCAGCTTTTTAATGTATGGTGTTTAACGAAATATTTCATGTAATATCTAACAATATAATCGACAAGATAAAAAATTGTTGAAATAAAATGTGTATCGACTTTAGAAAAGAGAGCCTGGAATATACACGCAACATACACATACATGTTCCATACATGGATCATTTTAATTTTGGTCTATTTTCGTTGAAATACTTCAAAAGGAAACTGTGATATTGATATAAAAACTTATCACTTAGAACTAATACTTTACAAATTAAGGTTTTGTTAATCTTGTTGTATTATTGTACGAGATCTAGATAATGCAAAGAATCTGCAAGTAAACGTGTAGTTTGAGGGGATAAAATTTCTCAGAACAACCAAACACTGCACAGCATTAATGAATTTGAAATGAAACTATAAGAACAGATTTAAATACACATTCAGTGAATTATGAAATCAAGGAATACCAAGAAAAATGGAAGTAACATCTGGAAAGTAAATGAGTCACTTAGACTGGTTAGAGCACCAATCAAATGGTAAACGGTTCAGCTGCGTTGGGCATTTGCCCAACCCATGAAATAGTGAACAAGAGAGAACAATGCTTCAAAATGTTTATATATACAAAACTGAGTAAGGTGGTGAAGTTGTGATACATATGACTCGTGCCCGCGAGGTCGTGGGTTTCATACCCCTATTTCTGTGCTTTTCCCCTTGCCACTTAGAGGAATACTGGTATGCTCATCCTTATACTACGTAGTTCCTGTTCACCAATTCCGTGTTCTGTCATTTCCTTCTCATCCTTGCAGCACTAGGTGACAGGTTCCACTGTTTCTGTAGAGTTTTCCTCTCTGTTCTAGTTCCGGTTGGACTCTGGTGAGGGGCTTGTGACGGAGTTGAATACGCTCGTACTGTAACCTCTCTACACATGCATCCGTCGCCATTCAGGTTTCTCGCCTTATCCTTTTCTCCTAGGTGTGCCGGTGGTGCCACAATGGTCTAGAACAGCTATGCATTCGGGGATCTGTTGTCTGCCTACCATTTCTTATATATATATATATATATATATACACAAACAAAAATAGAATGCTCAAGCGAAATAGCCTGATTATGTACTTAATGATTCTGGAGTATTGATAGATTTCATAGCGTTTTTGAACGTTATATCCTCGTTATCACAATTCGCGCAGTCGTAAACGGTAAATGTTGTTGGTTACCATGTTACTATTAACAAATGAACGCATGACGTTTTAGTAATGTCAATCTAACCAGATACATATTGTCGCCGAGGCATTGTTATACCGCTAGCGCAAGCTGCTTCTGGCACGTGGGCGAGCGCTGAACGCTTGCCGAGAGAGAGAGAGACAGAGTCTGGAATTTCTCGCTGCATCGTAATTGTTATCGAACGTACGACTGAATTCTAGAATAATGGCTGGAGATGCAAAGTCCGCAGTGTGAAAGTTGCGAGTGGGTTTGCTAGTGAGTTGCAGTTGTGCAGGGGAGCTGTGAGGGTTATTGAACTGTTCTGTAGCGAATTTTTTGTTTGTTAATGTGCAGTGGAGTGAACGAGTCGACCTTGAAGACTACTGTTTGTGTCACGTAATTTTTGCTGTTGCAAGGGGTGTACGAAAACGTCTTTTACTGCAATAAAAAGCATTTTAAATTTCTGCAAATAAGGCCTTTAATTCTACGAACCCACAAAGTCACAATATTAACAACAAGAAATAATACTTATTTTTTAGTTTTAGGTGTAATTTCTTCCAAGTTTGTTATCTCTTTTCTGTTCGTATTTTCAAGTGACTTTAGTACTGCACATTTGAACATTTAAAGATAGGTAAAACCTAGTAATCTAAACCCTTTTGGGAACTTTTTGCTACATTAGTATTGTAAATTATATACCATAAATACACTGTGCAACAGTGTTAAAAAATTACCCACCTTAAGGATAAAACTAAAAATGTGAATCAGCTTTAGCAGGTTCGATGTGAATAGATAGTATGTTAGTGGTTTGTCCTAAAATAAAATAGAATTTTGAAACGATTCCTTTGAGGAATAATTAAATTCGTTTCATTATCGTCTTCCAAAGGGAAATCCCTTTAGAAATGAATGATGTGTATAATATTTCTATTGTTTCCCATTTCTGCAAGTTAACTCCAAAATATTTCCTAACGTGATACACCTTCTTTCTCATATTTGCTGATTTATGAAGGAAAGAGTTAAGTAACGTAACAATGTTCTTTCGCTTTTACTCCATCACTTATTCGACAGGACAGAACCTACTTTCTACAGAGAGGTCGTGTGAACAAAGCGTGAACTGTAGGAACTTTGAGAATAATTCTTGTGAAGTTACCTAACCAGCAATCCCGACAGGCATTTCAGTCAACCGCTCAGCATCTGTCTTTCTGTCGATAAACTTTGTTACTATACAAAGTAAAGATAGGCCCATGGTTTACAAGCGTCATGTACATCACTGATATGTGATAAATGACAGGATTTATTTAGGTCTGAATAGGTCGTAAGGGACTTTCATTAAAAATGCTCCAAATTCTGGGGATTTTTCTCCTCAAGCAAATTTCCGTCCATTGTTTATGCCAGCAGCCGTGAGTGGTTATTAATTTGAAGATATATGTGTTGTATAGTGCATTCATATAACGTTTCTAGTTAAAAAAGATATATTTGTGTCATTACAACCCATGTGAATTGTCAATCAGCTATGGCTTCACGTCCATTTACGCAAGACAGAAATGGACAATCTTCCAGCAGATGCGGAGAAATGAAATGTGTAGGGTTTAACGCCCGCTTTTACTACATACGGCACCGCAGGCGGTGACACATGACACATGAGATGAAGATGGAGCACCGGTGGAATGAGATGGCGGGGCAAATCGGAGGTCCCGGAGAAAACCAGCCCTAGCGCCGTGTTGTCCACCACAAATCTCACTTTGCGATCGCCTGGGATCCAACCTGGGCCGCCGTGGTAAGAGCCAAGCGGTCTAAACACTGAGCCACGGCACTGCCAGATGCGGAGATGTAGTCAACGCTCTACTTCCCCCTGAGGAATCGGTGACTTTGATACCCTTCGGATCACTTCGGATCACGTAGCTCATTAATGCATCACAATGCTAAGTGGATCTAAGCAAAAAATCTGCACCAGATGAGTGGGCTCAAACCCACGTTCATTCTGTACCAGGAAAGCGCAGTGCTGTATTTCAAATCACTGGGCTACGGTACACGGCTGTTACTATATATACCAGGTGAGTTACCTGCCCCTACTTATTTTTGACTTTACGTAGCGTGCTGAGAAACATATTTGACTTACGCCTTTCTTTAATGTATTCTTATGGATGATCTGTAGAACATTTTATAGAGAAGGGTAAGTAACTCAGTGCATAAGTGTTTTATGGGACAGTAAGCAAACACTATATATGTCGGTTCCGAAAACATCACACCTAGATAGAGAAAGCTGCATTAATAATTTTGGACGAATTTACAAACTTTTATTCATTAGCGTACATTCACACACGCCTTTAAACACGCCCCTAAAGGAACAACCTATCACATGCATTAGTTGACAATAACATTGCAAAACAAAATGACAGATATACACAATGGTACCAATTGGAATTAATTCTTCAGCCAAAAAATGTTTTCCTTATACGACTATGTCAAAAATTGCTAAGAATTAGCTAGATTTTTTTCACTCCTGTCACAAATTACGGCAGTTTTTAGCTCATATAGAAATTTTAGTGGCGGATAAAGTTCTTTTATTTGTGTTAAAACTACCAAAACAAGCTGAAAACACTGCATGAGGCTGTAAAAATCGTCTAAAGATTCGAGGTGGAGGTCGGAGATTACATATTCGTATCGGAACTTTCTCTGTCAAGGTAGCGTTGGCTAAATAGTATTTATACAGGTCACTTAACCACTCTGCCAATTTAAGTTGGGTTCAAATACTGCGTGATCAATTCAAAAATGTTATTACCATTTGCTTTACTTCTTGTGACCTACAATTTGATATTATGATGAAAATAACATTTTATAATATTATAGGTGTTTACAATAATAGCCATGTTTTCCACTGGCAGGTAGTATGCTTCGTAGTATATATTTCACTATGGTCGGTACTGTGCCTGATCCATTCAAGCAAGTTTCAAATATTTTGCAAATGTAAAGTGAAACACAAGATTTAAGTATGAAACAAAATCCATTACATTTAATGTCGTTGACATTTTCCTAAAGAAATGAAGCCAACTGCTTAACATGGTTTACAACAATATATACGATATAGATAATAAGGGTCACAAAGTTAAACACGATCCCTAATAAAAGAGAAAAATAGCCCTAGTTACCCAATAAAGGGCAAGGATCTCTTCTACTTGCCAATAGGGTGAGCTCCCACAACTTATATGGTAAGCTATCCCTGCAGATCCATAATTATCAGATTGTAATTCTTGTATCTTTGGCTCACATGAGAACTAATAGCAGCAATAAATAAATTGGTAACTAAAATGCAAACAATAAACACTTGGTAAAAGAAAAAAGTACGTAACAATGTAATGTTGTTTCGAACCCAGTCTTTAGATCATAATAAGTGAGCAGTTAATTAACCCACTCGACCGGCTGTGACGACTTCTATGTCACTCTTTGGGAAAGTATTCGTTTACCATCTCGCTAGTAAAGCTTTTTCAGGCATGAAAAGACGTCGTTTAGTTTAGTTTTTCGTAGCTTCTTGGTCATCATTTAGGGCTGTAGTATTAATTTTGGGCACATATAGTACCGACTAGAAGGGCAGAGCTGCAATAACGGCTGTTGTTCTAAAAGGGTCAATATTTTCCCCTTAGACTATAAACTGCGGTTCCATAGATAAGAACAAATAGGCGAGCTTTATGCAATCCGCATTTTATACTCCAAAATGAAAACATCGACCCCATTACTAGTTTCTAAGCGCGTATTTAACATGGATGTTAAACACTGAATGGAATTAGCACTAACATAGGTATTATCTCAACACCTGTAATATATTCGTAATTAGAGAGCCGACGTTTGCATAGAAACCAGCGAATATTATATGTTATACGGAATATTCAGCTCAGACGTCAATAGGTAGCTCAGTTGGAACGAGCATATATCAGCGATCCTATTTGTCTGTTGTGAAGGTGGTTCAAATCCTCTGCAAAGACATACTAATTTTTGGACCGTGTAATACTCACAATTTACAATTAGTGTTCTGAAAATTGTTGTTATTTTCATTGTAATTGTTTTATTTATGTTTTATGGCATTGTTTGATGGCCTTTTACTGGTGAACTACAACTTGGTAGTTGTTCACACACGTATGGCTAGTTTCAATTGAAATAACGATAATTTATACACATTTGAACACAGAAAACATACAAATCAAGTAGCAGAGTTTAACATGGAAGTTAAACACAATTTTGCAGACATAGAATTATTGTGATATTGCTTTTAAATTGGTATGTTTTGTGACGCTGAATGACCATTTTTCTATTCCTGGATTACGACTTTTCTAATGAAGCATTACGTGACATCTGGAAATGGACCAAGAAGCAGACGGGACATATAACTGGGATAACGTCTGAGAATTCTGTAATCTCAGTTTTGTTAGCTTGGAACTTCCAGAAGGGAGCAACAAAGCACTCACAGATAAGGTTGACTTTTGGTTTCTACAATTACTGCCTGAGTTTCGAGCAATCGACTTTATTAGAGTTACAAGCTTGGCTAAAGGCTGAAAGATACAGAATGAGACGATACCCTAACATATGGAACCTCCTGAATAAGCATTTGGACTTTAATTTATGAGACTTACAAAAAAACCAGAGCCCATTTTTCTTTCTTATCTCCCTTAGCACATAAATAGACTTATTTCCTTTCTCCTTGTGCTTAAAAACTAAAAAGTAGCTGTCATTGGAAGAAAGATGCATATCGTAGTTACAAATAAAGATGTTTATTTAAAGCATAAACATAACAATTGTTGTTAGACAGAGATTATAAAACAAAACAAAAAACAGAGCTCAGGCAAACAGAGCTAGAAAAAAACTATTTAACATGGAAAAACGTTTCACTCTCGTTTTTCAACAAAATTTGGTTGAAATTCCACCTGTTTAAGATATTTTCGTGACTAATAAATGTAGCTCCTTAACTTTCTATAAAAATCCAGTAGAGATTTCTTAACTATTAATGGGCTTTGTATAACTGTTAAACCACATGAGTTAGAAAGAAATCTACGTCATGAAAAACTCACAGTCCACTGTCATATACAACTTATGCCAACACCTCCACTTACTGGAAGGTGCGACGAACTCAATTTGCGTAATTTGAGCTTATTTCCAGTCCAAAAATGTATCGTGGTTACATATGTCTGCACGACTTCTATCTAAAACGTTATCAGAAGTAAAAAAGACAACTGAGTGATTCGAGGCTTTCATAACACTAAAATGCAAAACTTGACCTTTTTGTCTGTTTTTTTTTTTATTTTAGTATGTCATTATCCCTAATTTGAGTAAGCTGAATCAGAATATAAACTTCGTTTTGCTCCATCACGTGCCAATCCTTCACAATATCAGAATGAGTAAAATGTGAATTTTTATACTTAGCTCTATCGAATTTATGTTATATTATTAAATAAATGTAAAAAAGCACGTGCTCGAGCTGATGTTCTTCTTGTGTAATACATGCCAACAGGAACTATGTAATTAAATTAATGTGAATTCGGTTTAAAAGTTTCGATGAGCGTAATATAAGAGTATTTACAATTCTGAAATTCGAACCTGTGTCTTCGAGGGTAAGAGCACATGAGACCTAGTGCACTAGATTAAGATTCACGAGATGTATTTTAAGCAAAACTGTAAATAAACCGATGTTTAATAACATGTTCGTTTTGACTGTACGGGTCCATAAGGAATGAGGTGTGTCTCTAATTCTTTCCTAATTTTTGGCAGACAACCCCTGCTGTAAGTACAAGAATGCGCCATTTTCTTTTAAGTTGACGTTGTTAGTGTACTCATATAGTAGGTCCAATTTTTCCGAGGCGTTTACCGAATTACTTTACCATAAATATTCTAATAAAAAGTTTGTAAAATCCATTAGTAACCAGAATTCGGTATCAGTAAAGGAGTCGTATGTTTTTGAGGTGTACTTTAGCGAGCAGTATAATTTGTCCCTTAAGCCGCCAGTCCTCTGAATTTTGCAAATTCTTCTTTCTAAGAACGTCAAGCAATATAGTTTAGTAAGTACAAATTAAAATAAATTAAATTGAATTAACTATGGAGCAAGATAAAAATGGAGGTTACACTAATAAATTTAAAAAAGAGTTTGAAAATCAAGGTATATGATAATTCTATACTAAATACTTACTAATAACCATCATCACTATCACATGATTGTCACCATCTTCATGTAGCCAAATTAAACCCTTTTGCATTCATAACAATAACTAAGAGTCTTTGGTACGCTTTACACTTAAATTTCTGTCTCGTGGTTATAATTTACTATTAACTTTTCATAAATCTACTTAGTTTTCTCAATACAACTACAATACTACAGTGGATTTGATTCAAATTGGCAAAACTCGCGTAATCACTATGCGGGTATAGTTAACGACACCTGTGCTTCTCATGCATGAACTTTTTCAGGCACAAAATACTAACTATTTCTAAAAAGCTATATCGCCATTAATGTAACCCAATTGTATCTATATTTTTAAATTTTTAGTCTTAAGTTTGAGAAAAAAAAAATGTAAAAATAAAGCTATCAAGAACAATACACATTTAACATCAATGGAAGCATTTGGCAAGAATACAAATGAAACTAGACGGTGACGTCACAAACTGGTCGCTTTGACAGCCTTGTGAAAGTCTAGAGAAAATTGGCTATGAAGTATGTTTTCCTTGTTTTCGGAAGAACATATCATAATGCGGTATCAGTTCCTGTTACTTTGAGAAAGAAATGTTCATTAGAACTGTTTTAGAAATCAAGTACATTCCCAACTGCAGGATCGCATGTTTTCTGCAGGCATACACGGGGGCAAAAGAAGCCTAGATTAGGAGACGTAAGAGCACATGAGATGTGGATTCTGAATGTGTTTATAAAATGCAGTACTTCCTGTACCTATATATTTAGGCAGAAGAAGATATGAAAATCCTGCTGCTCGTTAGAAAAAGCGTCATTTGTCTTACATATCACAATGGACAGGACACAAGAAAATAACTCGCTGCTGGCAGCGAGGTAAAAAATCGACACCATTATTGTACTTGAAATTAGCCGCTAGCTTGGAGTCCCGAGAGGGAAGGAAAGAGATGAGGTCACATCATGGAGGTAAATTAAAATTGGTTACAGACCTCTTGTTTCCTTCAGGTATACCAATGTTAACAGAACACTATCACAAGTGAAATTGCCTTCGGCTCTGAAATGTCTTTTACATACAGGATACGTGCAAAAGTGATTATAGTCTAAATAGGCCAGTTCAGGAACACATAGAAGGGTAATATGAGCGATAGAGAATTATACACTGAGGTATAATTATCACAGATGGATACTTTGGCTAGGTATTTCTAGCTAGTAAACGATAAAGGTAAAATAATTTAAGGTTTTCTGCTTCTGTCATTCAAGATTTCTCTAGTAAAACATTTAGGTCATAAGGTGCAAAATATAAGTTTATAAAACAAGCAAATGTGAAAACTTTAATCTTTTAATTAATTTTTCAGTATTGTATTCAGACACATCACTGTATATTTCGCAAACATTATGTTTCGGTTCGTAGGCTACTGCAAGACACCGTCGTTTGTTTGTCTGTCCTTTTGTACGTCCAAACAACTTTCCAACTCCTGCCAGTATGTGGTTTGAGTTTTTTAACAAGATCTGAAACAATTATTCGAAATGTTTCCAATTTGGTTGAAACCGTTACAGAATTTGGCACAGGTAACATGAAGAGCCAATGAATCAATGCCCGATGGATACTTTCTAACGAATATGAAAGTGATAATTCAATAACATATACACATGACTGCCTAAAAACGGGCTGGAGCAAACAGGTACATACTCTCTTTACATTTCATTGTAACAGTAACCAAAGTCATATTAATGCGTTTGTAGAACCCTATTTCAAATATTTCCTATGTGTTATAGTAGTTTTCTCCCCCATTTGTCAAGTGAGATTGTCTATCTATCATTAAAATTGTAATCTACAATATGAAGTCTTAAATAGATTAAGCACATCCTTAACAATATGTTTCGATGACTGAAACTTACTAAACAATCCCAGGTACACTAGCATGAGTACGAAAATGTCGGAATATTCTGAAACACCTTTAGATACTTTCCCACATTAAAATAACATTAAATTCACCACTAAAGATAAAATAACAGCTTGGAAAGTCTCATGGACTAACAGAACTCCCATATCATATAGGCTAACGCAAATCCCCACACAAGCGATGGGCTACCAAAACGAAATGCACAATGCTGTCAGTAATGATAAAAATATATCAACCATGTTTCTAACCTTAAATAACCATGAAGCGAGAGAAGGGATTGAATAAAACTTTTTCACAAGAACCAAACCTATATTCATTAATGTAAAATAATTTTATTATGTATAGTTTCCATGCGGAGTATACTTTGACTTTGACTTTGCAGAAATTCAAACTGTTCTTTATTTCTGCGAAAAGATGCTTTTTACACACCTTATAGGCTCTAAAATGACATAATATACACAAACGCTACCTTCATGATCGTCTGCCACACAGCTGCACACTTAATTTAACAACTGTGGTACAGTTCAAACGTCCACACAACTCACACACTGCCCAACTGCAACCACATTAACCACTACCTGACCGTCCATCCGTAATTGCTGGCAGGCTTTAGTAAGTCAGTATGAATTTGCTGCGTGCACACCCTGAATAGGGTTTTACCGCAGGTAGGAAAATTTTTGGATAAGGTTTTTTAGGATGATTTTATTTAGTTTTAGGTTGATAGTGGTGAGGAGGGTGCTTATTGCCCCTCCAAGCTATTATGGTAGAACACAGTACTCATTACACCTTGGTATACACTCGTCACTTGTCACTTATTTATACTCGAGTCATTGCTTCTCGAAACTTGCCGAAACTTCACGGCCTTTCTCGAAGACAATATAAGGAGAGGGAACTATCCAGACATCTCTCTGTCTCTTTCTCTTGGCAAGTGCTCAGCGCTTGCGCTCCCAACCCCTTCCAGTGACACTTACTCTGCTTGCTTGCGGTTTTGCGCGCGTGGGGCGTGGCTTGAGACATTATCTGTCTCTTTCTTTCCTGCCAATTGGCTTGTCGCAACTCCAACAAATTAATGCGATTGGTGACAATACGAAAATTGTGCAATTATTCGGAGCATATTGTTAATTGTCTAAAATATCAGAACAGTCACGTACTATTATGAATACACTTGAGATAATACTATGGTACATTTACTATCTTATCTGTACATTGATGAGTACATTTCATAGTTTATTACTAGATATATTTATCGATCGTATCAACGATTTGCAAACTTTTAAAATGTCACAATTTAAAATTCTAACCTCATCCTTCACGTTCTGCATTGCGAATCTTCAACCTTATACATGTGGGAGTATAACTGGCCTCTGAATTAAAATTGGTTTTATTTCTGGTCAAAAATATCTTGCTTATGGACACGCTGGCTCCTCCATATTGCCTATGGATCTGAATGGAGTAGGACTGATAAATAAATGATGGCATACCACGCCTGGATAATTGTGAGACACTATAAGCCCGTTGTGCCCTTTTGTAGCTCTAAGAACAAAGCGTACCCTCGTTTTGCAACAAATTTTCAGCTTAAAATACAGTTTTTTGTGCCATACATTATACTTTTCAACAGTTGAGCTATTTGGTTTTCTTAATTCTTATTATAACTGGAAGAAGGTCTATGGTGCTATTTTCTCGAGCAGACTGTACTCATAGGCCATTACGTAACGGTACTTGTAACCGCAGTATCAGACAGCGATTAGGAGGTGGCGAATTAATTGAAATCACGAGAATTAAAAAAGAAGATAAATTAATGAAAATGCTTTGCCAAACTAATATAAAATATTGTTATATTAATATGAAATTAGAATGAAATTAGAGTAATGATTAAAATAGCGGTTTAATTAAGAATAAGATGGGAAGAATATAATTTAAGACAACTAACATGCTAGAATCCATGTAAGGGAGAGAAAATATTTCTGTAAAATCTGAACACAAGTCGGGGAGACAGGAAGAGGTGACCGTTAGCCTCTTTTTTTAAGGAAAGGTTCAATGTCTGAGAACTATAACCAAAAATGTGTAGGAACAATAAGGTTTTCAAGATGCGGTCAAGCGTAAGACCTAAAAGGATTTACTTTGCTGAGGTGATAACGATGTATACCGTTACAAAAAGCCCAGGGTAGGCGTGACCCAACTCACGGTGGGACGTAACGTCAATGAGTTCGATGAGTTTTGCTAACCAATAAAGAAAAATCGAAATAAAATGAGAAACCAATAATAATGTAACATTTGAGAAATGGGAGAAGGGTGAGTTATTTTGGTCATGTGATAAGAGTCAGAGTGGGGATCAGAATAAAGTACGAACTGAATCGCAGAGTAGACGAAAAATCACTTCTACAGTCATACTACGAGGGGAAAGATGTGTTAGTGCGCGTGAAGAAGTAGGAAAGATTTCTAAGTCCGAAATGTAAATCACTTCAACAGTCATACTACGAGGGGAAGGATGTGTTAGTGCGCGTGAAGAAGAAGTAGCAAAGATTTCTAAGTCCGAAATGTAGGGAAGTCAAGAATAACGCAACCAGCGTAAGAGAGGCAGCAGAAGAATTTTATAATAGCAAAGTATTCGCCGTATAAAGAAGTAAGAGAATTCTGTTAGGAAGTTTAGTAACAGGTGGTCACCGCTACAAATCAATCTGAATCAACGAATTTAGTGAGAATTAAATTAAATCATTTTTTGCAACGAACCAGTGTATTATTGAGACATCTGAGCAGCCAACAAACAACAAATCCATTTCCTACAACCATTCACCTGAAGATAAGAGATCTCATAGCTCCAATTAGAACCCAAATCAAAAGTAAACACCAACCAATTGAAATCTGACATGCGGGTATGCCGCATAATAATGCCCGTTTGACAAAAATGAAATACCCATTATTTAAATTTTGTCAAACCCCCGTCATGACGTTTCCTCCTTATATATCTTATAATTTCTCATTCCCTACTTGAAACATTTTTCGGTGGTCACCGTTTCCCTCATCTTCATCAGTGTGTTACTTTATACACATAGAATGGTCAATATGGTACATCATATACATAGAATTATAGATATGATACATTACGTACATAGACAAGTACACTGTCGTATATGTGGTTATTACCCTATATACAAATAACATTCGTGATACCTCAACTATATATACACTTCACTGAATTATCCTTGTCTCACTTGACATCAACTTGATTTTACCTTATTACATTCCTTAAGTACTACATTAATGTTACTATATTACAGTTTACAATATTACATTTTACATTCAATGATTTTTTTAATATTATTATATTAACTTATTGGGACGTTTCTTTATCTTTCAGTCGTTCACCGTAAGAACATTCGTCCTCACATTATTATAGTTTGCGTAATGATGTCCAAATATGGTTACCTCTACCTGCACTCAGTTGTCTACCTGTAATCAGGTGTTTCGTTTACCTGACAGTAAACATTGGCAGTTCATTGTCCTGTCTTTCCACTTCACTTTTCACTCTAAACTTTCTTTCACTTTGTCACGCCTAAGTCTGTGACCTTTACAATAACAATATAGCCTTTTGGCACATGAATACATCAGTACTTATACTATATTTACATTTCACAAATTATTTTTTAAAGATCATTCTAACATGTTCATTAGCTGTGGTTATTCTTATTACATTATCATTTTGTTTGTGCACAGGAATTTTGGAACTTGCAACTCCCACGCAGTGTTTGAATTTCAAACGAAAACGTTACCCGTACTAATTATATAACTTTTACTTGGTATTCTTTACATCTTCGTATATAATTTCAATCACATTCACACCGGTGATTCTTGGGTCCGCTCTGTCCTGTTTACAACGTTTTTTTGACGATATGGCCTTATTAGGGAGATGTTATATCTGCCTATTGGTTTACCATTTCTTGGGTGTATTAGAGCATACGCTCTGTCACCAAATATTTTCTCTATCCGGTATGGGCCTTTCCATAGCATATATAGCTTTTTAGTCTTCTTTCCTAACAAATCTGACTTGTCGAACGATTTCACTAGAACTAAGTCGCGGACCTTTGGTTCCCAATTCTTCTTATACCGCAGTTTCTTTGCGTTTCTTTTCTCTACTTTTTCCATTATTCTTTTAACAGCATTCTGGATCCGTTCTCGATCTGTCTCGGTCGTCACTTGTATACTTTCCGGAACACCCTCTATTATTGGTTCCGGTGTTAAATTCCTATGCAATTGGATAGGAGCATATCCTGTGGTTAAATTGACTGAATTATTGAATATAAACTCAATATAGTTGATGTGGTCTGGCCAGGTAGTCTGTTTCAATGAACAAAGGACTCGGAGATGAACACCTAGGTCTTTCATTACGCGCTCGCTTGGATTAGAGCACGGATGGTACGACGTTGTATTATAGATGCGAATTCCGGCATCCTGAATGGTGTGCACTTATATTTGAATGGGGGAACATCCTGTATCTCGAATTCATACTCAAAATCACTATAGGTCCCAGTGTGTTCCGAAAATACATTTCTATGTTTACATAAAATGTTATAAAAAATCTCTTTTTGGTGGTCGTTAAGTAGGTTCGAGTTTGCTACTGTTTCTCTTATTCTATAGGTCATGTTTACGTTATTTTCGACTACCTGGAAATCATCTGGTAGGGTAATTATCTCCTGTTCACCTGCTTCTGCCTGCCCAAGTCCGTATGACGTCATCTCTAAAAGCCCTTCTCCTCCAGCTATATACTCATCCTTATCATAGTTTCTCATCTCTTCTGCTTCTAATGGATTCATCTTAACTAGCTCCATCCCTCCTATTCGTATAAATTCTACAAAAAATGTTTCTCCATCTATTTCTTTTTCTTCATCTGTCAATCTTATCTCATTTTCTGCTTCCCTTGAGCTAAACGGAACTTTAACTATGACGTCTTTAATTTTGATTTCCAAGGCTTCCATTTGATAATTCAACTTAGCTTGAAGCGCATACAACACGTCATTACCCATAATAATGTCTACAGATAGCCTATTAATAACAAAACATACAAATTCTATTGTATCCTCCCCAATGGTGACTTTCAAAAGCATTTATGTATTAATCTTTTGTTTGGCGCGACCTACCGCCAGAGTACAATATGCACTTTTCACGGGCAATGTTTGCAATTCCATTCCATTGTTTTTTTAAGTGATAAAAGAATGCTTGACTTATAGCTGAAACTGAGGATCCTGAATCTATGGTAATGTGCCATTTTTCTTTGTTTATTATTGCAGCAATACGTGGAGCATCTCTCACTTCTTGCAATTCTGTTAAGTGATTGTTTATTTGAGTACCGTTTACCATTTCTGTTTCTGTTTTATTCTGTACCACCCTACTCAGAGCTGTGTCCCTGTTCAAATTAAGAACTAGCATGTTCATCCGGGTCCGATGCGGGACGTCTTCTATCGCACCCTGGAGTCGTTTCCCGTCTGCTGTGTCGTATCTGGCCTTTCATCTACCTCGGGCGCCGCGTCCCTCAGTGTGGGTGGAGGAGAACGCACCCATTCTCTTGCGAGAAGTTGATTCCTCTGTCTTACTTCAGGTCTGTCTGTATTGTTCTCTCTACCAGCGTCATGTGGTTGATACTGTCTATTAGCTTCTGGTAGTCGGAACGTCGGTCTTGCATTCCCTCTTCGAAGAAATGGGGGGTGACCCCTATTTCCATTCCTAGTTACATGTACATATCTTATAGGGAAATTATATGAATTTGAATTTGGTGGTCCCTGTCTCCCTCTATTGTTGTTAGGGAATTCCCTCGGGACGTGGGCATCGTATCTTTGACGAGTAGCCATATGGTTTGTGTTAAAATTTCGGGGATTGTGTGCCCTTTCCCCGTCATGATGATTATTATTATTCCACGGTCTGTGTGGATTTCTCACTGGCATTCGATTCTCATGTCTATTTTGTGAATTTTGCGTCCCAACGCTTTGTAAAGCTGTTAATAATGTAATTGCCTCTCTCAATGTCTGAGGTCTTGCTACCACCATGTGATTTCTAATGTTCTCAGGAAGGTGGGGCGTGAGAAGAGAAATCAGTTCGGCTTCCTGTAATGGAGGTTGTAGATATTTACTCATTTGCGAATATCTCAGGAAATAATCAGTAATAGACTCTCCATTATTACCTTGGTATCGGCCATTTGTTATCTGATTCCTTACTTGGTATTGGACATTGGCGTTCCAATACTTTTCTAGGAAAGCTGTTTTGAACAACTCGTAGCTGCATCCTTCTCCCACAGTTACTCGTAGCCAATTAAGTTCGGCAGATTCTAACGCCCTTTGAACTATTATCATCTTATATTGCTTGGGTACACCTCTGATGACAAAATACTTTTCTAAGTCGGCCAAAAATTGTACTGCGTTGTCATTGCGACAATTAAATTTCGGGAGGGGCAATTCGCTTAGAAAATTCATGTGCACTGGTGGATACATATTTACGTTTTGCATATTTACTTCGCTATTATTGCTGTTTTGAGGAGAGACAGAAGGGGCGCTAACCTGTTCGTTCTGCCTCTCTCCATTGTGTGTATGTATAGAACAATTGGAACTCTCAGGTACCTGCCCTTGCTGTCCCCGCTGTAAGCCAGTTACAGTATCTCTGATTTGAGATATCTCGCTTACTGTTTCCCTCAACATTTGTGTATTTTCTGATTGAATATTTGTTACACGTGCTACCTTTTCTTTTAACTTCTCCATGTCAGCTGCTATACTATTGTTTACAGTGTCAAACCGGTCATTTATCTCTTGTACAAAAGTTACCTGTGTCGTGGTCAGTTCATCTAATCTTATTCTCTCCTTATTAATTTCCTCCCCTATTCTATTTTCTACTCCTGCAACGAGAGATTTGGTAGCTTCTAGGTCACTTCTTATAGTACCTACTTCTCGCTGCAGGGCCTCTTTTACAGACTGGATTTCCCCTGTTATTCCTTGAATTCTGACAGTGATTCTAGTTTCTGTTTCTTTCCCTTGGCTTGTAATTTTACTTAATTTTTTTTCCATAGCCCTGCTCTGGTCTAGTAATTTAGCCTCTAGTGATTGACTCTGTTCTACTAATTTAGCTTCTAGTGTTTGGTTCAATTTAGCCTCTAGTGATTGGTTCTGTTCTACGAATTTAGCTTCTAGTGATTGACTCTGAATAGTCATTTGGGCCATGAGTTTCTGGAGCATCTCTTGTAGATTTTCCATTACCCCAGGATTGTCACTTCCCCTATTTACATTTAAGCTACTTACGCCATTTACACCCTCATCTACTGATCCTATAACACTGTTTTCCAATGTCTCTTCATTAACAACTTCTAACTCTTTCTCTGTCTCCATAACTATTTGTTCCCCAGAATTTTCCATTTTAAATTTATTCTGTACGATCTTCTTATTTCTCAAAAGCATTGAACTTCCCCTTTAAATTTTCTAATTTCCCTTCCAAAATACTTATTACTAAGACATTACATAGATATTGATCTCAATGAATGATATTACATTTACAAGAAATATAAATTGAGTATGTGTAACTCACAGTTCTGTTGTACGGCTGTGGTGTTTATGTGATGTCTTTACCATTTTTTTTTTTTTTTTTTTTTGTCGTGCTGCTCGTCGTCTAGTAGGCTCAGTTGATGTCGAAAGAACTTGAACTTCTCTCTTGGTTGGGGGAAAATTTCACTTGTTAGTTGTTTTTGCCGTCTTCTTCGTAGTCTCTGCTGTCCTCATCGTAGTTGTCGTCGTCGGTCTTCTCACTTCTCCTCGTAGTCGTCCTTCGTCGTCGTTCCTCTCACTTCTCCTCGTCGTTGTCGTCGTTACATTTCACCCATTTCCTACAATTCGAAGCCCCAACGTGTCGGCGCCATTATGCGGCATACCCGCATGTCAGATTTCAATTGGTTGGTGTTTACTTTTGATTTGGGTTCTAATTGGAGCTATGAGATCTCTTATCTTCAGGTGAATGGTTGTAGGAAATGGATTTGTTGTTTGTTGGCTGCTCAGATGTCTCAATAATACACTGGTTCGTTGCAAAAAATGATTTAATTTAATTCTCACTAAATTCGTTGATTCAGATTGATTTGTAGCGGTGACCACCTGTTACTAAACTTCCTAACAGAATTCTCTTACTTCTTTATACGGCGAATACTTTGCTATTATAAAATTCTTCTGCTGCCTCTCTTACGCTGGTTGCGTTATTCTTGACTTCCCTACATTTCGGACTTAGAAATCTTTGCTACTTCTTCACGCGCACTAACACATCCTTCCCCTCGTAGTATGACTGTTGAAGTGATTTACATTTCGGACTTAGAAATCTTTCCTACTTCTTCTTCACGCGCACTAACACATCTTTCCCCTCGTAGTATGACTGTAGAAGTGATTTTTCGTCTACTCTGCGATTCAGTTCGTACTTTATTCTGATCCCCACTCTGACTCTTATCACATGACCAAAATAACTCACCCTTCTCCCATTTCTCAAATGTTACATTATTATTGGTTTCTCATTTTATTTCGATTTTTCTTTATTGGTTAGCAAAACTCATCGAACTCATTGACGTTACGTCCCACCGTGAGTTGGGTCACGCCTACCCTGGGCTCTTTGTAACGGTATACATCGTTATCACCTCAGCAAAGTAAATCCTTTTAGGTCTTACGCTTGACCGCATCTTGAAAACCTTATTGTTCCTACACATTTTTGGTTATAGTTCTCAGACATTGAACCTTTCCTTAAACAAAGAGGCTAACGGTCACCTCTTCCTGTCTCCCCGACTTGTGTTCAGATTTTACAGAAATATTTTCTCTCCCTTACATGGATTCTAGCATGTTAGTTGTCTTAAATTATATTCTTCCCATCTTATTCTTAATTAAACCGCTATTTTAATCATTACTCTAATTTCATTCTAATTTCATATTAATATAACAATATTTTATATTAGTTTAGCAAAGCATTTTCATTAATTTATCTTCTTTTTTAATTCTCGTGATTTCAATTAATTCGCCACCTCCTAATCGCTGTCTGATACTGCGGTTACATACTGCATGAAAAACACACGCTCACATTCAGGAATATGCGCATGGCACTAGTCATTTCTCTTGCGTATCACAATGAACGGTCTTTGTGGGGGGGGGGAGAGAAGCTGGTTGCTAGCAGTAATATAAAAAATGTACACTAAAGATTTACTTGAAATTACCCCTTTGCTTGTGGTTGGGGCAGAAAAGAAAAGTAATGATGTCACATCTTGAAGGAAAATGAGAACCGAATGAATCCGGTTCCCTGTGGTTCCCTCCTGGTGCACACATGTTGGCACTAACAGAACATCACTGAATTAAAACTGCCCTAGTTTAAACACATTTATTAAAGATAATGAAGAAAGCCTGGAAACTTGTTTCTGACTTTTGTAGGTTAATATAGAAATACAGGAACCATAAAATACAAATGATAAATAGCTTAAGGAATGCTCACTGTGCTGAGTGGCTTGGGGGCTATTGAGCAGTAGGTTGGGTAGCCTACTCCTAGATCACTGCAGAAGCTTTCATTGTGACGTACCGAGAACTCAAAAAAAATCATCCTGCTTATTCACAGCAGCAGTGCAGCTGGTATAATGTACTGCAGTAACAGCATCTTTTATGACATTTACAACCACAGCGTCCCGTTTGTTCTAGACGTAGGGGTTGGTTTGATGCATGCAATCGACTACAATGTGGCAGTCTTTCCAATTAATAAACCTATTTTCCCCTAAAGCTAGTCCAGTATCTTTGGTTATATAGTTTTCAAGTTTGTCTATGCCGGCCCTCGGAGCCATGGTCGTTGGAGCGTACGTCTCTAGCGCTCCGTCGCGTAGTGGGTCGCGGGTTGCGAGTCCCGCCTTGGGCATGGATGTATTGTGTATTTCCCTGTGTCTTGGGTGTGTATGTGTACAACTAGAGAAAACATATGTCTTCGACAGCCAAATGACTTCTTCCTCAAAGTCCCAAAATAAAAATAGTTTGTCTACCTACTTCGATGGCTTCTAAAGAGTAATAATTGTCAACAAATTCGTTCTTTCCCCATCAAGACTCTTAAAACAGTAGCGAATAATTAACTAATTACAACGGAGCTTCAGTCAACTCGTTAGCATGCTTTAGCACGTATCCATTAGACGGAACTGTCTTTAGTTTATATGCCGATGTAAACAAAAGCACATTTACGTATGTGACATCATTGTCTGTTTAGCCTTGTCTCTCTCTATGGATGAAAAATATAGTTGGCACATCATTTTTAAGACTTTAAATCTAAAGCAAAACAGTAATTCGGTAGAATTTTTTGTTATGTGTAAGCGTAATTTCTATGTATTAATCAGAGAGTATGCCGCGCTTGCGCAGTTTAAAAGAGAAGGAAGTGAGATCAGTTGTACAAAGTGGCCTCTTCCGTGCAATACCTATGTAAACATCACGAGCGTGAAATCGTTAAAAAGTGGAGAAAAACAAATTCTTTCAACGTGTTTTTCAAGTGGTGTGAAAAATATCCGACAGGACTTAGTTTGTCAGCAGCGTTAACCGATGTTTCAACGCCAAGTACGTATAAATGCAACTCGAAGTGAAGTTGCGAAAACGGACTTCTTCTACCCAAGGAAAACATCGAAAAAGAAGCCAGTTGTGGAAGGTGAATGTGATGAATTTATTAAAAGTGCTACTCTGCAAAGTGCATAGCTTCTTTCAAAGGAAGCTTCTTTCAACAATTACAAAAGTGTTTCAAGCTGTAAAAAATAATCCTCAATTGCTTCCACACCATTCTTCATGGCATAGATCTCGAATTTGTGAACAGAAATGGAAAACAAATTGTTGAGCATGAAGATATATTGTTGTGCCGCAGGAATTATGAAAGGAAAATTCGGAAGTAGAGGTTGCTTAAGGAATTTGTCCATTATCAAATTCCAATTAGGTACCTAAAATATTTTTTTCAGTTGCATGCCAGTAGAACTTTCAAGTCATTGCTAAAGTGGCTACGCGCTGTTATTTAGCACTGTTATTCCGCAGAAAGACCCGTGCCTTAATTTTTAATTTATAAATGAGGTGAGGTTATGTGAAGAAGTAATTACAGTAACCATTCAGTCAGATTTAAAGGAACAAAAGGAAAAAAATTACACAGTACACTAACTTTTGCATTTAATGTTAACGTAAAAGTGCTACCGCATAAGTTACTCAAACATCGAAAACGGCAAAGCAAAACTTTGTAGAGAAGTTCGTTGACAGCACAGAAGTTTCACATGTGGGAATAAAATAGCGCGAATATTCGCTCCTATCACAGTCGCCAGCGGAGTAATACATTTTCCCTCTTTGTTTATATCGCCATATAAACTAAGAACAGTGCCTGTATGGGAAGCTATAGGTTCCAACTGCGCAGTGGTATCCACCACCGAGAACATGAAAACCCTGCACAAGTGGTTTACCGAACGTACTACTCAGTATCCGCCTGTGCCACTCATTTCACCACAAATAGTTTTCCATCGGCTGGTAGAGAAATGCTTAACAATATGTATAATTTCCATACCCTCACATGAGCAGGACCCAATCTAATGCGATTCAAGGTAGTGGCTGGCGTATTAGAGTTTCGAAAGATGGTAAAATATAAAGACAAAAGCTTTAGGAGATATAGGCTGATCCGGTAAATGCACACATTAGCTGTATAAGTTTGGCTATATGAATCTATGTTGTTGCTGATTATCTTGTTCTCTTCAGTATTTAATTAACGTGCAAGGTTGGGGCACGGTAACCACTGCGATCGAAATGATGAACGTTTCTTCGCGGTTTGTAAATCTTCCGGAGCATAAGTCCTAAAAGACAAGTAATCCGATAGAGAAGAAAAGTTATATTTAATTTGGAGGACACATCTTAAGCTTTAATAATAGAAACTTTCATATTGGGCACATACAGAAACCACGCCCATCTCGGTAGCGTGGATGGTAGCCTGTGTCTGCCTCACGTTCAAGAAGCCCCGAGTTCGAATCTCGGTTAGGTGAGTTACCTGGATAAGGTTTTTCCTAGGTTTCCCTTATCCTGACAGACGAATGTCGAGTAACTCTAAGCTCTACGGACCCTAGGCTCATTTGAGCATCACTTCATCCATTCCACTCATCGTCCGATAAGACTTAACGTTGGCGGATGTAAAGTACAACAACAACAAAGTTACAGAAACCATTCTTAACAGCAACACTGTTGAAAATTGAGAGGACTAATTGCGCTTAAAGCGTGTTGTTACAATTACACCTTTCATTATACGACTTGACTGCAGTAATTAGGGGCAGCGCTTCACTCCGCTAAAAAATTCAGATTATCTGAACTACACGTTTCAAAGTACCCTTAATGCAAAGATAACACTTTAGGAAAATTTCTAAGTGTCTCTGTTTATGTGGTGTGTATGTTTTTGTAGACAGGATAAATAAAAATTGAGAAGTCGCTATATCTCGAAATTCATATTTAAGTTCAGCATCATCCAAGATATGACACAGAGATTTTCAAGTGTATTCCCAGCCCAAACTACTCTTCACACGAAAAAAAATTGAAATTTTTAAACTTCCAAAGAAAAAATATCTCTAATGATAAATAGAGTCGATATGAAAAATTCAATGCCATGGCCAGGATTTGAACCACAGATCTCCTGGTTTCCGTCCAGTCGTTCTAACCCATTGAGCTACCATGGCCAACTTGCCGTCATGACATTAAATTCTTCATTCGATTTGTATATTTCCCCGGTAAACCACTAGGGGTATCACATGGTGCAACATACAGAAACCACGCCCACCTCGATAGCGTGAATGGTAGCCTGTGTCTGCCTCATGTTCAAGGGGTCCCGAGTTCGAAGCTCGGTTAGGGTGAGTTATCTGGATAAGGCTTTTTCCCGGGATTTTCCCTTATCCCGAAAAATAAATGAAGGGTAACCCTAATCTCTATGAACCGTGAGTTCATTTGGGCATCACTTCACCCATTTCATTCGTCGTTCGATTTGACTTACGTTGGAGGACGTTAATTTAAAGGGGGAAAAAAGTAGCTCCTGTATTGGCTCCTCAGAGAACTAGCAAGGATAAGTGCACTCCAGATCAGGTCTCCAAGCAGGAACTTTTGTATATTTCGTAACCCTTAAGAGAAAAACATCATTTTATTACGCAAAAAAATTAGGTTTTCTTAATTCAAGCAGATTATGTAAAATAAAATTGTGGTGTTATGCATTTCCATGATTTTTGGTATTTGGTCTGAATTTTCAAATAATTATACTTTTCACTCTTTGTTTTCCTTTCAGTCATCACATAACAATCCACTTTATAAATCAAAAACTAACTCTTGCTGCTGTATCCTTATACTTTCAACAAAATGCGTAAGTGTTTATGAACGATTCCTAAGTATATCACAAAACAGAGGATTAAGTTTTCATTAGAATGCTTTGATTAATAGTTAAAGAGGTCATGTGAGCACTACACACGAATTCTAAAAGAACAAGCTTTAAAAATAATGTTTGACAATTAATTATTTGTCAATTATTGGTAATTATTTATTAATTAAATAATTATTCGTTTAATAAAAACTTGTTTACTTTGAAAACACAAGGTAAAATCGGTTGTGCTCCATTCATGATTTTCTGTATTTTTTCATCTAGAAACAATTCTTATGAAAGCTTATTGTTCATATATTTCTTGCTATCACAGTTAACATTTCATTACTTATTTACACATTTCATTGTAGGTGTATGAAGAGTATAGTAAACCAAGGCTTTAATCAAATCTTTTCAATGCTGGTACTTCTGTGATAACTTTGAAGTTCTGCTGTCCTTGCAAGAACGTGAGAAAAGAAAGATACTGTGTTTCACCCACATGACTTTCTCCGCCTCTATCGTTTATTAGTACAGCTTGTGTAAACCTCAATGGCATTCCCCCAAGTCTGAAGGATAATGCACAATGTCATTGATCATAAGAGCAATGGAATCAGTATTCTGACTACTTTAATGTAAAACTACAACGTCTCGTATATATTCCTGACTACGACTTCAGATAACACGTCTAGTGCGTTACCACTTTTCCTCATTTCTCTTCTCCTGCCCTGAGAAGTTTTACGTTTTACATAAACTGCAAATATACAAACTATTCTTACAAAAAAATAATTCTTCCATCTACTCCATATTATCTACCATTGCAGATGTAGTTAGTTGCCTTGCGCCGAGTAAGGTGGTTCCCAAATAATGTGAGGAGCTCGGATTCACGAGAACCGCGTTTCAAATCTCGCCAGTATCGGCCTCCCTGACTGCGTATTTTTGCGGTTATCCTCCGATTCTAATTGACAAATGTTCGACAGCTACCCTATAAATAGATGTGGAACTTTTACGAAATGTAATTTAATTACATATATCAGTGTCAATCATCTTTTTGTCGTAAGCAGTAAGACTGGGCGTCATCAATGCTATATAGCACGTTTCGTTATAGATACAAAGGCAATAGCGACGGTGCAATGATTTGGAACTGGGTGCTATAAAATTCCATAACTTTAAACATTAGCAACGTATATGAAGAAAATAGCTCGCGATACAAAACACGTTACCTGGAATAAATTGTGTACTTTAAACAAATCCACATTTTTGTGTCAAGTTTTAACCATAGCTTAATTTATAGTACTTCATAAAATTATTCAAAATGCATTTCAAATTAAAAGGTGCATCTTAGAAAATTCGATATACATGGCTTATTTGTGACGAAGGTAGCTGAAGCATTCCGCACTTTAATAAAAATTATTTGGAGTTGTTTTTCAGAAAAGCCAGAATTTCGAAAAATCTTAATTGCGAATAGTAGTTTGCGATGGGAAGAATTCTGTGGCTAATCCTCTTGAGCTCTTAGCATACATATTATGTTTCGTATTTAACGCACTTTTAGTTTTGAGTTATGCTGTAAGATTTACACACAGACCTTTTCTTAAGATATATTTTATCCAGGTGGCCTCAAAAGAAGTATTTCCACTGAAATCTCAATGTACAATTTCTAATAAAATACAACTTACTTTAAGTACATAGCAGACGAGAAGGTATAATTCCGCTTATCCATTTCTAAGAACGAGGACTTTTATGAAGTTCTAAGAAAATTAATCTGGTGATACAGAGCTTGAAGGCCATGTGATTGGCCCACATAGAGTTCTTGTTGGAGCTGGATCACTATCTTGTTGCCACGGGGTTATCGTTTGCTTTCTGTTGCAAATGAGAGCTGTTTGTTGTAGTTGGTGGTAAAAAGCACATCATGCCCAACCGTGATGAATGCGATGCTATACATTCCGGCAATTCGGAACAATGCCTTTACATGTTATGTTTGACAAGCGGCTCTAACAGCCATTTTCAGTTTCGACCACCCGCCTGAGGCATGTGGCATGTTAACAGATCCTGTTTCTTTGAAACTGAGACATTAACATTATCGACCAGCATTACACCACCCCAGTAAATGAGATCACTTCATTCGCCTGCCCGTAGTGTAATTTTCTTTGTTTCAAAGCTAAAATAACTATACAGACCAGCATAACATTATTTTTATGCACTCTGTAACCATAAAAGCATATCACAACAATGAAAACCGCCATAGGGACTTTGGGAACATTGGTGTAAATTATGTGCATTGACATTCCCATTCTAATTTCCTCTCCTCTGTGATAAAGCTCTTTTAATTCCGCTAGAGATGGCTTAAAATTCGTCTTCAAACCTTAAAGCACAAGTTAACCCCACTGGATAACCTTATTTCATAAATCATTATGTAACTAGTGTAACTGGCTTTGTAGTGCCCCTTGAGATAATTACTGCACTTATTTTCTTTAGTGTATTAAAATTTGCCTTTGGCATAATATAAATGGTTATACACCTCCTAGATGAGCTGGGAAAGCGTTTCGCCTGCTTGCGCTATTGTCTTAAATATGTGAAGTTTTGAAGCATCTATAAAGTACAGTCTGGGAAATATTGCTTAGGAAATTCCATTGTATAGCCTAGCCGCTTTCATAATGTGTTTATGAATAGAATATGTAACATAGTAACGATTTCTGTCAACCCGTATTTCACCCTATTTGTTTGTCAGATAGCTTGAGGCAGTAAAAATAAATTTACGCTGTTGAAAAACACGCTTGTTGTATCGTGCACAGTTTGAACCTGAAGGCGATAGCAGGTTATGTAGCAAATTAATACTAGTGGAGGTTTGTTATTTTTACAAGGAATATACAATAGGTTTAAAAATATGTGTTTGTCATTTATTTTTTCTATAATGTTTTTAAAATGGGCACTGAAGTTGCTTTCCCTGAGATATTTATAAGAATATATGCATAAAATTTCTATTGCATGTGTTGTTTCCAGCGCTTCAGTGTGGTTAATGCCTTCGAGAGAACCTCGTTCCACCTCATACTGGCTGGTCCATTTATTACTTGAAGATTCCCAAACAGCTGTGTTCCGTAAATCTGACTAAAGTATGGCATTGAGGATGATAGTAGAAAGAGGAAATATACAGCTTTTATAGTCAACTTCCAGACACTTTATGTTTTAGATGTAATTAAAATCACCATCGCATATCTGGGAATATAACCATTATCCTCGTTAAGAGACATATGAATATACTTCGGTATCAACTTATACATATAACACTTTAACTGAATATTATGTGGTAATTTTGAAACTTGGTTCAGTACTAGCCGTTAATGTGTGAGTGCTGATATTTTGTATCGATAAACATGCAGTTTAAAATATATGTGTGTACGTGCCTATTTTATAACCGTTTGCATACATACACACATATGCATACACACGCACACGTGCACACACACATACATACGTTTGCTTATTTTTCAGTTTTTCGAAAACTGTTGCATTAAAAATATAGTTGTGCTTTTTTAACAAAATTTGATATTACGAATGTTTAAGAAGTAGTTCACACTATTTTTTTACCATAAGAACTACACGTTTATCAATATTCATGTACCACGAAAAGCAACGTAACAGTTTCTAGCGCGTTACAGCGATAAGTGTACCAGTATTTCATTTACTTATAGTTTAGTTTAAATGTTTAACGTTCCAGAAAAGTCCATTTTACCACAGACTTTTAAAGCAGTACCATATAAGCTGCACGAATAACGGTCTGGTGAGGAGGTTACAGAACGAAAAAAATACAGAGACTGCGAAAGTTAGAGAAAAGAAGACGTGAAAGTGATACAGTAGAATGTCCGTATTTAAGGCAATGACGCAAGGAGAGTTGTGTCCTTTATAGTACTACACAGTCCTTTATCAACTTATTTTACTTTAGAAACTATACAATTTTCCAAAGTAAATAAAAATAACAAAGAAATGCGTCAAACTAAGTCAGATATATTAATAATTAATATAAAAATATCATACAACACGTAAGGTAGTTACACTCTCGAAATGTTGCAAATAAAACAGCTTGCCAGAAACATTGTGCTTTTCTAAATGTTTGTTCCGTATAACTATCCATAAAATTAAATAACAATAGAAACAGACCATACAAAAAATTTCATATTAAAATCCTGAAAAAAAGCATTTAGGATTATGAACCACGGTTTGCAGAGCTTTAGTTATGGCGCCATGTTCGGATATTTGTTAAAATATGGTGTTCATTCATTTGAACACCCGTTTAATAATAACAAGATTAATAACAATTTCTCGGAATTTGATAAACAAATACTAATTTTGGAGTAATTAAACTTTCAATATTTCCGATCCTTGTTCTTAAAACTTTTAATTTTCATATACCTTTCGTCTTTAAATGTCGTGTACGTAACTCTTCTGCATTCTGTATTTCATCTGAGTTTCTGTCACGTTGATGCTTCTCTTTCGGTTTTGTGCGCAACCACATAATTTCATGCAAGCAGTTATAGCTATTTTTGCTAATTATACCTGCGATTTAATATGAGTTATCATCCTAATCCCAAAAATTACTGTTACACTTTTAGATATTAACAGATAAGTAAATGATCGCATATTTCGTTACTGGCTTGATTTCTGCATTGGGATTGCTAATTACTTGATACAGGTCATAAGATCCAGATGAATATAATTATAAGAATGTAATTATGCACTATTATTGCATTAGCATGTTATAGCATCAGTACGATTGGTTATGGACTTTTGTGGGAAATAACCCGTTCCCAGTAAAATATTATCAGATAATGTTTAAAGTTTAGGCTATACGCTAGCATGTGTGAATAATGCCGACATAAAAAATAAAATTATAAGACATTCCAAAACAGAGGGGATAATCAACAAAATCAAGAAGCCTTCCGTTTTCCAGAAAACCACAAGGTTACATGTGTTTAAAGTTTGGATGGATGAAAGCAGAATAACAACAAATAAAATCCTCTTTATGATAACTACAACAGGATATACGGGATGAAACCATATTCAAAATGACGTTGCGAGAACAATCCGAAACTAACATCTACTGCCACGTAAAATGCAAACAGTAGGTATAGCTCGCAACTTTTATGTCGCCATGCAGCGTAATTTACGTGTGTTCAGTCGCGGTAGGAAACAGATCGCGTTCTTACGCACTATCTCAATGTAACCTTACAAAATGACCACCGTACCAGAAATTACCGCCAAATGCGAGCTGGGTAGTGTTATAGGATTTTTTGAAATGCTATGAAAAAGTAAAAATTATGGTTGAAGAGATGAAAACCATACGGCACTAAAGTGTGGTCTGCGAGTGAAATTATCAAAACCATCACCTTCAAAGTTATGCAAAAGTTAAAGTTACCGATTTTACGAGCACCGTAAGGTTGAGCGTTATCCAAAAGTACATTGAATAGCCGTGTAACTGTATCAATTTTGCGCTGTTTTTAAATAAAACATTTAAAACATGCATCAAGCATTTGGGGAGATCTACGAGCACGGCACTCATTTTGTAAGGCTATAGCAAACACGTAGCAATACGATTCAGTGCATATCCGCACTGAATTAAGCTGAATGACGGTGTAAAAGTGCTGTCGCTATTTTTATTACTTCCGGCGTTACGTGGCAGCGCATTTTAGTTTCCGAAATGCTGTCGTATAATGCAAACATGTCTAGCCTATTCTCCATTTTACACGTATCTGTCAAAACGACTAGATGGCTCGTGACGAATGAGAACCCAGAGCCCATCACCACCCCAGTGATCTCTGAGGAAGGGATAGAAAGAAAATATTTTGTTAATCAGATGGTACGAGGATATATATCCTAACACTTGTTTGATGATGATGATGATGATGATTATGATGATGATGATGATGATGATGATGATGATATTTTGTTTTCGGAGCAGAATAATAAAAGGGCATTAGGAAACTGTCGTTGTAGGTGGAAAATGCACATATGGAATTTTTCTTGCCCATTCCATACGAATTGATATTAAGTGGTTTTTTTGCAAGGTAACATACATACATCTTGTCAGGCGAGATAAAAACGACTTTGAACTAGATATTTTCCTATGTGTTGAGGAAAATTTATATCGAGCTCTAATGAAGCATTTAGCAATCTGTAGTGTTTCAGAACTTCTACTAACCTGTACTAAAAGTACAATGAAGCTAACATATTACAATTTCCATTGTATTCCAGCAAGATGCAGGAAAAATATGAAAAATGAAAAGCATTTGCTGGAAATATTTAAAAAAGATGGTAAGAGTTAAAATATTAGATTATATATTTATTAAATATCCCGTCTGCAGAGGTTGAAAATAAAATTCAGCAAAAATTATTTTCTCAAGAGGAGAGACTTAACCAGAAAAGTATAACAGATGATAAATACTGTATAGGAGAATGTGGGGCATCTTCGATATAGGGGTTACATTTGCTTGTTTTTTATTTTATTTTTAACTGCTTAATTAAATAAAACAGGGGCCCGTTAAATGGCTAGATAGCTCAGTTTTTATGGCAGCGCCATGTATACGGGGTTGATGTGCTTTTCTGTTATTGTTGGTTCAAATAGGTACTAATTTTTGTTGTTTGACTTGTTAATTACAACACAAACTTTGAGGATGTAGAATATTTATTGCATATATAACATATATGAAGACGGGAGGCAGGGAGTGGTTATGTCAGGATCACGCTGAAAAATAGAGTTGCTAACTTTAAATTACAAAATAATTTCACACACATAATACGGATATGCAATTACTCCTTTCAACTCTACCTCTCAAGTCAGGTTCCTGTTCATAGTTAACAATTACAACAATTGCATAACAATACGGTCCCTTTGCATTGGAACAGTCTTAATTTAAGTCTAAGCTCACAAGAATGACTCACCGAAACCGTTAGTAGCTATAGAAGCTATCAGTTTTTTTTCACTCATTATACCCTTGATTAACTATATCTTCATTATACAAAGCTCTTACAAAATCATAATTTACTTAAATAAGTTTCTGCTTTAGGTGATTTGGCATTATCAACAATTTATTACAAGATGGTTGTCTTCAGATATCTGTATGAGAGTTTTAACATTTATAACTATTTCTGTGAAAATCTCCTCCATCCAGATTTATTCTTTTGCACAGCTACTTAATGTAAATGTAGATTCTGTAGAGGCTGATTGATTATAGCCACTGCAAGAAGCAGTACTGTTGGACACTTAAAATTAATATTATATTGTAAATATTTTGTTTAAAACTGATGCCCAATCTAAAATTGCATATGCAAGTATTTCCAATAAATACCTATCATTGCGAGAGGATAAATTAACATGGATGGTATCTTTAAGTTTAATATATCTGAGGAATATTTTCATACTTTTCATTGCAATTCAATTGCATTTCTTTAATACCTAGGATAGAAATTTATTGCTGCGTAAAACTTTGCCCCAGTATTTGCCATTACAAAAGTGAAACATCCTACTAACTCCCGTAAGGTTTGGCATTTACAGTACATGGTACTTACACTCACTGAATTGAAAATGCTTAGGTAAGTTCAGGAGATAAATTGTCTCCTTCTGTTCAGGAAACATTAATTTCTGGTAAATGTTAGAGTGCTCCCAGGTTACTTAGACACAATTGTGCTGTTACTAAATTTTCAGTTCTGTTTGTCGTAATGATTATGCCATCAACATTAAAAAGAACATAAGCATAACATGCATCCTATCATACAAATATTGATCATTCTGCGACGCTGAAAGTCAGGGATTTTCGTAAACAGATCAAATCTAGTACTCCAAGCACAGGTGCATGCTTTATCCCATAAATAATCTTGATAAGCTAACAAACTAATAACGAACCATTCGACAAACCGTTTGGATGTTTCATGTGAATTTTTATAATTTTTTTTGTCACGAATTTACGCACTTCTCACATCTAATTTCTGTGTTAGAATCAGAATAGTATTTATTCTACAGACATCACAGTTCTCAATGGGCCTGTTTTGGCTACCAGGGCATATATTTCATAATAATCGAAAGCTTTTCCTTGACTACAGAATTTTATCACAAGTCTTGATTTCTAATTTGTTTATCCTTTTAGTTCTGACTTTGTTTTAAACGCCCATTTACTATCAACTTTCAATCGGAGGATAACTCTGATAACGACCAAGTGTTCTTTTCCTTTACAGCTTTCATTATTCATTTTCTGCATCTAACTGCAAGTATTCATCTACTCTGTCCTTGATGTTCTCATACTTATTTGGTACATCATGGATCTTAAAGCTAAACACGCTTCTGCACATAATAGATAATATAATTCATGTGCAATGTTTACAAGACAGACTTTCAAACAGGCCTGCTTTCAGGTTAGTAGGGCTCTTGACAGAAAATTTTAACCGCTGCTCCCTTTTTTTATATTTTTCCTAAACATTCTTCTACAAATTCGAGGTTATATATTGTCATGTATAAAATATTGTATAATTCAACAAAGTACTCAGCTATGATTACAGATGCAGGATATTTGTCTTTTCTTATTTTTAATACATGATTGCTACAGTTTAGTTATCGCTGTATTAGTCCAGTTTTGAAACAGGTATAGACGTCAAAGCCTGTCTTCCCACTACAAAAATCTCCCTATTTCCTGCGAAAATGGAAGTTAGCGTGGTATAGCCCATAGGATTTGAAAAATTTTTTTATCATTACCGTAAGTTAAGAAACTTATGTTTCCTGTTCCTTAAATTGTTTGATCCTTCTATTGTTTTTTTTTCTCCAAAATTCTCTCTGACCTCAAAGCTGGTGCTCTGGACAAATGCCCAGTTGGCCCATTTTATTTGGGTACGTTTTCAAATAGGTAGGTGCTTTTCGAACCCAGTACTCTTTCTAAATTGAAGAATCAGTTCGGAATGTGACTCTTGAGTATTTTTATTGGAGTCCACAATGTCCACTGCAGCTAATAAGAGATTCATTCTACTGATTCTTTTCTAGATCCAATCTCATCAATATGCATCTAATGTTTTCAACCAAACTTCTGTACATTCGTCCTGCAACAACATTCTGTTGAGGTGCATACCTTACTTCAAACTCGCTCCATTCAAAGTGGTATTTAATTTCATTAGATATAAACTCGCCTATATTATCACACCTAAATCAACGATTGCGTAGAACAAACAGTTGCCAATTTATAAATCCGAAATAATGAAATACTTCACTCTAATCTTGTGTTGCTGCGGTATATTTTCGAAGGGTCACCAATGATACCATGTGCAAGCAAACAGAAACAAAAGATGTCTGCTAGCCCTGTTGCCTTTCGTATTGCATCCAACATTTCCAACTTTTGCAACAATTATATCCAAGATCTGGTGACGTGCATGACAATTCTGTAGTGTTTAACAAGGATAAAATGTAGGACCTTATTTTTCACGCTCTTTATCAATGATCTACCAAACTGTGTTATTTACTCCAAATATCCTTCATATGCTGATGATCTAAAATATTATAGGAGCACTTATAATGTGATAATTTATAATGAAGTATTATAATAACTTATAATGAAGTTACAACTATATCTGGATGATATTTATAACTGGATCTTGGAAGATTAACATAAAATAAATGTTAAAAATTGTTCCATTATTATATTTACCACAAGCATGCGCTACTTAGATTATAATTATAATTTAAATAATTTTCCTTTGGCTAGAATGAATTCTATCAGATATGTAGGTATAACTATAACCAAAAACTTACCTTTTAATCAACAGATTACAGTTATAACCAACAACTCTCTTTAAAAATTAGTTTTGTAATCAAAATTTCCAGGAATTTTGAAAGATACCGAGGTTATGTTAATGCAAAATTCTTGTTCGAAGTAACTTGGAATATGTCTCTTTCGTGCGGTCACCTATGTTTAAATGTTATAACAATACCTGGGGAAAATTAAAAAATCATTTCTGTGATATTTAAACTACAAAACCCAAGATTTATTCACTCATAATAGTGCATTCCATATTTCCAGTTGCTAAAGGAATTGAAAGTAATCTCACTGTCTGTTCGTAGAACAGTTTGCTGATCAATTATTCCTGTATAAACTTATGAATGGCCTGGTATGTAGCGAATAATTTCCTAATCAAAGAAATTTTAACGCCAGCATTACAAATTTCAGAAATCTCAATTACTTCAGTTTAGAACACCGAAAACGTCATCGCCTAAAAACTCCCCTATTTTAAGGTTATGAACCAAGTACAATGAACTCTCGTCTAAAACAGAACTGGATCATAGCTTCCTCTGCAAGCAATTAAGGTATAAATAAATGTAGGGACTAACCGCCTGTGATTTTCATTTGTGTCACTTACGCTCTATATTTTATGATAACGCAGTTCCAAATCTCTTGTCTTTAATGATATATCCTTTTGTTTTAGTCTTAGCTTTTTGTATTCTTCTTTATGTTACCTTTTGTATTGAATTTAAATTTCTATGTTTCTTAGTTTCTTTATTATATTTTGCATGTTCCTTTATCTTACCTTTTATACTTATATTTACATTTAAGCCAAGTTTGTATAATTACTATGTATACAGCTACTGTAATTGGAATATTGCTCTATAGCAGTACAAATAAATAAAGACATAAAAGTAAGTATAAAGTTGGTGTTATTTCTATCCTATTACAAAGATAATGAAAAGGGGGAATTTCAATGTAGTGTTAAGTCTTTTATCTATGATTTAGCCTATATTAAAACACCACAAAAAGCAGTTTTATTACCTGTTTCCAAAATACCTCATACCAGTAACTTTCACAGAGGAAATAAAGATTCCAGGCACTGTAAGGGGAGATACAGGAGGGGTGTGACAAGGGAAAGAGGGACGAAAAGAGTAAATGATAAAGAGGGAAAAGGGAGAAAGGGAGGGAGATAGAAACTGGAGGTACAGAGACAGAGAGAGAGAGAGAGAGAGAGAGAGAGAGAGAGAGAGAGAGAGAGAGAGAGAGAGAGAGAGAGAGAGAGAGAGAGAGAGAGAGAGAGAGTGGGAAGTGGGATGGACAGTTAGTGGATAATCTTTGCAGTTAATGCTAGCAGAGCTGCGAGTTCTGCCAGTGTTACAATAAATGGAAACCACGACAAAGCCGAACAAAGGGGAAGTATACAGGAAATTGAATTGTAGTATAGGCTGTAGTCTTGGGTAGAAACCTATGATTGACAGATGACAGTTAATTTCAGCTCCTTTCAATTATTTTAGCTATGGTTAGGATCTGAGGGAAGCTCTACTTCTCTTTGAACGTTATTAGCCTTCTCTGATGTACAGCTCTCAGGTAGATCACATCCCGGGAATCCCAATAAATCCATCAGCGTCTTCCAACTACCGGTTCTCGTTTCCAACCTAATAGCATTGACTAAACTACCTCTGGTAAAATCTCACACAGGAAAGACTCTCTGTATTAAAGAATGGTTCTGCGAAATCTTCTGCACTAAATAATTGTTCTGAGAAACCTGATTTTTATTTCACATGGTCCACATCGTTCTTTATGGGAGCTATTCCTTTCGAAGAACTAGCTTAATAATGGAATTGGTTCCTTTGAATGAAGCTCGTTATTGGTAAGTCCCTTCGAATGTAGTTAGCGTAGGTGTTACGCCCTATCCAACAACAGAGAAACAGCAGAGAAAGATGAAAAATCCCAAACGGCTGCCAATCTCATTTTTCATATTAAGATCAACTGTTTGTAATAAACTTCCATTCTATGACAGCACTTATTCAAGAAGACGTTCACTTAAAATTATAATTCTCCATGCATTCAAAATAAGGCATATTATGTTCATTAATATTAAAAATCTATTAATATAATATTGGTTCGCCTATCTGGTTTCGCTATTATCTGCATTACTTCATTCATACTTCATACACAACTATATGTTTCAAGTTCATAATTGTAGTTCTCGTTCGCGATGTGCACACAAAATTTGTATTATCCAAAGGCACATCAATCAGTGCACGCTAAATTATTGAAAGATGTTCTGAAAATTAGAAGTAAACTTAATGAGAACGAATACTACAGGATTAATGGTATGCGAGTAGGCACTGCATCCAAGGCTACCCTTATTGCATATTTTAAAGCTTTGGGATAAAAGGACAAGAAGGAGAATGTGGAAGTCAGTCGTGTCTTACGACGGCAAGAACAACGCAGCGGGACCCTTAAGTTTTCAAATATAGCAAAATTGTAGAATAACCCTGCGACACAAGTCCATTCCCCTTACGGCAGGGGTTCCACTCCTTTAGCTGCCGTTATATGGACGTTAGAGACATTTAGGACTTGTGCTACTTATGACATGGTTCTTAAAGTTATGTGAGATTGGCTACTTACATGTGGATGGGTTGTGTAGAAACTCTGATAACTTCCGTCGCAGCTGGTAGTGCTGGTCTTTGTCGTCTTTCCTGAGGTCTTCCGACAGCCGCCCTTTGTGCACTTCCATCTCGCGTAAGCGAAAAGTCTTTTTAGGAAATCAGGTACTGCCTTAAGGAAAGCATCGCTATGGTAAACCCACTTGAGAGGTGCATTCCCACATTCTAATAAGAGAAAATATCCGCATCTACAGATACGAGTACAGGTCGGAGGAACAAAGGAGCAGCCCTCCGATAGATTCTCTAACAATGGGTATCAACACCAGGAAGGAATTTTTCTGTCCTAAAAGACACCCATGCATATGCATATGTTTCACACCACTGCCCATACTGAAAGGTGAAACGAAATAAAGCGAATGTAACAAATATTTAACATTAAGGTAATCCTAGTAGAATATTATCCACTACAACATTCGCCCGCCTCGGTAGCGTAGATGGTAGCGTGTCTACCTCACGTTCGACAGGTCCCGAGTGGATAAGGTAACCCTTGGTTAACCCTAAGGTTTTCCCTTGTCCCGAAAGACGAATGTTGGGTAATTCTATGCTCTAAGGACCCTGGGATCATTTGGGCATCATTTCCGACCATTCCATTCATCGTCCGATATGACTCAACGTTGAAGGACGTAAAATTAAAAATAAAGCAACAACAACAACAATCCTCTATCGAACTAACTACGAATTCCCCATTCCCCTCTAAAGCAGTACTTATTCCACATTTCCAAGGAATTAAAAGTTTCTAGGTGAAAAGGCCAATGCCAGGTGTAAATCATTGTTTTAACACAATTTCAAAACCAGCCCTTTAATTCTCACTCTCAGGAAATTTGGAAATGAGTCAGAAGTTAAGAACAAATTATTCTTTAATGCCTATATATTCTATTGTGTAGGTGAAAGCTTTCATTGGTCGTGAATACAAATACGAATTGATAATGATTATAGAATATTTAAAACTGGAAATAAATGATACATGATATCGTGTTATTATACGTGCAGGATTTCTTTAAGTTATTGCAATAGTAACATCAAAGTTGAAAATTCACACGTTACAAACATCAGTTAAACGGAGAGCGCAAGAATTGAAAGAGAAAACTTAGTTAAATGTGGTTTTACATTCTCCAGATTCCTCCCCATAGATGACCAGATCCAAGTACAGTTCCTCCAAACTCCGTTAGCGTTATCACTGAATTCAGTAGGAATACAGTTAACAAAAATATATTGCCAACTTCTTTCCAAGTGTTTAATGAACAAAGAGAGCTTTACATTTAGTGTTTCTGTACTTTCAATTGATTTAGAATTGTGTTACAACTATATTTTTAACATATCTTTAAAATACTAAAAAGACTAATAAAAAGACGAATCATGAATTCTTAACCTTTGAAAAAGGACAAAATAAGGCTTGTATGAAAATTAAACTACAGTAATACAGTGCCCAACTTAGGGCTTATTTTCAGGTTAATACTTCATTAAATATATTAAGCTTTTTGTGAAGCATATACCTATAAATATTGTAAATATTTAGTCCTAGAATACACAAAGGACGTATGTGGACCAGTAAACCATTTTAGTGAAACACGACCCTTCGCTCGGCTGCTGTATCCTCTGCCTTCGTCCGCAGAAGATAACTTCGGGTCGCATTATGGTCAATACAGCGTTTCCCCCGACCATTTTGATGCGGTTTCGGATATCGGAGCCGCTGTTTTACCATCAAGTGTATCGCTTAAATAATTCCCCTAGGACTTTACCGCAACTTAGGTTTCTACATACATGCTTAAAACATGTGTGCGATCAATTTATGGATGTTTTAAGTTAGGAGCACCTAGTTACTAAAACTTATGGGTCTAAAGCGCTGTCTGGATCGATTAAATTCTATTGATTTTTAAGAAGCGGTTGAACATTGGGTGCAGGTAATTTCTGAAAACTTTAAAGTAGCAGTACAGCCCTTGTGACCTACTGAGCCGTTTGTCGACCTTACTTCCACTTGAGAAATGTAAAGGTGGACTATCATTCAGGTGATACGGGAAGATATGATTAGCATCATGATTCCCCCAATTGGAAAGATGGCTCGCATGAGCTACAGATTACCACTGGGTAAGCACCGGACTTACATTACGTCCGAAAATTCTAAACTCATATGAGCGGATTCGAACCAACAGGCATTCCGTGATTGGGAGCTGGAGCACAATATTCCAACCCAACTTTATATCTCGGCACAGCAATGTTTTATGGTAGTAATTCTACAGTTATTGTATCGAAAAATAAAATTTCTTCTCCCCCTCTCCGATGACTACAGAAACGCGTACTTGTGAATAAGGATTGAAAATAAGGGTAGTTAGCCTACCTGTCTGAAGTTGCAGGTTTATCTATCTTCAAAGAGCTTGTATACTCTGAGCACTGCGTCGCCACCCATAACATATGGTGGTGGAGGAGGAAAGTCACAATTGTCATTCTGCGTTAAACAGAAGCAAAATTTCATATGGACTGGCCAGGAGGTATAGCTTTCCTTTTTTGTTAAATCGCTGAAGGTAAAGAACAAGGATAACCTATCATATTTTTTCATGTGCTCATATCAAGTATAAGCCAGATTGGAGAAGATTTTACTTTTATATAAGCACTGAAGATCAGCATCCAAAAATTATGTTTCTAGATATTAAAAGAAGATTAAAATCTGCAACCATCAATATTAAATCCGTTAAGTTCAATTTCCCATTTTCTCAGAGTGTATTTTAGGTATCAGATTGAATGTTTTACTAAATATAATAAATGCCCCCTAAGTTTATTGATCTACATTTATACAATAAACTGGTTTGTTAAGAATAATAGGACGATTTTAAATGCTTCCCATTTTTAAAATAACAATGATATGAATGCCAAAATAGGTATACTACAGTGTTAATAGGTTGCTCTTGTGTACGAAAAATTTAGTTTAGCTCTCTTTAGTAATTTTTTTAGAAAAAAAGTATTTTTTCCAGAAAGTATTACTTAAAACAGGCAATTCATAAGCGAAATAGGGGAAAATCTATATGTATTTAAAAATATAGAAACCAGATGGCTTGAACACAGATAAGCTGTCATACTTAAATGGTTAAGTAAATTATAGAGTCAAATTTTCGCTAGAAGATGGGTTGCTGTTGTTGTAATTTACGTTCTCCAACGTTAAGTCATATCGGACGATAAATGAAATGAGTGAAATGCTGCTGAAATGACTCCGGGGTCCATGGAGCGTACAGCTACCTGACATTCGTCTTTCAGGATAAGGGAAAACCCCGGGAAAAACCGTATCAGGTAACTCACCCTAACCCAGATTCGAACTCGGGACCTCTTGAACGTGAGGCAGACACGCTACCAACTACGTTACCGAGGCGGTCTAGAAGATGGGCTAACGTTCACCTCCTAACTCCCAAATGGATGGAAGTTGTGCTGTCTTTGTAAATTTTCACAGAACTTACAATAAAAGTGGCAGTCGCAGGTATATAAATGAAATTAAAGAGGCTACTGCAATAACCAAGATTACATGAAAAACTAAAAATACAATTTACAGCATATTTCGCCTTAAAATGCCTTCTTTTACACTATAGAAGGAAATTTCACAGAATATACTCCAGAGAGAGAGAAAGAAGACTTGGGATCTTCCAATGCTATATGCAACCTCCTGGAGGAAGAGAGCCGATTGTACAAGCTGCTGTCAGGGTGTTCCAATCTGGAAACTCTAGGGACTCTTCCTTCTGCTGTCTTATCCTCAAGGTTTGACCATTTTCTTTCTCCTATTACCTCACTCCGCGCTCCCCCCCCCCCCCCCTTGGGGCGGCGCTCAACAACATGGGTACAAAAGTTTTTCCATTGGCCGAAGTGACAATTCCCTTCTCTCTTCTCATCGATTGAGTAGTTTCCGAAGTTATACTGAAATTTGATGGACATGCTATAATTTTGCGTGTTTTTATTATGATGTTATTTCAAATTACTGGCTATGCAGTAGTTCACATCACATACTTCATGGTTTCATTTTTTGGATAAAATTTTTCAAAAGTGAATTCTTTGTTACAGAAAAAGTATGGTATCTTACATCGACATTTACTATCCTATATTCTTGTATTGCTTCCTGTAAAATCTTATTTTTCCGTTGCTTTCATATTAATCGAAAATAAGTTTTCAAGAATGTTGTACTACACGTAACTACAAGGGAGTCGGGAGGCTGAAGCGAAATTTGTGTCTATAAAAACCGGGTCGCGAAGTTCTGCCATGGAATTTCACACTCAGAACATCATAAGGAACTATGAATATCGAGCGTACTTTAAAAATTCAAACCAATAACATCGGATATCTCGGAAATGGTCATTTCAAAACAAAAAGTTACTTCACATAAGTTGTGTGCTATAAAGAGATCTACAGACTTTGTGCAGTGCATTTTTATCTGTCTTATTGTTCACTATAACTCAAAATGATTCAGATAGAGCTGGAGTTCACATGCTATTTTCGAAAAATTCAAGACATCCTTAAACATATAAACTTTAAAAACCGTATTTCTAATTAAAATTGGTAATTCAACATAAGCGAAAGTACAAAATAAACTTGAAAATTTTTTGAGGGTGTATAACAGTTTCTTTAAAACCTTATGTCACATGCTTGCAACGCGCTGAAGTTAACCAAAATTGGAGTTTATTTAAATTCTCTTTTGCTGCGCATCCAGGAACAGACAGACGCACAAACAAAACACGTATACGGAAGTTTTTCTCAGATGTCTTTTCTCAATAATAGTGGACCTCTAAACATGCATTTGAACATACAATTTCCTGGTGTGATAGATAACTTTTTCTAATTTAAGTTTGTATTACAGACTGCAGAAATGGTTCATTATTAATTAATTTTAACTATTATGTTGTTCTCCTCAAGAACTATTAAAAGATAACGCGGATCTTTCGTGACTACCACCGCCCCCCTCCAGAAGAATCCGATGAAGTTAAGTGACCACAAAAGGCCATAGGCCTTTGTTAAACAGGCCACAGAGCTATGCAGAGATCTCTAATAATTTCAAACCTGAAGATCCAATCACAATCAAATGGCTCAGAGAAGGCTTCCCTATGGCGGAGTCAGGATAACTTGACCCAAATTAGGCTGCTCAAAAGAGGCTACCATCTGGCAGGGCCGAGAAGAGCTTGACACTATTAACCTACCAACCAATGGAATCCATAGAAGTACAAAGTTTATAGCGGCCGTTCCCGGTTCTCTCGCTTGCGATCCTGGCACGTTACCGCGGAGCCACTCCGCTAAACCAAAATTGCTCCTAAACTGTGTGTAAAAGATAATGTTATTCTTTATATGAGCTTATGCAGGATGTTAATGAACTGCACAAATAATATTTTCAGAGCAAGTGGAGATATCCTAAACAAGTAGTTTGAGATAGGAGACATGGCCTGTTGGTTCAAATGTGAAAGCTACGGCTATAGTTTCTAAAGTGCCAGTGTGCAACTGCTAATCATATTACTTCAGAGAATAATACTCTAAAATAAACAGAGGTGTCGCACCACTTCCCCTGGCGCAATGGTTATGACATTATCTTTCAAGTGAAAGATGAATGAGATCAAGTATCCTTCACATTTTTATTCATTTTTATTTTGTTGGTTTGTGTGCCTTTTTGATAACTTGTCTAAGTGTTTAATCATTGTAAAAATGTATACATTTTACGTTTTAATTCCACCTTGTAGTGCAGTTAATTACAATTCTTTCTAACAAAGGCGGAATCCTACTTAATAGGTCTCCTTGCTGTTCCTCTAAATGGAAGGCATTTTAAAGAGTGAACGAACGTACATAAAATAAAAAGGAAATGCAGCTCTTTACGTCAAGTTTTTAGGAACTGCTCGACTTGGTGACTAGCGTTTTCAATGCAAAGTTGACCGTGCGACCACTGTCACACTCTGTCCAAAATTAATTCTTGAAGTTATGTAATTAATATTCCCACAGATCAGCTCAGTTTGCTTGAAAACTCCAATACGTGTATCCTCTTTCATTGTATTCTTTAATTTTAATCTGTATTTGTACCTCCGCAATTTTTAGTACTGAATGTACTGATCAATTCATTAAAAAATTCCTTGCGTATGTCGAATAACTTCACATGCTGCTATTATTCGGGCAGTTAGTTACGAACCATGCCATTTTTTCCTATCAGAATTCACGTATTAAAAAACGAAGAAAAAATTAACTCGAAGACACAAATCGAACCAATAACCTTTAGAACAACATTTCCGACGTTATGTATTGAGCCACCAGAAGAGTTACAGAAGCAGTGCTAGAGTGGACTCCGTGATGTAAGTAGGCAGTTAATCGCTGTATTAGTTGGAGATTTGAGTGATCTTTAAGGCATTAATTCTTGAAAACGTCAATAACGAGCTACTAAATATTGATATTTCTATACTTGGGAACTAGTTTTCAGAACACTATAATCCAATAATTTCACTCACCTTGTTTAAATACAAACTTATCAGCGTCTGATGTCAGTTACGTTTAACATAATTAACTGCGTTATATTTTACCACAGACCATGCATCGCCTATCTCAACTTGCTTATATTGGTCACGTCTAAAATCACTGAAACTATTTCGGTGTAGTTCATTAATATACTGTATATGGCAAAACTGCATTCTTTTGTTATTTATGTATATTTAAGTAAACATAACTGAGAAAAGCGCTGTTAATGACTTTGGATAAAATGTCATGATTTTTGGAAACTATTCTGCAATTATCATATTTATGGATGAGGGTATGAATGAAAATGCACGTAATAATGTTTGATAAAACATAATATGGTTATCCCTATTAATTTATCTACCCGTTCTTAAACAAACATACTTACAAGGGTCTAAACCGAGCGGGATAGCTCAGGCAGTAACGTCTGTGGCCAGGTTTGACTCCCGTAGCTGACCTACCTGCCCCATGAGTTTTTTTTTTTTCGTTGACTTTCCCGGGTCACCAGGCGAACAATGGGTAGATTAATTACATCCACCGAATTTTCTGCTCCATTTCATCTCCATTATTATTTCCTCTCATTTCTCATCTGGTGGTCTATTACAGGATAGGAGTGTCGGCGGCTGTCTCGGCGGTGCATGACAGTATCATATGCTCTG
Organism: Mantis religiosa; assembly: GCA_030765055.1. Taxonomy (NCBI): domain Eukaryota; kingdom Metazoa; phylum Arthropoda; class Insecta; order Mantodea; family Mantidae; genus Mantis; species Mantis religiosa. The sequence goes on from CM060950.1 coordinate 334,247,001, forward strand.
AGTGAACCATTTCCTCCTCCGGTAGGTCTGCTGCCGGTCTCCGAACCGACTGCTTGGGCCATTTCGGGACCGACTACCTGGACCATTTGCGAACCGGCTGCTGGGACCGTTTCGGAACCAAAGGAGGGTGATTGTCCGTTGACCTGGTCTATCGGGGGAGGTTTCTGTCTAATTAAAATTTAGGGAACCTGCCCTCGGTCTCTTCTCGCCTCATCCTTCCTCCCGGGGAAGCTCCCCTTGGGGGCATAGGTTCAATAGACCAAGACCGGTCGCAGTGCCAAATCACCACCGTAGAAATTTTAATCCTAATACTATAAGAGTCTATGGTTCCATCTGCTTCATACTGAGACTTTAATATATGTGTAAATGGTATTAATTACATATTTTGTAAGTACAATGGGAATAGGGGAATGAGGTAGCTTTAAATGATATGAAATCTTTTAAAGCAGGTTAATATGTGATGGTACTGAAATGCCGTGCTCTTTGCTGGAACAGGGAGGAAAACGAATAACGGCCTCGCATTTAAAACGATTATAACTATCAGATAATTCAGGCCAATAACGTCTTATTAACAGAATATTTTATAAATAGTTCCACAAAGAACATATTTGGCATAAATTGTTCACTTTAATGAGAACTACATATTTATGTTGCAAGACTTCTTCTATCTCTTACGTTTACCGTTTATCAAAAAGCCGTCAAGGATGAAGAAACCTTCTGAATAAATTCCCAGATAGGTCAGTATATACATTGAGTTAACATGAAAATATCTAAAACATTTTAATCAAAAATAACGTCAACCCTTTCTGGTAAAACCATAATTTTTTAAAACTTGTCCATATAAATGGTGGGTGGGGGATATTTTAAAAAGAAGTTCGTGTTGCATCAAAAGAAGATTGTGAACCTAAATGCCAAGTGCGGTATTTCACCGACATTTCTTTTTGAGTTATGGTGTTCATCATACCAAGACAGACACTGCACACACACAGAAATACACAGTGACACATACACATATGATCCCGTTTATAATTCTTTTTTGGGGGAAGAGGATTCAAGAAGTTTAAAAATATGTCTTTCTGGTGAAATAACAATAACACATTTTTCAGTCTAATACAATACTTCCTGCACTTACTCTAAGTACATAGTAGAGAAAATTGGAGATGGAAGACCACTACCACATTTAGTATTAAAATACGAGTTTATTTACGCAGTCAGTTTTATCCAAACTTTTTTTCAACACTAACGAGCAGCTATATCAAGACAGATATAACAATTATCTCTGTTAGTGTTGATTCACTGCTTTGTTCCACAAAACGTAAGCCAGTCCAAAAATAAAAATTGTGTTACTAACAAGATCAAAATTCAAATTTTCCGTTAAGACTTTAAAAGAAACCTTTAGCCTTTCTTACATCATATGCCTGAAATTCCTAATAATCCGTTGCTTAAGGCTTTGCTTACGCCCTTTCAGTGTCGTCCCATTCAACATCATTTTTATCCAGTCTCATCTGAAGTTATGCCAAAATATAGGATGCAGCACATAAACCCGGCTCATCATAATATTATGGTATTAATATTGCGTTTTTCGGCAACAATTAAATTATCTAGGTACCTACCAAGAAATGTCATGTCGAGCCGTAGGGTCGACACACGTGACCGTCATGTGTAAGGCAACTGCAGGCGTAGCCAGTGAAACTTGGCGAAACCTGTTGAGAAAAAGGCACCGTTGTGTGAAACAGTGTTTCCGATAATGACTTGTTCGATATCCGATTGCATTGCCTTTGTTGAAGAATTTATAAGCACTGGATCTTTTGTAGAAGCAAAGAATTTGTTTCACGAGAAATTTCCAGGACGTTGTGTGACAGCAAAAATACACTATACAGGAATTGCTTGCTAAATGGCGGTGTGTGTGTGTGTGTGTGTGCGTGTGTGTGTGTGTGTGTGTGTGTGTGTGTGTGTGTGTGTGTGTGTGTGTGTGTGGTGTTTAACCTCTGCTTTTACTACATACAGCACCGCAGGCGATGACACATATGATACATGAGATGAAGATGGAGCACCGGTGGAACGAGATGGCGGGGGAAACCGGAGGTCCCGTCCCAGCGCCGTGTTGTCCACCACATATCTCACTTTGCGGTCACCTGGGATCGAACCCGCACCGCCTTAGTGAGAGCCAAGCGGTCTAAAATGGCGGTGTACAGGATCGTTTCAAAATGCTTCCAGAAGTATCTGTGTGTACACCTGACCTATATTGTCAGCACCTACTCTGAAGATGAATAGCCATATTCAGTGCTTCACATTACATTACATTTAATGCTCATTTTGTGCGTTCGACTTCACGGACCGGTTTTAAGTGCCGCACTCTGCATAATCTTATGCGACATTTGGTAGCAGCCTCCATTTTCCATGTGTCTAACGGCTTGCAGTTTCGGTTCAGCCCTTAAAACTTAGATTGTGATATGTGATGTAATTCTGCTGCAACGAAGTGTGTTTCTACGCAAATAAGAACATTTCGAATTTCAGCAAATTGGACTTTTGAATCTACGAACTTACAAAGTCACAGTTGGTATCAGGAAGTGGAACAACGACATCACCGAGAATGTTGATCAGCAACTAACAAAACCAGATAAGCGTACCTTTAAAACTACTTGGAAATATACACATCTAGTTCTAGGAGCACCTGTTTTGGAACGTTCAAATCTCTTCTTTGAATTCTGTGGAAGGTAGTTCGTCAGGTTTCTAGGGTTACTTGTACAATATGACCCCTGTGATAAGAGATTACCTCAAAATTCCCGGTGGCTGTTTAAATTACGTAAATCTGTTCTCTCTCCACCCACACTTTTGCTTCCCCCTTTTGATGGAAATGTAAATTAAATCCTCTTGGAAATTGACTTTGTATTTTTTGAAATTAGTTTTAGAGAGACTGTTGCGGAATCAGAGATTTAAGCCTACATTAGCTTAAAGTGTTCTGACAATCCTCAATTATTATGGATAAGCAGCTTACCTAAACGTGCATGGTAAGCTGCTCTGAGTCCAGAATAGCATTTATAAAATTATATGTTTCATGTGATGTTTCCGCTCAGGTATTTCTGAAGGGATTACTTTGAAACTGGCAATCGTATACACTGGAAAGGAATGTAAGTACATACATTGTTCAAAGAAAAATAGAATTATCTCTGGAATATGTAGTATACCGTTTTAACAGATATACACGTACAGCTGTTATCACAGGATTACGTGACGTGTAATTTGTGAAGTTTGTAGACCGGAGCAGCCTGAAGATCCGACGCCCATTTTAGTGATTTTTGAATACTTAAAACGTCAGCAGTAAATAAAAAAACGTACTATATTGGTACTTCGTGTTAATTGAGTTCACCAACTGCAAGAATGGTTTCATTACCATTTCATTGTAGAACATATAGGACTACAGAAGTCTAAAGAAACAATCAAATCTTTAAAAAGTTGATGTGTTATATTCATATTACATTCTCTACCCTCTAGAGTTTATCTGTGTCCATACAGACTATTTTCTCGAAAGGTAATTTTTCTATAAGTTTCATTTTATTCGAAATAACATTTGGAGAAATGGATGTATTACACATTTCTTATAGAAGCAAAGCGATTAGCAGCAGTCTAACTTTAAAGAATTAGACACAATATGCTGGCTTTAAAATTACACATTTTCCATGCAATTGCGAGAAACAAGAGAAAACGTTGGAATAATGACAAAATATTCAAAAATTTGAATCATATTTAATGAATATCACAGAAATGATCTGCACGGAAAATGTGTAATAAATGTAATAAGTTATGTAATTTTAAGGATGGAGATACATTTTTGGGTGCACGTTGTCAACTATCGCGTAATGTATGCCAGTTTTACAAAATTCCTTCCGACTGAAGTGGACTTTACCTATGAAACCCAGTAAATTTAAGCTATACGCTTTCATTGTCATGAAAATATATTTAATATATGCAATTGTAATCAAAATCGCCAGACAATATTTGGAAAAGTGAAAAATTTGAAACGTCTTCCTTGATGTAAAGGAGTCTTTTCGAGAATCTTCGTATTGCATCTCTGGAAGAAATTGAACTGGAATACCAAGTTTGGCATTTATCCGACTGTTTTTTTTTTTTTTTTTTTTTCAAGTTATGGTGTTCAGAAGCGCGCACGCGCCCACACAGATCTCCTTCAAAAATTCTTTTGATTCAGGAAGCCTCAAAACATATATTTCCGATGAAATTTGAGTATCGAAATTCTTTTTGAAAAACATCTTTTCTACCTTGTATGTACGTGGTAGGAAAAGTTATACCGGGTTGCTATACAACTTTAGTAAAAAAAACTTAGCACCAGTTTCTTAAAACTGCCGAATCTTAATATGTGTGGCATTTATTTGACGTTTCGTTTTTTAGTTATTCTGTTCATAAACACGCGCGCGCGCACACACACACACACACACACACACACACACACACATACGCACGTAGACACGCGCGCGCGGTCAAAGCCAGGGGAAGAGAGAGAGAGAGAGAGAGAGAGAGAGAGAGAGAGAGAGAGAGAGAGAGAGAGAGAGAGAGAGAGAGAGAGAGAGAGAGAGAGACCTTTCTCCTAAATTAGCAGTCCATGTTAACTGCCTTAATATTAAATACGAGTATGTGATCCTTGCGGGTCTTAGTCTTAAACCCCGGCTGCCGACCTCGCACTCACATAGCAATGCACAGTTTTACAAATCATCTAGCTGATACGGATAGATAATGTGATCAGCTACTATCGTAGCTTCTCAAATGTATCATGAGGCTGAATGGGCCTATATAGAAATATTCCCAACCGCTTAGGTGGACTGGAACCCACGTGCATTCCGTTGCTAGGATCGGACCATAGCTTTTTGGCCCATTAAACTGTGGTACGTGATATTATTGACTGCCAGTTATATAAATGAATGAATGAATGAATGAATGACAACTAAAAGTGTGTATACGTTTTTAATCAGTTGCCGCAGCGTAATTTGTACACCTACAGTAAAAGTGTCATGAATAGTATATCTATAAACTATTAGCGTAATTTTAAAGAACGTATTTTGTATTTTTTGAATGCGCAGCATTAGGAATTAGCGTATAGTTATGCACTGTGCAAGGCCTCTGGCTCTCAGTCTTTTGGTATTTCGATGTGCAGTGTATAGCGGGTTCGAGTCCAGCGTCGGGTATGAGTGTTTGTGTGCAAAACAAAAGAAAGAACAAAAAGTGCCGCAGGTTGGGACACTGATGATACATGAAATGAAGATAGAGCAAGGGTGGAATGAGATGACGTGGGAAACCGGAGATCCCGGAAAAAACCCGTCCCAGCGCCGTGTTGTTCACGACAAATCTCACTTTGCGGTCGCCTTGGTGAGAGTCGAGTGGTCTAACACACAGCCACGACGTGACCTCAAAAATATTTCAAATAAAAATCAATATGATGAGAGTTAGCAGTTTATTTCAACTCTTACATTATCTTCAGTGGAAGTATTTAAGAAACACCCATACATACACACAGAGTTAGATAGTCATCTGTTTATGTAAGTATAATGTGAATGAAGAGGGTTCTGCACGAGTTTTAACGTAGCAGTTACTGCAGGTACTTAAACGTTTCTTTTCTCCCTGCCCCCAAAACAAATTGACTTTTATTCCTTATGTTTGGAAACTAGTTCCTATTAAGAGTACAGCTTTTTCTGTTTATCAATAATTTGTACATATTTTATGCTAACATAAACTAAGTGGAAGTCGAAATACTGGTTAGAAAGATTTAATATTGAAAATCACCTTTTCTTTTAATGACATTTCGCTGTTAATTTATAACTAGTCTGTAGAAATAAGGATTAAAAGGTTTATCATATTACAATTTTAAAAAGAATTACTAATCTCGCCCATCGGTGCTAACAGCTAGTCGATCGGTTGTTCAGCTGTTGCTTTGTATGTTAATTACATTAATAATCTAAGCTGCTATACCTAATCTATATTTATATTATGATTTTTATTTGTTATAAACTCATAGAGTATTACGGCTCACTACAATGAAATAGAGTTAAATATGCAAAGATTTAATAAAGGTTACCGTCTAATTTTTTTCTAAGTTGAACTACATATAGACTGCTGCCTTTGTAATCCATTTTATGCAATTCTAGAAGGAAGCTCATGAAATATAGCTCTAAAAATCAACAGGCGGAGAGTGTATGAGAAATACTGACTTAGTCTGTTAAACCCCTTCGTCTAGTAATTTTATTTCCAAGCTGATTTTTTGGAAACAGGCGCTTCAGCTAGCAGGAACTACTGAAGAAATTTAAAAAAGTAACTTCAAATGTCACATCATAGGTGTATTTAAGTGCTTTCTGATCAGTTTAAGAACGTTAGTAAAGGCACCGAACGAAATTCTGGCAGAAATATAGGCCTCAGGGGGGAGAGAGAAACGTACACAGTAATGTTAATGTTTGTTTTTCCTTGTCGCTCTATTTTTTTTCTTGCTACTGTGTTCTCTTCATTTTTCTGTCTTGTTTACATCATTATTTTCTTCACAGGTGCGTCATTGTTACTAACTTTACCTTCGCGAAATCCTTTCCCTTTTCTTGCCTTTATTATTTGAGATAGTCGTTACTTTTTGAGATACTTATGTCTTTCTTTGTATTAGTAATGTTCAATCTCGATAAAGAAAAGTTACGTAAATAAACAGAAATGAAGGTACTTCTTAGTAGTAACATTCACGTTCTGAATTTCAATTCCTACGGCCAATACAATTAATGCTTTCTGGCTTAATAGCTTTCTTAAATACATTTTAAATGTTCGTATTAATAATAATTTATCTTACTTTACTATTAAACAAAAGGGAATGTCTCTATGACTATGTTGTAGTAGTTGAACATTACGCTACAATGACTTGCGTTATCAAACACAAGATAAAATAAACTGACTTGTAATCACGTTTGAGCTTCATGTGATATGGATTTGGAGACCAACTATTATTTGCTTTGCATTATACAAAGCAAACAAGGCGCTAACCTTTCAAAGCTGAAGAAAATTTAATCGATTTTCTGTGTTGTTACTTGAAATCGATCAGCTAAAACGCATAAGTGAAATTCGAGTATGTTTGGTAATGCACCTTTATTGGATTTCCACAGGGTAATGGTGCTGCTGGCTGCTGTGCGAGGACACGAGGTTCAATTCTCAGTATCACAATTTAACTTTCCTGGGCTAGGAGGCCCGGTGCGTGGTGCACTCAGCCTTGAGGGTGTTTTAGGAATCAATTCAGCAGCTAAATGACTAAGAAATTACCCCTACTCCATTCGTAATTTGCCTAGTTGTCCCTCATAGTTCAAATCGCCCTTTAACCCATCGTGGACTGGTACTGGATTATACGGCTTTCTGAATTCTTAATGAATATGAGGTAAGACTATATGAATAAAGAAGCTTTTGTTTTCATTGTACATATCGTAATGTTGAAGAAAATTTTAAAATATTTTCAGCCAGCATTTTAAAAGTTAATTGTCACATCCGGAACAAAACCAAGAACTCCGATTACTGATACTCCCGCTTAGTGGTGTGTAAACCAAGTTTGCAACGTTATACGCCCTTTTCGGACTTGTGACGGAACCTCGGTGGTAGAAAATCGTAAACATGTTGTGGTTCCCGATCACAATTTTTTCTAATTTAATTCGAAATGAGAATTTAGCTTTAAGATGCACGCACCAAAATTAAGTAAATTAAAAATGGATTCGCACGAATGCATTCGTTTGTGTGCACATAGCTCACCGTAAACCCAAAATCGGAAAAGGGTTTTGGAGAACAAAGGTGGAGATTTTATAAAACTTCTGCCCACCGTAATCAACGGTTTAAAGAGAGAAGAATTTTCATCATTTTCATTTTATAGAAAAATATATGTAACGATACACATAACGGTCCCTGTGTTTATGAACATGCCATGATGGATAAAATGTGTATCTTAAATTCGGTATATACAGTCTGTGAAACGCTTCTTATTATCTTCCTATACCTGAGAAATAAAAGATACAAAACGATCACCATAGGAAACGTGCAGTTTCCAAACATTAAGTACAAGTCTAGCTGCAGAACTCTTTCAAAAACATACTTTATGTAATATTTGTTGTAATTCGTTTCAGTGTACTAATGTTTTAAGTAACAGTTATATAAATATTAGGTTGATATTACTTGGTTTAGCACCAGTTTATGCTTGTATCATATGATACCAAAATTAACGTATATGGATTGATCTTTTATCCATATTTGCGCTCCTGTGTTGCAATTCAAACAATTTCCAACAAACATCTAATTGTAATTATCAGATACTACATATTATGAGTATTTTTAATCAGATATGAAAATGGAGTGATAAACAGGGAGAAGTGCATGGCTGTCACACAAAGCTTGTGTTGTTTATTAATTTATATTTCTTTCTTCTTTTGGTGAAATTAGTGATTATTTCGTTTGATTTCGAAAGCCTCAAATTTTTGGAACGCTTTGCTAATATAATCTTTATTTCTCTTGATATTTCAATATTGTCTTAAAATTCATCTTTAATTAAAAGCTCAACCCTAAAAATTGTGTTTAATATACTTTCTAACTTGTAATTCTTTCTAACTTGAAACTATAATTCAATTAATTTGTTTATTTAATGAATCTCAATCTAAAACGTTTTCCACTTTTATCAGAAACAGAAAATTTTTATGTAGCACCAAAGCTTGTGTTCTTCTCAACAACTTAACAAGTTGCAGATGTCACTTTTTGAGAGTGAACCGGAAAGCAAATTCTGAACAGGAATATTAAATAAACATATTTTTTGTGTTTCACCTTAATCTGTGCGATTTTGCCATATATTCAATATCATTGCAAAGTTCAATAACTTAATGAATTATAAATATTTGTTTTAATGTATGTATATTTAAAAAGTTGTCTTAGACAAAATTTCCTTTTCCTCCAGTGTAACAGTACTTGTCCAAACAATGCATATATTGCGTAACAGATAAAACCAGTATTTTTTATCATGTGTGCAATGGCAGTATAAAAATTCAGCTGTGAACATTAATATGTAAGAAGCTTCGTACTTACGTCACTTGTATCGAACTCCAATACTCTGGCACAGCTATGGGTGTGTGCAGGTGCAACGTAGTGTAGGAAAAAAAAAAAAGAAAAATAAAGAACAGCGCCTCAGCAGTGCTTGAAATCTTGAATAGTTCTTTTCATTAAAAGTCGTTAATGAACACAGATGCTGTCCAATGAATGGTAAAGAGAATGGTATGTAATATTAATGAGAAAGGTTAAATCTTGAGAACAGACTCTCTTATCAACAGGAATTATTCGGTTTAGGTTGTTTACTTGGATTTCAGGTTACTGAGGAAGTAATTTAACTGAGATAGGAAGTATATTCCTTGTTTATCATGCACATTGTTTTTCTGAAATTATACATGAGCCAGGATATCTTAAAACCTACAACATCTTTAAGTATTAAATTCCTTCTATCACTTGTTCACTGGACAAAAATTACTGATTTACTAATCTAAATAAAGACTTTAATGTCAGTTTAAGCTTTCTGGATATGAAATGAATTTACTTGATTTAAGTTTTGAAGATATATTCGTTATAATTAAAAGTCACTTTAAGAAGCGTCAGACTCTGTAACAGATGTTTAGGGAATAAGCTGTTCCAGCAAACTTGTTTACAGATAGTGAGTCGTATGAACACCAAAGCAGCAAAAAGACATCGATAATACTATTGCGCCATTTATTTAAGGAAGCTTTCTGCAAAAAACAAATATTTGTTTAAATAAAATGTGTTTTAATGTTGTAATATCCTCGTGATTTAGAAAGTTAATGGACAACTATTAACAGCTGATTTAAATATTTTGGAGAAAATATTTACATTGAGAATGACACGTCTTAAAACTAACAATGAAACTTCACTGACAACACTAGTGGGGTATTTTGAAGTTGAGTTCAGACAATCGCAAATCACAGCGAAGTTAGATATCGTGATGAATCGAGAACACTGCGAGATCACGGGAGAGTAACAGGTAGGTGAGCCGACCGGGGGAGGACGTAAAACTGAGCCCGAAGTGCGGAGGACTCGCGATAAGTAACGGATACGATATCCCCACCTCTGACACCAAAAGTGAGACGCGCATGCTTGCATCGAGAGCTCCTGCACAAGAGTGATGTATGTAGGTGCGTACATGGACAGCCCACACAATGAGTTTTGTAGTTAATGTTGACTGAAATTTAACATCCGTAATAAGAGTAATTTCGCTGTCGCTCAAAATCAGATTTACTGCTGCTAATCCAGCTTGTTTGTTTGGTAAGAAAGCAATACTTTTACATTCATTCCAGTAAAACTCTAACATTGTCTATTACAAGGAGTAATTATTACTCTCAAAATAGTATAATATGTTTGTTTTCAGCTGTTAAATTGTATAAATTTTAGGTTAATTACTACATTTACTGCAATATGGGTTTGAAATAGACAATAGAAAATATTTTATTGAGAATATTACGTTCTGAAAAGCAATAAATTATGCTAGATTCAAGTGACTTTCTGTATCAGCAGTGATTTGTTTTCATATTCATATGTTCCGTGTACCTCTACCAAATCGTGAACAATCTTTTCCGCTATTGTTTCGCTTCACATTCTCTCCTTCGTTGTACCATTTGTACAGTTCCTTTTAACTTTTACGGTATACCTATGTTTTTAACTTGAGTAGCAATTCATTGAGTTCAGTTTCTTTAGCATTGCTTTTTAATAACCTTTAACATTAAAAACAATCTCACATTCATTCCTATAAGCGTAATTCCGGAGTCAGCGGAGGTAGCAAAGTTTTCAGTTCAAGAAAATTCCCCATGCCCTATTGGTAATTAAAATGAACTCGTGACCTCTCAGTTCAGAAGCTAAAACACAGGCCACTGACTACAAAGGTGGTTGATATACAGTTTGTTACAGTTTGTATGCTGAGCAAAATACTCGATATTCAATACTAACTTTAAATAAATCTGTAAAGGTGATAGGTTTTTTAATATGATTCTATTGCGGTATTTTATGTATAAACTCATGTAATAAATGTATTTATTCATCATTTTCAAAATTTACTGTACCATTTTCTGACAAGAGAAACTGGTTCGTTGCTTTTAAAATTGATATTCTACAAACTTACTCGGTAGAAGAATGCACCTGCATTTTTAAATTGGCTATATTGTCTGATCTACCACAGCACGAAAATGCCTTTCTACATATTTTACGCACTGTCTTGTTACTGCCATTTCAAAATAGTCCTGAGTTCGAATCTCGGTCAGCCTGAATTTTCTGGATATGGTTTTCCAGATATTTTTCTTTTTCTGAAAGATAAATGTCAGGTAACTCTAAGATGTATGGATCTTGGAATCATCTGAGCATCATTCTATCCGTTGCGTTTATCGTTCGATATGATTTAACTTTGGAGGGTGTTAATTATAAGAAAGAAAAGTAATTCCACACTTCATTCAGGTTTTATTCAATATCGTTGTTGCATATTTATAAATTAAAATAGTTATTGCTATTAGTCGTTCGATATACCTGCAAGACACGATGGCAAGCAGAGATCAACCTGCGAAACTCTTACAAATGGAAGGAAGGATCAAAAAGTCCATTCGCTGTATCATCTCAAGTCGAAACTCTCTAACGCATAGTGTTGCCGTTTGAAGACAGAGATATTTACCTACACTTTATTTTTGGTACACTTTAACACCAACACTCCTTTTTTTCAATATAAGTTGCCGGCAGTTGCTGAAATAATAAGTTGCACTGACCACCAATTATGTATAGTCTGAGTGAGGTTTTCAGGCGTTATCGACAGCCGATAGTCGATGACAGAAAATACTTGTGTAGCTCTGTAAAGCATCAAGGAAAAGACATGAATTCTTGAAATGCACGCTCTTTTATCAACTGAAGTCTGCTTACACTACCACTGCCAGTGAAGTTCCTATTTAATTTTGTTAAATTTCAGGCTCCTCATTCGACTATGCTCCTCATTCCTAAATTTTAACAATTCCGATTTTGCTTTTCAAATTTTCGGAACTTGGCTTCGTGCATCTTCCCATGCACTGACTTCTGAACATGACTGATTTCCAGGTACGCCTTGAGCTAAAGGTTTATTTGTTGACATGATTTCACTAGATGCCTAATTGTGTTAGCCACACTGCATAGTGGGCCGCGCCTTGGCTCAGTGGTTAGACCGCTTGGCTCTCACCAAGGCGGCCCGGGTTCGATCCCAGGCGACCGCAAAGTGAGATTTGTGGTGGACAACACGGCGCTGGGGCGGGTTTTCCCCGGGATCTCCGGTTTCCCCCGCCATCTCATTTCACCGGTGCTCCATCTTCATCTCATATATCGTCAGTGTCATCGCCTGAGGTGCCGTATGTAGTAAAAGCGTGCGTTAAACACTGCACATTACATTTCATTTACACTGCATAGCCAATTTGGGTGTTTTGGTGCTAGCCTACTGATCCCAAGGTAGCGGTTTAAAGCCGTGGCCAGAGCGATGGGTTTTAAGTGTGTCTAACTATTCACCTGTGCAGCAGGCATCAACATTTGAAGGCCTGAATTTCAATAAGGCAACCCTCATCCAATGCTTCTTACTGACAAACATTTCTGTTACGCGGGGAACAAAACGTAGATTTTGTATATGACTACTGTTCAACAATAATAATTATATCCATTATAGCCTTTTTTGAGCACAGGCTCTAGGATCCTAACTTCTGCATCTACTAGACATCAATGCACTCTGTGTATTCTTGTGGTGGCATCCCATATTGTATGCAAAATGTTTTCAAACCTTTTCGGACTAACCACCTATTCCGTTATTGCACTGGCTTAGCTATTTGTTTTCATTAACAGAGAAATTGGTAATGACAGAAATTATTTATTGCAATAATTTAGCTATATTCCCATCGTTTATATAAATCCTTTAATTTCATTCCACAGCAGTTTCGGTATCAAAATATTGATACATCACACAAAATTTGCAGCGTAAAACCTTGACTTTGTGTGTGTGTGTTAAAACGGATTTGACTTTACGTATTTGAATTGACACTGCCATCAGAGTAATTTTCGCGCTCAACTGTTCGCTTTAAATATGTGTAGTTTATCGTTGGATCAAAATATATAATCCTTCAAATGTATTATAACCATAATATTAAATAGTGACAAATTTGTAGAATATAAGAAAGTCTTTAAAAAAACAAGAGAATGGAGATATACAATTCCCTACTTCAGCATGCGCGGTGCATACCTGGTAGTCTCATTGCGCATTTGAGAATTGTATGCACAGAAGTTGGACACATTAGCAATTTAACACACAGATAACTATCTCCACCCTTTTAATATCTGGAAGGATGGGCACTGTTGCTTTTTCGAATACATTCTGTTTTGAACGCGATCCTGGCATTAGAATGAAATTAAAAACGAAGATAAGTGACGTGTTCTTGTTAAATGAGTTTGCAATGTAGAGCTAATTAACAATGATGAAGAAACAAATCTAATAATGGGTTCCTATAGAATTATAGTATATTAGCAGTGATAATCAAACTTTTGTGTGTGGTAAGACATTTACTGCCCGTGCTGTGTCCCGAAAACAGTAGGTGGCCTTAAATATGCAAAACTGACAAAAGTATCCTAAAACATTAAAAAAAAAGATAAACGTGGTCGTGAACATTGGTACCTAGTTATGTGCCTCATTTAATTATCATCACCTGAAAGCGGTTTTGCTGGTCGCTTGACACATGAGTCCCATTGCTACTGATTTTGCCTTGTGCCCAATTGCTAGTGTGCCAAACTGCTGTAGCTTCTGTAGTTTTGTTGCATTAAGCGTCAGCTTTTTGCACGTATAATTAACTTTATAACAATTACTACCCAGAAGGCAAAAACAACACAGCCACACATAATGCTGACATCGTCAGAGCCTTGGCGCATGGAATAACAGAAGGGAGCATTGTGGTGCGTTGGCCAGCGCCTCAAACGGCTCCTGACTGTGTAACCAATATGATTGAAACCACATTGAAACAAAGTTAGTAGTCTAAAACACATAGCCTTTTTAGCTTTCCTACCACGTATAGTAAGTAGTAGTATTGTATTCCATACAAAAATTCGATATCGAGATTTCACAAGGAATACGTGTTTTGAGACCCCTTATATAGTATATTAAAAACACATTTTTAGTAAATAAAATTAGAATGTTCATGTGTGTATTTTAACAGCATAACTCAAAAACGAAAGCCGCTTCAATGTCAAAATTGCTATTCAATTTCAGCATTTCCTAAGGATTTCACAGGAAGGTTCTCAAGAAAATCCGGACTCCCAAACTAGTTCTTATATTTCTCAAAAATGTTGGTTTCCTCAAAGCAGTTCTAGCGTTCCTGACTAAAATTCCCTGTGTTTAACACATTTCACCTGAAAATATCTGGGAATTGCAGAAATCCTCTGCATTCCGGATGACTTTTGTACAACTGTCTTAATATACAAAAATGTAGATATAGTTAAAACAAACAATTTAAGTTAAATTTATTTCTGTGGGGTGAACCAACTCCAAGACATTTCACATTAATTGCTTTAATTTTGCAATAATTTTACTTTTATAAAATGAGACGATGTTATACGTTGGCCATGAAGAGAAACGGGAATTTGGAAGCTATCACTTAGCGACATGCTCTTATAAGATTTTACTACCACTTAAAACCTACACATATCCCATACATCCTTTAAACCTACCAGAAAACTAGCAAAACTATCTAGATGAACATGGCAGAGGAATAAGCGTTTATATGAACAATATTTCCAAGAATAGAGGAAGTCATATGAGTGAAATACGTCACATCTCCCCCTTCCCCACATATTTATATGCCGCGTTTAAATATAAGGTGGTGCTGTGGCTTCTTTCTAGAGAACAAATACTTATCCTCAATCATATTCACTTACTGTTTTGTATTTTTTGAGTTTGTTTACATTGTGTTTCCTATAAGCATTATATTCACAAGAGCACACACACACAAACAAACAAACACACACACACACACACACACACACACACACAAACACACACACACACGTTCGCACTCCGAGTGACCATATAAAGTAATGTCTCTCTGTTATACTGCAAATCTTGTATTTAAAATATGCATCACACTCACATCGCTACTCTTGTAATAATTCTTCTTCTTCTTCTTCTTCTTCTTCTTCTTCTTCTTCTTCTTCTTCTTCTTCTTCTTCTTCTTCTTCTTCTGCTTCTTCTGCAACCTTGCAGGGATTAGGCAATCTTGCCTTTTCCGTCTTCACAGCGTTAAGACTACAATTTTTCTCCAACGTCCGACATCTCTTCTTCCTTCGGGCTGATAACCAACACTGGAATTCTTTCATTCTTCATGCGACTCAAATGGGCTTTCCAGTCCCATTTGTACTTTCTATTTTTCCATTTATGTTATATTTTATATTTAATTCTTCCCGTACATCTTCGTTTCGAATTAGACCCAGCTTTGTAAATCCTTTTACACTTCGTAAAACCTCATTATTCTTACAAATCTTATTCCACTCCTTTAATCTAAAAAAACATTTGCATAAATTACGTTATTAGTAATTTTGTTTGAAATGCGAGGGAAGCATGGGAATTGTAGGCTTTAAGCAATAGTCAGATCTTATAAAGCTGTTCGCTCTGTGATGCCTTTGAAATTCTATTCCCTATGCATGTCCAAACAATTAAAAATATCTGATGTGCTGTGCTCACATGAATTCCCCAATCTTATACTTAATACTTCTACAACCAGTTTTATATATACATGTTAATCAAGATAAACGTTAACACAAATAATATTAGTGATAATTTTCTTGTAGGTGTAAAGGGAATTTCGGAATACAGTAGCCTTTAAGTGATTGTCAAACATTTAAACAGTTAGTCGCTATTTGGTGTGTAGGTTAAAGTTTGGATGAGTAGAATCAGACCGAAAAATTCAATGCCATAGCTGGGATTTGAACCACGGTTCTCCCGGTCCCCGTCCGATTGCTCTTAACCATTGAGCTACTATGGCCAGCATGCCGATATGATATTAAATTCTCCAAAATACGAAACATACGAGTTGGAGATTTTAATGTCATGTCGGCATGTTGGCCATGGTAGCTCAATGGTTAAGAGCAACAGGATGGAGTCCGGGAAAACCATGGTGCAAATCCCGACTATGGCATTGATTTTTTTCAGTCTGGCTATACTCATCCAAAAGAGATTCTCATTTTAGCAAGGTATGAGTTTCTGGAAATTTAGACAAATAACTAATAGTATCTGCGAAATGGGAGACGAAAATATATGCATTGGACATAAATTGTGTGTTTTAACAAGCCTTAAATTTGTTGTGCAGTAAGCGCTTTTTTTCTCTGTTACAGTTTACACGTTATGCAAAAGTCATCCAGCATGGAGGCAACTTCAGAGAAGATCCAGAGAAAATGCAAGATATATATTCCACTTGTAATGGAAATATTTCAGATTTCAATTATATGGCATTTTAATCTAAATCATTACGGTCATTAATAAAAGAATCAATACTTACGAAATGTTCCACGTAAAGTTTAGCTAGATAGGAAGAATTTACTTGAACATCTTACTTTCGAATATTTAGATGAACTTTAATTCCAAGTTAACTATTTAACGTTTTTGTCTCACACACACATACACGCACACGTGCGATCATTAAACGTGTTTATTTTTTTAGTTTTCTTTCTTTTCTTCCTTCTTTCTTTGTTGTTCTCTGCATCTTATCTTTGGCGGAATGCAAAAACTTTTCTACCAACTATAGTACGTTGTTGAGAAGGTATAAACGTGATGTGTCATTCAAATGACCTGTTCCACTCATTCTTGTTTAGCTACTTCCTTATATTCTTATAAAATGCTTATTCTTCTATCTAATCCTTGTTTAACCTTCTTTACACATTTATAGATTTCAATGGTATCAGTAAAAGTCATTAAGCTACAAAGACTGCCAAATACTTTCAGAACTGACGGCTATGTAAGGGCTTTGAACTTCTGTAACCTCTGCATGGGCACTAAAAGGCAAACAGAAATGAGATGTGAAGATCTACAGTTACGAAAAGTGTAAAGTAATGGAAGTTCGAATCACTAACAAAGAAGATCTCACGAATGCTTAACGCCACAGAAATAATATTTGGCATACATTATGTGCCTTGACCAGATCTACATTTTATGTGCAGGAAGATTTCTTTAACCCACCTCTGGCAGCTTGCTAGTACGCAAAATTTCAGAGGTTATTTCCATAAAATTCAGGATATACTTTTTGTTTATCATAAAATAGTTATAATGTGTTATTTAAATCAGCATCTTTATAACTATTTTTGAGAAAATAGAAAATAATTGCACCTTCACATATCCAGGAAAGTTTGTGGTGATGGACTTTGTTCAAAATCTAAGCTACACGTGAGTGCAACCAAAGTGCCAAAAGTGCTGTTAGTAGTGGACTTGTCACTCCATTTTGTTGACGCGAAAACAACAAACAATGCATAACTATACAAAAACTGAACAAAATATTTTGTAGACTAGATAGCTCTCCGTCGAATTACATAAAGCGCTTTGCCAAACATTTTATTTTTCTCGCAAACTTTCACTTAAATAGAACCCTGAAATTAGGGACCAAACTATTAATTATATCGGAAAGAAAGTACATTCATGGAAGCATTTAGACTGAATCTAACTACCAGATGAGCTAAAAGAAAAGTATTAAATTGCACGGCCTATTTGACTGCCCGTCCTTATATAGGAAGCAACTTGCCCTCCGTTAATTTGGCAGGGAATGTATAATGACTGTAGTACAAAAATACTGAAAGGTGTTCAAGGAATATCTATTCAAAGAATATAAGAAAATTGCTTCTTTCTAGGTTCACATGCAGGACACATTTGGATCTCCCTTTAGGTAACTAACCGAACCTAACAGGTTTTGTTCTTTAAAGTTTTGATTAGATAAATATTTATGAAGGATTTTTCCTGTTGCCTTTTAGGCTTGAAGTTTAACGTATTTAATCACATGAACGATGAATGAAAGAAATAGGTGAAATGATACTCAAATAGGTCAGAGGTCCATAGAGCATAACTTACCATTCATACGTCTTCTAAAGGAAAACCGTATGTGATTGACTCACCCAAATTGAGATTCAAACCCGAGACTCTTGAATGTGTGTTATACATGCTATTCCCATGCTACATAAGCTACTATATATTTTTTTCTGTATTATTCCTGCACATTGGCAGTATGATGTTTAAAACATTTCAATTGTGGATCTATTATTTTCGTTTCCTGAGTACTATGGGAGACAACACATACTAAGGAACACTTCTGTAATATAAGTATACGTATAACTTATGTTTTAGTTTTTATTTATATATCAGAAGAATGTGGCGGTATTAATTGGTTCTGAAAATGGCATGTGAATATGTATGTTGCATAAGGAAACAGAGAAAGACAGAAAGAGATAGTAAAATGAAAGTTGACTAAAACAAAGCACGAAACAGGAAGAGAAAGTCGAACTGAGCTGTGATTCTGCAACTCCGCAGTAGCATGAGGCTTTGGCTTCGATTCTCTTTCGACCCGTCACTGTTGTGTTGGATTAATTCGCAGTTCTCCTTAGAATGGATTATAAATGCCAGGATTTTCCTATCGTTTCATTTCCTTACTATGCTTCAGAATCTGAGGATCAGGCGATTGGAACGCTAGAGGGGCGAGGAGTCTATTCTGACGTTGGGTGTGTGGCAACCCCCAAGCAACACTCTTTAGAGGAACCTTATGTAGGATATCTCATCAGTGTTAAGTAATATCTGGAGAAATCAGGGACCCTATGCATCCAAGCGTAACCGTTAAGGATTTGATCGCCCCTGTGCCCTCGGCTTCCTTCCTTCTTCCTGGAATTGATGCTTAAGTGCTGAAATTCTCCTCGGCATCCTGATAACTATAACCAGTACTGTTGTCTAACCACTGCAGACAAACAGAATTGCAATGTTTCGCAACTGACAGCTTTTGCAGATTGGGAATAGAAACAATGTGGTTAGCATGGATACAATAACATCCCGGCTTTCATTAAGCGGCTAGCATTGCTTACAAGAAGTTTCACACACCGAATGTTGCCATTCCAACTTCGCCAAAGTTTAAAGAGAGCAGTCACTTGTCTGTAAAAGCTTTGCGCCAGTAATAAATAGACCTTTACGTTATACTAGTGTTGAAGAACACTTCCTACCCCTTTTGAACTATAAACTTCACGTGGTTTACTGCCACCTTTGGTGTTCGCGTGTGCTACATTCCCGTAGAGCATTTCATTGTTTACTCAACAGTCCGTTTGAATTGTAAAGTTGTGCAAACTTGTGCGGAATGTTATATTAAAAGAGTAACTGCAGATAACGCGTGAGATTTGTTGACCCAACTTCAGCATGCCATGCTGTGACATTGTTTTATTTTAAAGCACTTTTAGATACTGAGGTTGTCCTGGAAAACAGTAGGCTGAAGGTAAACGACCATCTTCCCGCTTCACAAAAGAAATCTAATGCACATCACCGTCTTTCTCTACACACTAAATTTCACAGATATGTTATATTCATTTAATAAAGAGAGATCACTTGTATATGTATGGGTGTGTATACAGGATAAACTTGATGACCATTAAATCCATTATGATATTTATTTTACCATGAAAAGCGTGCTCTCTCTAACAGATATTATTTCAAATTTAAATTACTATAAGACTAGAAAAATATGCAGACCTATATACTATAAAAAGAACAAATTATAGTTATAAACAAAATATTTTCCGAAGAAGGATATGATTTTTCTTTAGAATTCCATGAAGTAGAACTTTGTGTGTGCTACTGCGTAGCAATTACGTATAAGAAGGAATGCATTGCAGTCACGTAACTTTCACAGCTCACTTTTTACAAAGCATTCTTACAATAGTTTATGCACTTTTCTACTTTTCGGCAGTCAAGATAAATTTCATTACACAATTGTATTTAAGTAGTACAGTGTCGCACTAGATAATTTATCAGGATTATCCGTCCAGCAGGATGGTAAATAAAAATAAAGTCACTTTCACCAGAGTCGATTATTTTGAGAGCACCTGGCACATCTGAAATTGTGTGTTCATGTGCGTTTAGGTACCTCCGGAAGGAACCGATGAAATAAGATACCATAGGAGACACATGGGCTGCAGGAACTGACCATATAAGCAGCAAAGATGCGCCGAATTCCGTGACACTTACTGCCTTGATCAACCATTTGTGAATACTCTCTGCGACTGCAAACCGTAGGATAATCGTAGAGAGCTCCCCCACCCCCCAACTACGGACAACACGACTCTGCAGTGGAGACTCGAACGTCCAGCCTCTGGCAGGGCGGAGAACCACCAAATCGCGAGCCCGCCGTCCATCAACACACAACCCTGTAATCGTCCTGGGAAATGAAAGAGGGAGGCGGATTAAGAGGAAATGGGAGAGAGAGGAGGCACGGTACAATACTCGCCTTGCTGATCAGGGAAAACTGCGGGTGAAAAATGTGGTCAGAATGGGCGGTGGCAGTGAGAGAACACGGTCCTCCTGAATGCCTAATAGTTATCCAAGAGCCATCTCGTCGGCTTTAGCAGGACAACTCTCACATTCCCTTTAGCCATGACCTCCCCTCCAATATAAGGTCATTCGTTCGAAGGGGTTTCAGGCATTATATCACTATAATCCAAATGCAAGTGTATTGCAGTCGACTTCAGTTTTAACTAATAAGATGAAACTCCATTAGAGGAAGTGCCATATGTAACCTCCACACAATATAACCTTGAACTATTTATCACTAGCTTTATACCCTCAAATCAAACTTAAACAATGTGCAGACGTAATTTTGAGGGTAACAATTTACTAAATAAATAACCTTTATCTGAATTGTTTATTGCTATCCTTGAAATAATCAACCCAGTGATACTATACCACTGAAATCTATTAATACTGGATAAACAAAATGCTATTTAAATATTATTGAAACATTAAGGGCAAGTTGGCGCCGTAGTAACGTTTACAACTCGCATTCGGGAGATCGCGGTTTTGATCCCTGCCGACCAAACATGTGGTTCAAGAGGTCCGGAGTTCGAATCTCGGTCAGGGTGAATTACTTACATAAGATTGTCCAGGGGTTTTCCTTATCCTAAAACGAATGTCGGTAACTCTAAGTTCCATGGACCCTGTGCTCATTTAAGCATCATTTCACCCATTCCATTCATAGTCCGATATAATTTAACGTTGGAGGACGTAAATTACAAACAAAAAAACGCGGTAGTTCCGGCGGACAGACAGTACAGATGCGTGAAGTTTGTAAACCTTCTTCCCTGGCTTCCCTTGAAGTTGCCGCCTAGGCCGCTAGGATCACTTCGTCTTGCTCTCCTTGATACTGACAGTAACTTCGATGGGGTACGGAGCAACAATTTATCGAACTGTGTATCTCTGAAACCTCACTAACTCCGCCCTCTGCCGCCGGTGGTTTTCCATCGCTTCATCTCTTCCCCTTGGGAGAATGGTAGCTCGCTTTAGACCTTGTCGGGTGGTGGTGGGTGGAGGTGCCTGCCCACTTCCCTTCAATCACAATCAGAATATGGATAACAATTAATTCATTATACATATTTAGGTTCCAATTTCTTTCAAATAACAAAGATGAACCAACTCCATGTATACAGGAATAATATTCCATGGCTCTACCAATTTCTTACCAAAGTTTACTCCATTACACATATTAAGAATGTCTATATGGTCCACGTAACAAAGAGAAACTAGCCCCACATAGACACGAGTTGTACCCCATATGGAAAGTACTCGCGAACTGTGTCCTAAGTTTACTTCACCACATATAATGTGGGGTGGGACGGATTTGAGTGAGAAAGAGATCAGAGAAATAAAATGTTCTGTAAAGTACTAGGGCTATCGCACTCGGCCTCAGGGGAAATTGCTTTAGTTGAGTTAGGCAGGCCAAAACGGAAATGAATAATAACACTGCTCAACAATGAAAATTTCAAATAAATAATTTCTGCTTATTCTTACGTATTTCAATGTGCCAAATCCAAAAATCGAGTTGAAAATACTCCATCACCCACCAATTTTTGTAATATAAAAAATAACGTACATTGTTAAACCACTTTGAATTGTTTACTTAGTTTTCTTCGTTTCGTCCTATACAGCCCCGGTTCATGTAACCGTCCAGTTATCATCACTGGCATGTATAGGAGGTTTTATAGTTAAAAAAAAGCGGGCAAATTCTCTTGTGCCACCTGTCTTACAAAAGTGTCTACCGCCTAGTATACAGCATCCCTTGTAAACCTATTATTCAAAAGGGACGAAAACTCCACGTTCTATTACCCATCTTTAGAGTTTGTTTCTCTTTTGGCAGTTATAGAGAAGTTTATAACAAGTGCTGTACCTAAGCTACCTAAAGTATGTGTGAGAAAAAGCCTAGAGTAATACATAATGCCCGCAATGCAAAATTGTTCTTAACTCGTGTGTGCAGAGAACTCAAAGCATTCAGAACTGCTAAGTGAACTGATATGCAAACATTATTTTCCTGTCATATTAAAATGCATTGCTTCTGCGACAACGAAAGTGTTTTAAAAACCTGAATTCCTAAACTGTAAACCACTACATCGGAAAGTTCTGCGTCTGTAATGCCAACACATTGCAGCTGTCCGCTGGAAGAGGGTTGTAGATGGGTCATCAGCCAGCTTCATATGGTGAGTAGTGGAGAAATCTGTACATTTTAGTCAAAAGACTCCAACTGGTGAGTATCGAGGCTTAAAGGGATGTGAGCGGGCTATGGTGTGGCAGAGAACGCATGCTACACAAGGAGTAGAATCGTTAAAAATGCACCCTATTCTCTCTGTACACTAAAACGGAGAAGATTTATTCACAAAAGTAGAAGATGTCAGAATATTTTTAATGGTCTGTAACTGAACTGATATGAGGTGTCATAAATCTATCTAGGGAGGGTATGGGAACATTGTCCAACCCCACTGCGTCGCAGGCCCCGAATACTTTCTTTGCTGTGGTATCCTGTAGTGGTAGTCGTTGTTATTGAACATTCGGAGGGAATTTGGCACGTTCAATGCATTGTATCTATGCTCGAATTGGGGCGTCCCCGCGAGGGAATGTGAGGTGAGAGGAGACAACTGGCGGCCGACCCCAGGGAGTCCCTACAGTACAGAGGACGAGGCCCCTACACTTTACCAGATAGAAGCTTCCCGGTTGTGGGCTTAGGACAATCGTCATCCCACCTGCCGTAGCTCCGAAACAGTCACGAGGTCGGTTCGGAAACCGGAGGACGCCTTCCCAGAGCAGGATACTCCAGGCAGGCTTGCACAACCGGCAACTCGCCTGCCGCATTCCTTCGGAGGCCGAAGTCCATCCCGCCGGTGGGGAAAGCGTTTTTCTCAGAGCACATCTTCCCGCTATGCACTGCCGACACTTGTATCTTGATAGAAACCACCAGATTAGAGATGACATGAAATGATAATGGAGGTAAAATGGAGGGACTGGAAATTAAGAGGATATAACTAACTTACCCATAATTCGCTTAGCGGCCAGGAAAAACACCCGAAAAAGCCTATGGTAGCATCCTTACGCCTCTTCTTTACAGTCTATACCTATATACTGCTGATTTGCCTGAACTTTCTGCAACAAGTACCGTACTGTTTGCTGACGATACAGTGATCTTTACCTCGCACTTTTCCATTGAAACTGCCCTTACAACGCTGCAATCTTTGGACATTTTCCTGCACTGCTTATATCCCTGGCGTGTCGCACTTAATTCAAGCAAGTATCTTCTTAAACTCTTCACCTAGCGCAGGCCAGCTGCTTCAACAAATATTTGGCTCTGTAACACTGAGGTCCCATGGTTACCTTCTGATCGTGCAGTCAAATATCTTGGCGTCCATCTTGATCGTCGGCTGACATGGAGTACACATATCAAAAGCAAACTTAACCAAGCCTATGCTCTCTTCACAAGTTGTATCCCATCCTCAACAGCAAATCCTCTTTACGAGCTGAATGTACGCTGTTACTATACAAGAGCATTCTACGACCACTCCTTCTATTATGCCAGTCCTGTATGGGGATGTGTTTCAACTACTCATATTCACCGATTCCAGGTGTTTAAAAACAAGATACTGCGATTGTCCGTGAACGCCCCATGATATATACAGAATGCACAGCTACATAAGGAATCGGGCATAGTCAGCATTAATCCGTACATCTCTACATTGACAAGAAGATTCTTTGCTCATCTTCCTCATGTATCAAGTGTTTTATTCTTTCTTCGCCGCCTAGATGCTACACCAAAACCGATGAAAACATAAGTATTTCATAACCTTGTCTTAGTATTTCCACAAATGTGTTATTAGTAGGGCCCAGATGGCCCCTAAAATTCTCTAAATGGGCTATAAAATGCCCTTAAAATTTAAAAAAACGCACATAAAATGTAAAAAATGACCTAACAAAAATTAACAATTTCTTTCATAATAATAAATTGATAACTCACAAATAATGAATATGGTTTGAATAACCACATTTTAAAATAAACTTTCTTAGTAAATAATGCAATTATTGCTACTAAATAATAAATAAATTCAAAATTCATCAGGTCATTTTCAATCTTATAAAATATGAAAAAGTGAGCTACTGTACCCATTAACCAAAGCATACCTTACTTAGCGTTGCGGTACATCACCATGGTCATCTTCAAGTTATCAAAAGTAAAGGAACGGCGGTTGTCAGCTAAAACTGTTTTATACTTTGGGAAACTTCTCTCCACTTCCACAAATGTTACAGGTGCATATTTGAAAAACACTATGTCACTGCCTGTTAATTCCTGTTTTAAAATATCAGTTCTGAAGTTTTCTCCTGATAGATATTGGCAACCACTTTATATGCCAACCACTTCTCTCAATATTTGAAAATTGTCATAGAGCAGTTAACCATGTACCCCACCCTGTTAAAAATTGGTGCCGGGGGCAAAGCTATGTTAGGGGCTTTATCTTTGAAATACATAGTTCGGGTTGGCGAAAATAGTTTCTTTACTGTGGAAATTAGTGTATCTACTTATGTAAATGATGATATGACCTGTTCCGCCATGATGAATTCGATGAAATGCATGTGCCAAACACATGCACCATGCACCATCTTACTGTAAAATAATTGAATCGATTTTTCCGCCTTTACCATTAAGGCGCCGCGTCTGTTAGGAAGAGCAGCACGTTGTCAGGTTGTATTCCACTAGGCCAAAATAAACACTTGGATTTATCGAACAGTTTGCATATCTGACAGTGGTAAACAGCTTCCATAACTTCTAAAGTTGGAAGAATCATCTAGCGTACCATTGGGAACATGACGCCCCTCTGAATCGGTTGTCTCATCAATTAATACATAAATTTTTCCCCATTCACATATTCACCAATTTGGTTTAATGTGTCTTCATAACATTCTTGTAGGTATCTTTTACGCAAAGTTGATTCATTTGGAATTGTATGACCAGTGTGACGTTCAAGAAAATATCGCAATTTGGAATTAATTTTCCTAGCGGAATATTTGCAGTAACAAACACTTCACATAGTTCTTTATAAAAGGAAGATGACTTGTTACTTGTCGAAGCCGTTTCTTATAACAGTAGCAGAGACGCTTGTCTCTTTTTCTTTCATATTTTGAAGAGCTCGCAAATGTCTTTCAATGGATGCAATCCACAGGTATTCCATGGTGTAATCGGCGATTCCTCGAATTTATACGTCATAAATTCACCAGCACTGTTAGGATGCTGATCTGTGTTAATTACAAGTTTACCACACTTACAAAGTTACTATTTCATATAAAATATATAAATGAACTTTTAATTACAGATTATTTTAGAATTCCCCAAAAAGTCCATAGGCCAGGGACAGGCCGCCACAGGAATTGAACCCGGGGCTCCCGAATGCGGGCTACAGATGAAAATGCCCTATAAATTCGTGAAAAAGGAAGAAAATGACCGGAAATGCATTTAAATGTAAAAAATGACGTTATTATAAAAAAGTGGAAAAATGCATTTTGATGACCTATAAAAGCTATATATATATAACGTATTTGTTCCAGAATGCACTTAATTTCCAATAAGCATCGTCTATGGCTACTCAGAAAAAAATGACTTCCTCGAAATCCGGGTCCTGTTTGTTTAACTTCTAAGGAGACCGCGCAGTGGTCGAGTGACTAGACTGCTTGGTTCTCTCCAAGGCGGCCAGGGTTCGTTCCTAGTCAACCGCAGAGGATTAGCCATTGGATATGCAAATAATACAACTGTAGTGGTAACAGGTAACACAGAGGCAGAAGTTCAGGAAAAACAAACTCCTTATTAGAATCAGTTAGCACTTGTTTAGAAGCACTGGAAATGGTACTAAACACAAACAAAACCGAATGGATGCAAATTCAGCTCAGTAATAGAACAAAATCTGACATCACATTAAGCAAATTAGCCAAGTAGCACAGACAAACTTTTTAGGATTAGTTATAGATAGTAGTTTAAAATGGCACAAACATATAGAAAAGATCAACAAGAAAATAAACAAGGGTATATATGTATTAAAACAGACAACACAAATTATGGATGAAGTCAGTGCACTAAAGGTTTATTATGCATTTATACATGCACACCTAAGTTATGGGATCATTTTATGTGAAGCAGCAGGTAAGAAAAATATGTTAAAAACATTTAGGCAACAAAAGAGAGCAATAAGAATAATGGAAAAACTCCCTAGGAGACAATCATGTAAAAGTAGCTTTAAAAAATTTAAAATACTCACATTATCCTGTTTATATATATTTGAATGTCTCAAACATGTAATAAGAAACCACATAGAAGGAAAAATAGAAATATTCATGAATATAATACAAGAACAAAGCAGAACTACTTTAGAAATAGGTTCAGGGGAACATTAGCTGCCAAGTGTATTGAAAGTACTGCAAAAAAAATTATACAATCATTTACCTCACTCTATCAAGGCAATAAATGAAGTGAAGAAAATTTACGCAATAAAGACTTACCTAGTGAAAAACGCTTTCTACTCAATTGAGGAATACAAAAAGGGAAGACAGACTTAGTTTATTAAATTTTGTTATCAATCTATTGTGTATATCTAGAACTACTAATAATCTGTAAATAAATGTATTTGTTTTATTATTGAACAGTAAAAATGTAATTGTAGTGTTACTTTAGACGATGCTTTGTAAAACATGTTGCAAATGGCAGAATAAAATCTGGATCTGAATCTAACACAGTGCAGCTGCAACTGCAGCGGCCGAAGGTCCACTGCGCCAAAGTCGAATATCACCGGAACAGTGAAGTGTTGGACGTGGCGTGATCAGCACGTCACCTTCCACTGGCTGTTTATGAGGCCAAATAGCTCCTCAATTGCTTCTCCAACACCTCATGAGGCTGAGGGTACCCCACATATCGTATGAAACATCTTAATGAAACCTGATTTCCTCTCATAACTGGCAGCAGCACCACCGCCACAGTACTGCAGCGATAATGCAATTACAGTTGGCTACGAAACCTTAAGAAACAGACGAAACCCCATTTTAAGATTAAAGTAGATATTCATATGATATGCATTTTAAATATATGTGCTCTCCTGTGGACTAAATAATTCGTTTTTATGAATTTAAATCTATTCATTTAAACTATTGAACAGTAAGCCGGTCACTTCGAAATGTTATTAAACCAATCGGTTGTTTCTCAGATATCATTAAAAGAGCACCCAGGTGTATGGCCAGTATGTAATTATAATTTATATTTTAATGTATGTGTGCATATACATACAAAGCGATTGCGGATATACAGTAAATAGTAGAGTACAAGAGCAGAATCAAAATAAGCATTTCGAGGATAAAAACAAAAGGCGGCAGAAGCTCTTTACTGCGCTACATGTGTTAGGGTTAGGATTACTACTACGGAGGGGATTCGACACTGCGACCAGTCTTCATCTATTGTACCTAAGCACCCAAATGGGGCATTACCGGGAGGAAGGATGAGGTGAGAGGAGACAGAGTGCGGAAGTTCCAAGTAGCCACAGCACTGTAGATGGCAGGGTCCCTACCTTTTACTTAGATGAAAATTTTCTCTGGTAGGCCAGGAAGCGGTCCCAGCAGCCAGTTCGGAGACCGGCAACCGACCTGCTGGAGGAGGAAGCGTTTCACTCAGTGCATATCATCCTGCCATGCACCGCCGAGACTCCCGTCGCACCTGAAAGAGACCAACGGATGAGAAATGATGTGAAATGATAATGGAGATGAAAGAAAGTAGAGGAAATTCAGTGAATATAATTAATCCACCCAGCACTCGCCTGGCGTTCCCGGAGAACCCCCGAAAACACGGGAATTGTTTGTCGGCCAAGGGAATCGAACACGGGTCCCCCGAACGCGGGCCACAGACGAAACCGCCTGAGTCTCCCAGCTCGGTTTGAAGAAGCATACCTTTTGATCATAAATTTATTCTGAGAAGGATAGCCTAGATGAAAATGAATCCATGAACCTTTATAAAAATGCCGAGTATTATATCAGTAAACCTGCGTCCATTGGCGGTCGTCCTTGGCCATTTGCTAAGGTTTCTTCTACGGTTCGAGAGTCATTCCTCTTTTCCTTGACTCAATGGAGAAATAATTTACGAATTCCAAAGCTTCGCGTATCGGGGATTCTGTTAATACCCAAACTTGCGTTACTTGGGAATCAAACTGAAATTTCATGTGCCAAGGACCTTCAAGATATCCCCGAAGTAATCTTTCTCATCGAAAGTAAGCTATTATAACTTATGTAGTACTAATTGTAAATCTGGAGGAGTTTATAGGAAGTAACTCAATTCGTCTAATCAAGCTCGAGGCTACACATCATTCATGGATATCACTACCGATATCAGGCGTCATCCCTCTTGTCAAGGGAGTGCCAACGCCCTACCATTTCTTAACTGACCCCTGGGTTTAGTAAATCCTCCCTCAATTTTGAGGGTTCCAATATATTATACTGTTTAACAACATTTATAATTCTATACACGTCACGTAATTTTCAAGATCTTTACCCAAAAAGTGTATTAAAATAATCAAATATTTGGTTAGTTATGAAACAAGTAAAAGAATAACCGCCATTGCATACTGGCGTTGATGCTGCATACTCTTTGCACAACTTCTCAAGCAACTTCAAGGAACTTCGAGGAACTTCAAGAAAGTTCCAGAATGATCAATTCACATTAAACTTCTGAAAATGACACTATGGAATATTAGTAAAATTTTGAAAGAAAATAATACAGCAATGAATTTGGCGAATAGCTTGTTCTTCTTCATGGTGTAGATGAACTTTAATAATCCGTTACGATTTCACAGGAACTCGTCCATTCCTCTCTGATATAATTTTGCTTCCTACAAATATATTAATTCCTCATACTATTTTCGTGTTCTTATTTATATTCATTTTTCTACCTGTCACTTAAATTCCTGCCTAAATTTTACAATTGTTTCGTTTAGTCATTTTATTCTCAGCATTTTTTGGAACCCTTGATCGTTTTCTGTTCGTTTATAATCCCCAAAATGTCAGAATTTATTTACTGAGTGGGACGATTAAGGTGGCAGTAGCTGCGGCCTGCTTTTGGGAGATCGTGGGTTCTCGTCCTGATCTTAGGGGAGAGTTTCCTCAGGACACTAGGGGAATGTTCAGAAGCATGACTATACCGTTTTCCGAGTTTCCTGTCCCTTCAATTCACATTAATTCTCATTTTACTTTAGAACTTACCCTTTCATTTTACCTTTCATTCTGATCTGCTACTTCAGGCCGGTAAGTGTCGGCAGGAGTCTCGGCGCTGCATGATAGCACATATGATCTCTGTAAATCCGAAACGGTCTCCGCTCCTGTGCTCCCTCTGGAGATATGTGAGCTCGTAGGGCAAGGGGAAGAAAATGCCCTTCGGTAAGACCTCGTACACCTTCATTCTCTTCAGTCTGGTGGCTATTTTATAATCCCGAGTTTGTTTGCATACAATGTTTTATCTCAAACCTAGGAAGGTTACAATTAGGTTTGTATAATTAAGGTGTTACACATAATCTTTTTAGATACATACGTATAGTTTTTCATGTCTTTACCTAGAAGTTCTATATATTAGTATTTGTACTAGTACATACAATTAAACCAGGCTAAAATTATAAGTTATTATTTGAATACTGTCACGGCGGCAGCAAATGCCACCCGCAGAAGGATTAAATGTGAGTCACTTAGTTCCACCGTAATAATTATTGTTTGCCGCCAAGAGAAGCAAAAACCAGAACATTTAAGGAACACTTCGCTCACTTTATGCGCCGAAAATATTTCATTCTTTCGATTTGAGAGGATCCGGTTTCCCAGAAATACTTCTGTGACTGGCAGAGTACCAGTATCAGAGTTGTAGTACATAAGTTGGCTGGAGCATTGTGCAGCATATAGTGAGTATTGGTCTGCAAGCAGTAAAGTTTGAGCAATGCAAGTCGGTATGTGCAAGAGAAACGCAAAGAAACGTATGACTAACGTGTTTTGTATATGTTCTAGACGTTCCCGTGCTTCGAGCCAGGTAAGAAGGTGTGAGATCAACGTTCCGGGAGCGTGCATCTCTCCCATCTTCAGCATCCTTAAGGTCTAGTTTATATGATGATTTTGCAGATGGGGGAACTCAGTCACCCTGTGATCCTAAGTAAAACAGCTCCAGAAATTCTGCAGCCTCATATCTGCATGCAGAGATCAAACGTAGGGAGATATGTGCCATAAAAGCGTGCCCAATTATGTGATTTGCGTGGGCCCTTAGAGTTCTTAAGCGCTTCATTGGTATGTTTAGGAACATCTCGTAGGACCGTCTTTATTATTACGGTCAGACTACTTTCCGATAATGGGTAGTAGGATTGCGATCCTTGACATGTGGAAAAATGCCTCCACCTTAGTAGCTCATATAGACTACACAGGAACGGAGAGAGAAAATAGTACTTCATTTATGATGCCATCTGGTCGGTGAGCTAGTTTGCGTCTTGGTCCAATGGTCTTGTTCTATAAAAGGTTTCACAGTGTGTTCGTTATGGTAACCGAATCTATACTCCACGTATACCACTAGATGATGTGGTGGATCATTCTCATTCTGAAGAAATATCAGGTCACACCCTTCCTAAGATATCAATTTTAATCATTCATTTTTTGTTAGCGTACTCATTGATTCGATACTTGGTTTGCTTCTGGCAATCCTGTACGGGATATCTCAAGGATTTTTAAGTAAGCAGTCCCCCATGAAATCTTCCAAGTAGTTCTCGCTCTTTTTGTGGAATAGCTTGACATACGCTTATTTATCCTGAACTAAATGATTTGACCTACCTCCTCCTCATCTGGGGACCAGGACTTCTGTTGGGCAGTGCTGACTTACTCAGGCTGCTATCCCGACGCCGAGAACGAGGAGCGTCCGCTACACCGGAGACACAAGACCAGCCGAGGAACGCCGGCGAAGACCTAGTGGCCGGTGTTGGGGGTGTGGACAGCCCGGACACCTGGAGAGAGACTGCCCACACCAGGAAGCGCAGCCAGAAGAGCGAGGAGGGCCCGACGTGGCGAGGAGCACGTCGGCGCCGTCCACACCATCTCCTCCAGTGACACTGCGCGCCGTCAGCCGGCGGATGGATAACAGCCTCATCGCGGACGGCTAGGTAAGAGAAAAGCCGTGCCGCGTGCTGGTGGACACCGGGGCGACCGTGCCCATCATCAGACCTGATGTGGCGAAGGGTTTGCCGACGAGGAAGTCGAACCGACCACACCAGCTTTTGACGGCATCGGGCGACACCTTGCCTGTGGAGAAGGAGGTCCTGCTAAAGTTGACCTTGGCAAGGAGTATCGTACGTCTGTAGGTGTTCGTCGCGAAGGTGGCTGAGGAGGTGATTCTGGGACTGGATGCCCTCAGGAGCCAAGAGGCGACGGTCGACGTCGGCAGGAAGGTCCTGCGGCTCAATGGAGAAGAGGTTATACTCCGTCAACCCGAAGAGCGCCTTGGAATTTGCAGGGTCATCTTCAACGAAGACGTGGTTGTCCCCGCGAGGAGCGAGGTGGTGGTGACGGCGCGACTGGAAGGCCAGAGAACCAGGAACATGATGCTGGACCAGAAGACGCCTGTACATGGACTATGTGTAGCCAGGGCATTGCTGCCATGCCGAGAGGAGGTGCCAGTGAGACTGCTAAATCCAAAGGACACCGATCACGACGTCCAGGCCGGGACGGAGCTGGGAACGTGCGAGCCCGTGGTCAGCGTGACAGCTATCGACAAGACACAGGAGCCGGTGCCGACGCAAGACCTGGGGTCCCGGCTAGAAGGCTTACTGGAGAGGGCGGCCGAACACCTGCCCGCAGAAAAACTAGAGAAAGTTCGACAACTGCTGATGCGATACCAGCGCGTCTTCAGCCAAGGCAATAGTGACTACGGCCGCACGGACAAAGTGCTTCACCGCATCGACACTGGCGACGCCCGGCCTATTCGGCAACCACCTAGACGCGTTCCGCTGGTGAAGCAAGGGGCGGTACGAGACATGCTGGAGGACATGAGATCCAGGGGAGTGATTGAAGAGTCCGACAGTCCTTGGTGTTCCCCTGTAGTCTTGGTGACGATGAAGAACGGCGAACTACGCTTCGGCATGGACTACAGGAACTTGAACGCTGTCACCCGGAAGGACTGTTTCCCCTTACCCCGGATTGACGACATCCTGGACACGCTAGCTGGTGCACAGAGGTTCTCGATCTTGGACCGGAAGTCGGGCTACTGGCAGATAGCTCTATACCGGAGAGACAAGGAGAAGACCGCATTCTCGACAGGCCCAGGGCTCTGGCAGTTCACAGTTATTCCCTTTGGCTTCTGCAACGCACCAGCTATCTTCAAACGCCTCATGGAGCCAGTGATGAGAGGAATGACTTACGACGCCTAACCCGCTACGATGGTGCTGTTCGGGACGACCAGCCTTGAGGGTGGAGCAGTGTCGCCAGGTCATTGTTGATTGGAGGCAGCGCGGGTAACGATCGAAGAGATGGCAGTGCAGTGAGGAGATGGAGGCTTGCCAAGATGGTGGGCGGGAACAGACGGATTTGGCAAAGTTCGCCTTTGTTCTAGCCGGTCTCGATTGCTCGAGAAATTTCTGGTGTGTTAGAAATCGATAAAAAGGCAGCCTGCCTGAAAAGAGACAGTGAGTGGGTAATTGAACGCGGGCGGTTAAGCAGCTGTGTTGGTTGACCTGTGTGTTACATTGTGTATGTGAACAGTGTATTGCTACGGAAATAAAGTGCAATTTTTTGTGATTTTAACCCGGACTTTTTATTTTACGAACCCACAAAGTCTCAATATCCTCTTCTTCAGCTGCTTTAGGGTTTGTTAGCTTTATCTATGTGTCCCAGTTGGTTCTCCTCTAATTGAATTGACTTTGTTATATACATCCCGAGGATTTTTCTTTAATTTCAAAGTGAATGACATTGTGGCAAATTGTTAACTGTCGGTCGGTTACATTCGGATTCGAATTCTGCTCTTCGCTTGCTAACTGCATAGGGCAATGACAATGTTCACCGGTACGTTCACTCTCCCCACGTACCTTTGGTTACCTGAAGCGGCAATTCCGTTATGAGTTCTTCTAGTTTTCGTCTCTTATCTGAGATTCTGCTTGACCATAGTGGTGATTCAGAATTGGCATTAACGCTATATAGAATGGTTTAGGCGAGAGCGCTATGTGGATGGTTCGGATCTATAGAAGATATTGTTTTGTATCGTGGCAAAAGAGTATGTGTTTGCCAGTGTAAAGCTAAGGGCTTCAATTGTTATCTCCGGAAAGCTGATGCGCGTATTCCGGAAACGCTGTAACATGCTAACCCGGATCATTCTTTGGAGCATTACCACAGTGGTCATTGGAACCTCTTCGTCCATTATTATTGTAGATGTCAACATGAAAGAAAAGGTACGAATCGTGATATATATATATATATATATTTCTTGAACACATAGATGTCAATCCACCATTACACTGCTAGTGCCGTGTATACGAGTTGTCGTATAAGAATTCAAATTTGATACTGTTAGAGACATTACGATGCCTTAGATCTGGACACCCTTAGGAACTTTCAATATCACTCCTCCCTCACTATGCCTTTGAGGTATCAAGTAAGGAAAATAGGCAAAAACGGCTTCGACATGTTGAAACTCTAAGTCTCCCCCTCTGAAAATTGCCGTTCCTTATAAATCTCATTTCAATAGCTTCTCCTTCAGCACCCCCAGCTATGAGCAGCCTTCCACATCTAAGGAAATATTGGAGACACCTTGTCCGCTACATGGTAACAACCAGACCACAGAAGCAGCCTCTCTTTCTCTTTCTTGTCGAATGAGATGGCGTGGTAATGTGTACGACTAACAATCGCGAAGTCACCCGTTTGATCCCTGTCGACCAATCATTCTAAATTGGATATTTCCTCGGTTTCCTCTTGTCACTAAGCGAATATTAGTATAAATGTTATAAACCACGGATTGCTTTCCTTCCAGTTCTCATATCCATCCCTTGACTTCTTTCAGATTTGGTTGTTAGTGGGTAGTTCCACCGGATGGTTCAGGTGTATAATCATTCTCCCCTGGTGCTTCTTGAAAATGCTGCCCAGGAGCTAGGTTAACCTCTAAGTGGCAGTGAGAATTTTCGTTGCTGCGATCTATCCAACTGTTCAGGATTCTGTACGTCTTTACGACAATTTGTGTTCTGCCCTCTGTCAGCCTGTGGTTTCCTTACATCT